>CM053786.1:640781868-641381868 GCA_028749045.1 Cupressus sempervirens | reverse complement strand
TTTCTAAATATAGACCCCTAAGTACTAAATATCTCACATGGGATATGTAAGGAAACTTGGCAATAAAGAATATAACTGTTTCCACATAACCCATAATAGATCTAAAATAAACATGGAATTAAAATCCACATGCAAGAGAATAGACAACATACCCACAAAATGTGTCACAAGATATACCCTGGGAAACCCTCATTGAAGGAAAAAACCCAGCCTCCAAAAGCATCCATCACCATGTATTATTCAGCAAAAAATACCATTGCCATACAACCATGGAAGCCTTCATGGCCATAGCCACAACCGAGAAAACTATGTGAACAAGCATGAATCCACACATCCCATGCCATGCTTTCAACCTTCACAAATGCTCCCTTGGCTAACCTGTCAAGCCTTGTCTCACTCGACTCTTGCCTTTTGTCTTCTCCTTGTCACTCTCTCTCTACAACAACTACCCTTGTGGCTGCTTATATAGTAGCAAGTCCCACAAAACCACCAAGTGGTATTACATAAACCATGTGCTAAAACCATGTGCTACCTAACCCACTGACTCCACATTTAATATTGGGCATTTAATTCTTTTCCCCCAATATTAAATAATTACATAAAATATTTTTACAATGTTACAATACAACTCATCAAGAATATTCCATGGGAATCTTTACATGTTGCACGTCCATCTAGGCACAACATTACATAATAAAATAAAATAATAAAATAACAATATTATGCAATGTGTGCAACACCCATTATCTCAACAATCTCCCACTTGTTGTATACATTGCATAGGGTCAATCTGTAGCCACACAAATGAACAAGGGAACAATCCCTCCCAGCACATCCACCATCATGGATCAAAATACACTAAGTGCTCCATCCTGGTACCCACGACAAAATCAAAGTATCCAGCATCTCGAACATGAATGATCTCACCTCCTATTATGCCACTCCCACTGGACATACATAGAAGCCATCCAAAAGAGAAAGCCACCCAACCTGTCGCATTGCAAGATCATAAAATCTTGTACCAATTAAAATTCCAAGCACAAAAACTTGATCCAAAGGTAATCACATGTATCTGTAGTTGTCAAAATATCCATAGCTGAAATAGCACCCACAACAAAGTGCCAAACCCATCCAACTATCCATACCATAAAGGTATAACAAGTGAATCTTATATCACCGACATATCTAATCTATAATCTGCAATCACAAGCCTCAAGAGAAATACCTGCCACATATATACCAAGAAGCTCCCACTGCAAAAGATAATGTCAAATCTATAACCAATCCACTCACAACATCTCAAAGAAGTGAATCCATGTAGTATCAAGGACATCCACAATACATAAACTGATATCCTGCAAGAACAACTCTCATAACAAGTCTCCAATGCTCTCCCAAGTTCTCCACAACCAACAGAGGAAAGAGATAAAGTAATAACCATGTCATCTCTCACATGACATACATGAGCACAAACCAGTGATCATAATCTCTAACCAATCTCAAATCCAATGTAGGCAAAACTAAACATCCAGGAAGATAACCAAGACCAGAGAAACCATGCAAATCATAACTTGTATCATGTCCTTCTACACACACCTCTAGATGTAAACTGTGCAAGTATGATCTCCTCCATAAAACCCCAACAAGAAGCCTCAACAACACCCAAACCATACCATATAACTCATCAAGGATGTAAGCCTCTCACAAGAAGATCAAACTCAATAAACCATTCCTAAACCAAGGAATAACCATTTCTAATCCAAGGAATATGCCCAATATAAAACCATCTCCCAAATTCAACCAACATAACATATGCACATGGAGATAACCAATGCTAAACCATCTCTCAAATGAACCCTCCAGAACTAACTCATGTACCATAGCTCAAGATCCATATCCATGAAAGACAAGCATAAATATAATGCAACTGAGAGAAAACAATGGGCTATACCTCTCAAGTAGCAAACCGCCGAGTAGACCAAGAGTGGGGAATGAGAATGCTCATCAAGATACCCAAGTCTCCAACTAAGACTCATCTAAGAACAATCTCCTCTCAAGTCCATATCAGGTGACTGCCCCTCGGACTTCCTGCTGAAACCATCAACCATCCCAACAAATACTTCTCTAATTCAAGAGAAATCAGCATCACCACTGTCTCTAAGTATCCATGAGCACCTGTAACCAATCAATCCATGCCAACTCCAAATGCAACATAGCAATATCATGTAGTATCCAGCTTATGATTAGTGTACTCAATACAAGGAAACTAAACCAAGATCAATGTCAAAGTTCCAACCATGGCCTCAGGAACATAAACATGACAACATGATCTTACCATCTCAACTAAAGAGATAACATGCTCTATATGAACATACTATAACATGTCACAACTCTAAACGCGTATCAAGAGTATACCATGACATAATAATGAAATCGTCCTCATACCAAGGATAACATGCCAAATAAAAGCATAAACCACACCTTTGCCAAGAACCCTGTGAGTTCTCAAGATGCAACCATCTCCACACACCATGAAGAAAACCATCTCCACATACCAGGAAGAACCATCTCCATATACCATGAAGATAACCAAGAACTCCATGAGTCCTCAAGATCTAACCATCTTCAAACACCATGAAGATAACAAGTGCACCATGCAAATGTCAAAGATGCTTCTGCAGCAATAGGATCTAAGACAAACCTCCAACATCTGCAAACACTCAATAAATATATCAATGCCAAAAACTCCCACTCAACCATGGTACCAAGTCACCTATGGTATCATAAAATCCATCCTCTCCAAACTAAGAAGATATAAACCAAACTAGGAACTAATCCTGCACTGTCACCCCATCACTATCACAAGCTCCCACTAAATTGTGTATCCAAGCTATCCATGACATAATGATGAAAAACCATCTTCTAACCATGAGAATCAACCAAGGCATTAAATCATCAAAGAACTCAAACTGCACATCATGAGCTCCTCAAAAGAAACTAAAATAACCATGATCCTCAACCAAGAAGATATACCACCATAACCAAATCAGAAATCCAAGCTAATAAACATCAAGTATGTACCTATATATCCAATCATGTCATGCCAAAAGTCCATGACACCATGATCACATCCATGAATCGAGCATCTGGCTCTCAATATGTCCAACCTGTCAGCATAGTCAACCACAATCCTCTGTCATGACTGTACCTGGTAACAACATCTTATCCCTTCTACATGAAGATAAAATAGTAAATCATGTGACTTAGGGCATAGACAACCCAAATCCAAGCCACCAATCTGAATATGCATCAATAATGAAAGATCAATGGGCAAAGACAACCCATAACCAAGCTATAAATGCAACCTGTAAGTATAGACTACTTACAACAGTGCACAACTTGTAGACCCAACAAGTCATCATGCATATCCAAACCAAACACTGATAACCATATCATCATGAGACCAATCTAAAATATGAACTGAGTATACAATGACATCAAATCTTAAATCTCCAATGCCATAAACTCACAATGTTACCATAGTCAAAATATACCTATAAATTGTTCAGATCAATATATCACCAAATAAATCATGCCAAACCTACACCAAGTCTAAACCAATGTGTAGAGCTTTCCAAGAGCTTTTCGTTGACTACTCGAAGTCCAAAATCTGACTCCGTATGCCCAAGTTATGCCCTAATTCGTGCTCAAAATAAAGAACATCTATCTTTAGGGCTCTTAAAACCTGACAAAATTTCAAAATCATAGAACCAAACCTACACCATGTTGTAGTGCTCTGAATTAGCTTTCCAACGCCTATAAGAACTCTGAAATCTGATATTCTGAGAGAAAGTTATGGTCATTTTACTAAGACAGTCTTTTTACCAGTTTCGGTATGATTTTTCATTTTTAATTTTTTTCAGTGACGAAAATTCCGACGGGATTAAATTTGACGGCCATCATGGGCTAAAACCAAAAAACTCTTTCATTTCCTCTGAACATGGCCAAACTAGGGCATATTATATATCAAAATTTATGAAAATGTCGACCCGGATCCAATGGTGAGGTCTGTTTTTACCCAGGAGGTCATTTCTGCATGCTACCCCCAAAACCCTCATTTAAATGAAACATCCGAAAAAATCTTTTTGTCCAACAATTTCACATGCCCAAATATTTTAACATCCCATCATAACAGCAAACCCAAAACCCTCAGATCTGCAATAAATCATTCATATATCTTGCCCTTTTTTTTTTCTTTTTTTTTTATCCTCTCATGCATTCCCATGGATTCAATCTAGGGTTACAAATAATAAAACCATAGCTCTGATACCACTTGTAAGGAAACTTGGCAATAAAGAATATAACCGTTTCCACATAACCCATAATAGATCTAAAATAAACATGGAATTAAAATCCACATGCAAGAGAATAGACAACATACCCACAAAATGTGTCACAAGATATACCCTAAGAAACCCTCATTGAGGGAAAAAACCCAGCCTCCAAAAGCATCCATCACCATGTATTATTCAGCAAAAAATACCATTGCCATACAACCATGGAAGCCTTCATGGCCATAGCCACAACCGAGAAAACTATGTGAACAAGCATGAATCCACACATCCCATGCCATGCTTTCAACCTTCACAAATGCTCCCTTGGCTAACCTGTCAAGCCTTGTCCCACTCGACTCTTGCCTTTTGTCTTCTCCTTGTCACTCTCTCTCTACAACAACTACCCTTGTGGCTGCTTATATAGTAGCAAGTCCCACAAAACCACCAAGTGGTATTACATAAACCATGTGCTAAAACCATGTGCTACCTAACCCACTGACCCCACATTTAATATTGGGCATTTAATTATTTTCCCCCAATATTAAATAATTACATAAAATATTTTTACAATGTTACAATACAACTCATCAAGAATATTCCATGGGAATCTTTACATGTTGCACGTCCATCTAGGCACAACATTACATAATAAAATAAAATAATAAAATAACAATATTATACAATGTGTGCAACACCCATTATCTCAACAGGATATTGGTAAAGGAGACAAAGCCTTTTTTTAGGACTCATGGGATGGACTCCCTCCAATAGACAAAGTAGAGATTCCTATAGAGCTCAAAGAGATGTTAATCTCAATATGGGGTTGCAAGGTTAGTGACTATAAAACCAAGATCTCCTCAAATGGAACTAACAGTTGGGTGTGGAAATCTATGGATAATTTAGATTTGGAACCTTCGGCAAAAGAGAATCGAGATATATGGTAAGATCATCAAAAGCAAAAAAATCAAACAAGTAGAGAGGAATGACAAACTAGTTTTTGTGGCTTCTAATGATGGAAAGTATAATGTGAAAAGTGGATACAAAGCAATTATTATCTCCCAAAACTGGGATGAAGTGGACCTCCCACTCAATTTGTGTTGGGACTCATCATGTCTGCCAAAGGTTGGGTTCTTTTTATGGTTGGCTTACCAAAACAAGATTCTCACAGCTGACAGATTCTACAAACTTGGGTATGAAGGTCCCTCTAGGTGTGTGCTATGTAGACTAAACAGTGAAGATATGAACCACATCTTACTTAGCTACCCTTACATCCAACATTGTTGGGAGTGGCTCAAATTCAAGCTAGGCTCGCATGCCCCTTTGCCAAAATCTCTAGTGGACCTTCTTAAAGGTTGGCCTACTTATATCTGCAAATTTGTTTATAATAAGATTTGGAATATTTTCCCATCTATTCTCATATGGGAGGTATGGAGAGAAAGAAATAGAAGATTGTTTAGGGACCAGACAATGCAACCATAATAGATAGTTAAAAAGATAGAAGTAAGAATAGTTGAGGCACTAAACTCCCACCTTAGAAAATCCCACATAGAAGAAGGATCTCTCTCTAGTTGGGATGGTTTCATTAAGAAAAAATGGTCTAATCTCATCAATCCCCTACTCAATTACAAAAAGAAGAATAAGGAGGCTAAGGAAAATTGTAGATGGTCTCTCCCTCCTAACGGATGGTCCAAGTTAAATTTTGACGGTGCCTCAAGAGGAAACCTCGATCTAGCAAGCATCAACTACATTATCACTAATGATTCAGGGAATTGGATAGCTAAAATGGCCAAATCTGTTAAGCCCATTACTGATAATTTAGCAAAGTTGGAAGCTCTTCAAGAAAGGCTCAAACTTTGTAAAGATCTAAACCTATCAAAGATTATCATTGAAGGAGATTCTCAAATAGTTTTAAATGCTATACGAAGGCGAGCAACACCAAATTGGGTTTTGAACTCAAAATTAGAAGAGGTTCTTAATATTCTATATAAGTTTGAAGATACTCAAATTTATCATATCTTTCGGGAAGGTAACAAGAAGGCTGATCTATTGGCAAACGTGGGGGTTGATGGTGAAACTTTCTTGGTAATCAGAGATAGGTAATAACATCTAATCTTTCCTGCAAGGGTTCTAATTATTTTCTTTTTCTCCCTTCCTTTTCTTAGATTGTCAACCCCCCTCCCTCTTTGTTCTCCCCCTATTAACCCATGATAGTATAATTTTGTGGGGGATGAGGGTTCTAAGGTTTTGGTTTGATCTATAGTTTTGATTAGTTGTCTAGATTCATGCCTAACAAAGGTCATTCTCGAAGGTGCCTTGGATTGTAAGTCCTTCACTCTCTCCCAAATCTATATTTCTAATTAATATAATAATACCACCCTTAATAAAATAATTTATTTTCCCCTAGATTACATTTTTCTCTCTTTTTTCCTTTTGTTGTTTTCATATCCTAGCCCTGGGAATCATTGGTGTCTTTTTATTTCAATTAGGTGTATAGACTTATTTCCTAGGGGTTCGAAGATTTAGCTTTTAGGCACTCATTTTATTCTTCACCATGACTCTTACTTATCATTAACTAACATAACATTTAAATAATTTAGTAGTATTTGAATTAGTTAAATGTTAAATTTTTTAGTGTAGGACTTTCGGCAGTATATAGCCTAGCAACCTAAGGTACAGTTGGAGTGAATCAGCTTTTAATCATAACTAAGATCAAGAAATCATTCTTAGATCTCATTAAATGTCTCCCATTATTTGGCCTTATGGAGTCATGATTTTCATATCAACAACATATTTAGGTTCACTCATTAGAGCAAGTTGTCAATCCGTCCCCAGTTCCAAGTATCCCTTTAATCATGAAAGCGAGCAAGGTAATCTTGTGAATTGAGGGAGATGGCATCATCGTATGTGGTTCTAGATTCTTCCTCCCAAGATCTATAAAAATGTAGGTCTAGGTCTCAGATTTCCTACCCTTCCTTCCACTTTGTCTTTGGTAAAACTTCTCCCCATGGACACTAACATATGTTTGTATCACACTCATGAAAATCACACTATGACTTTTTGTGGCCCTGTCAAACCAGAGAGATGGAATAGGATTTGTAGGCAAATAGATGGCATGAGTTGTGTTGTAGTTAGTAGGGCACTAGGGGAAGGGGTTTTTAATTATGAATATTCATGGATATTCATGGCGCACAAATAGTGACATCTTGGGTCTTTGGGTAGGATGACTGGCCAAGGCGGGTGTAGAGAAAGGGAACATTATTGGATTGAGCCATGATTTGTTTGATTCAAGTTGGTTGCTAGGTCTAGAGATTGTAGTGGCCAACATAGATGCCAAGCTCAAAATTCCTCTGATGAAAGCCTATATGAAACACAAAATTAGTAGCCCTAAACTTGAGAGATGCCCTAGGCACCTGTGTCTAGTTATTAGAGATAATATTCTCTTTTATAGAGAATGGCCAAGGATGGAAGCAAGTATTCAATTCCTATTGAGATGGAGAGGAATTATAAAAGACCCTATTAGAGAATGGTTATTGAATTATCTTTGAACCTTTGATGCATACATCTATTTGGAGGCAGATCTTATGAACCTAGAAGATGTGGAGTTTTGCCTCCCTAATTATGAGAAATCTAGTAGAGGAAGGTCTACATATGAATTTTCGTGGGGTTCAAAGGCCAAAAACCTCCATGAAGCCTCAAAAATTATAATGGTTTACAAAAAGAAGTACTAAGGAACAATACCTGGAAATAGGAACAATTTTTTGGTCTTGTATATAGCTCCCCGATAATTAGGTCAAGTCTGTTTAAGTATTATCTAGGCTACATTTTCCTTAAGCAACATATAACTTACATATGAACAATGTATGGTTGTATCCTTCTAACTAGTCTCTATAGTTTTCTAGTTTATTCCTAGGGATCAATTTCTCACTTGATAGCGTTTTACATGTAGTCCTAGTTTAGTCTTGGCTGCATTCTCCTTGGCAGAATATTCCATGCTTAAAATGTATAGATTTTGTATCATTGTGTGTTCCAAAAGATAGCCAGGATAGTAGTTTTTGAGCTTATAGGACTAGCCAGGTTGGTCTCTAAAATCTTATGATATTAATATAAAATCCTTATTTAGTTTTATCTTGGCTTTGTTTCAAGGTGGTTTTGGCTCTCGACTGGTGGCCCTCTGTCAATATGATTTTTGTCATGTTTTCATGTTTGGAGTTCTTATCATGCATTTTCTGAGTCATTTGCCAGATTAAAAATTGTCATGAGTAGAATAGATTTGTTAGTCAAATTCAGAGGTCATAGTATTATAATGTAACATGGGTAACACTTTAATTAAAGCATCAACTGACATGAATATTACTAGCAAGAGTACTCGTTTAATCTTTTAAAATTAAAAAATAATAAAAATTCTCACCCTTATGTCACTTCAGTGTAACATATCAATTAACCTAGATATACTCTAGTATTGAGTCTAATATGATATAATTCTGAGACGGATTCTTGGCATTATTATTTTGTACCAATCACTCTTTTTTGAGGATTTTTTCAATTGGCTCTATTGTTTCTTTTCCTTCTTGGATTTTGGTTTGGTCTATGTTTATCTCTCATCTTGGACTAACTTTTAACAAGGTTCTATGGTTAGTTTTTGGTGCTTTTGTTGTATTCAAGGCTCTTATACTAAAACGAAGGTTGCATTACTCAATGCTCTGTGGGTTTTCCATCCCCTCATAACCAAAGTAATAATGTATGTAGAATGTCTAAAAAATTTGATTAGTTTATTACTTAGGTATGCCCCTTTTATTTTTGTATAATAAAGGACTTTGGTCCCGGGCTAGATTGGAGGTTTTCTTCTCCGTTCTTTCTTGTCAGTGCCTGTCAGAACGGAGAATCTTGTAAATTTTTATTGTTCCATTAATTATATATATATATATATATATATATATATATATATATATATATATATATATATAGGTCTATGTTTATCTCTCATCTTGGACTAACTTTTAACAAGGTTCTATGGTTAGTTTGTGGTGCTTTTGTTGTATTCAGGGCTCTTATACTAAAACGAAGGCTGCATTACTCGACGCTCTGTGGGTTTTCCATCCCCTCATAACCAAAGTAATAATGTATGTAGAATGTCTAAAAATTTTGATTAGTTTATTACTCAGGTATGCCCCTTTTATTTTTGTATAATAAGGGACTTTGGTCCCGGGCTAGACTGGAGGTTTTCTTCTCTGTTCTTTCTTGTCAGTGCCTATCAGAACGGAGAATCTTGTAAATTTTTATTGTTCCATTAATATAGTACAATGCTTCGATCGTTTACTGATCTATATATATGATCAAGAGGCTTTCATATATTTTGTATTTATGATTTAGTCAATACCACTAAGACTACTATTAATCCTAAATAAATATAATCTATCCCTTTGACTCACAACCTTCCTACGATTGGGGTGGTTGCATACACATACTCATACGCTTTGATGGTTAAAACACGAAGAAATACATATCAAAACAACCAAGGGCCAATCACAAGAAAAATTTAGAAAAGTTAAGGATGAAAAATGCAAGACGACCGAATCATGAAGGATATACTTTGACTTTGGAGACATTACGACAACCATTCACAAATATAATTACATGCATTCCATCAATTTGGTGAGCACATTCATTACTACCACTAACCTTATATATCAAATGGGCCACAATTAAATATTAATGTGACCGTTGTGGAAATCGAGGCGATAATAAATTCCAAGGAGGCCCCTTTGAATATGGTGAAATATACTTGAGCATATGTCATTAAGGATAATATTTCATATATTTCCCGAGTAGACACTAACCCATCAAAAGAGAATAGTGATAAGGAACCTATCCATTGTAATCATATATGATAAGTGAAAACTAACAATATAATTAAGGCATTACAGAGTCAACATTTAATATCGATCTTAGTAATTATTAAAGAGCATCCTCAATAGTATTATAATTAATTATTAGTTCCTACCAAAGGTAGGATACTATTGCATTTATTGAATACAATTTTTTAATTAAATTAACCAATCAAATTGAAGAATTTAAAAGTTTATATGGAACTTACAATGTTGTATATGTATTTTTAATTTTTCCTTATTTTACTATTGGACCATACTATTTTTGGTAGGGAGAAAATTTATTTTTCCTTAACAAAAATACCCATATTTTTCCAACAACAATAATGTCGTCCATTAATGATAACTTTATCTTTTTCACAACTGTGACAAATTAATTAGAGTTTCCAAAAAGTAATTATTTTGTCTCCACCTCACTACCTAAGACATAAATGCATGTCTAATCAATAATAACTAAATCATTTTTCTTACAAAAGATTGTAAATATATCAATCTATTATTTTTAACATCTTGCGAGTTTAAGTTTATTTAAAATCTTACTTTAAAACTAATTATCATATCATTTAAAATATATTTATTTAATTTTTACTTCATAATAATTTAAAATTATTTTATTCTAATTTTAAAATTAATTTTTTTATTCTAAGTTATAATTAAATTAATAAATAACAAAAGTATATTTTTAAGAATATAATTCTTTGATAAGTTTTTACTAAAAATATTTATAAATTTTGTTGCAAAAAGTTTTAAATTTAGTTTTTAATGTTTTATATTTTATATTTTAAATATATTTATTAGTTTTACATTGTGCCTTACTTTTGTCAATGGTAAAATGCTAACTTTTTTCACACTATTTTTAACTAGCCATTTTTTCCAATCTTGTTTTAATTATTTTTTCACATTTTAAAATTTGTAAAACTAATATTATTCTTCAAACTTACTTTTTTGTTGGTTCAAATCAAGTAGTCAACAATTTATTTTTTAAAATTTAATATTTGAGTTTATATTAGAAAACGTAGAAACAAATACTTCATTTATTTAACTCAATTTTATAATAATTATTTAAATATTTCTTAAAATAACATAATCCTTAATCTTAAAAAAAAAAAAAATCTCTTCCAACTATCTCTATTCATTGTCCCTATAATAACATGTCATTCTCTCTCTTTTAAATATCTTCATATCCTTCATTTCTTTCTATAAATCTCTATTATTATTATCTCTCTTTTCAATCTATCTTCATATATATAAATCTCCATTTTCCTTCTTTTCTAACTATTATGAGGAATATATCTCTTTTAACTCTCTCTTCATATATTTTACTCTCTAATTTCCTTCTTTCCTAACTATTGGCAAGAACTTTGATGCAATGTATCTTTTGTTAAAACCAGAATTAACCTTTATATATCTTTATGATCAAATTAATAGAAGTATTTATACTATAAAGAATGAGTTTTGATCCTCTAACATCATAAATTCTAATATTACTATTATTTGATTTATGATCAGAGGTGAATAATGTTACCAATGAGCGGCTTGTATAAATCCAATCTAGTGGATCTTACCAATAGAGGGTGGGGGTCAACATATTGTAAATATTTGTGAAACGGGCTTGGACCTATAAACTTTGAGGGAGTCCATAGATGGTGTCTAGGCAACTTGGATAACATCTATAACCTTCAGACATAAATCCTAATAATGATATCATTTGATAACTAAAATGAGTATTATGAATATTATAATTTATTTTAAGGACATCAATCATGATGAACCCAAAAAGGGGACATTACAATTGGTATTAGAGTTATGATCCTGCCATTAGTGTCTTGAGAATTTTGGCTTATGTCCTAATTACCCCCCAAAGAAGACATTGTTGTTATTGTTAGAGACACATCAGTTTACAACTATCTTGTTAATTTTAGCAAACTAAATATTGTTATTACTCTCAGTAGGGATGCTCCCTTTGTTCAAGTGAGTATTCCACTATCAGTTATGTTGAAGAGGTCTGTTGTTGTGATCTGAGGTGCTAAAATTATTTCCTATAGTGTTGTTCCCATAAGAATAAAAAAATTTAGTGTGATTTTGTCCATAACTTTTGTTATTCGAGACTGCATTGAAGCACTAGAAATCATTATTTTATTCTTGTGATAGTTGTAGATGGGTGAGCTCATTTGTTATTTGAGACATAGTCTTCTTCCTCTACTCAAATTTAGTCATCAAGTTGTTCTTAGTTTCGAGGGGCAATGTGATTTTTGCTCCAAAAACATTGCCTTTGGAGGCTCATATCTTGGATATGTTAGGGCAAGAGTAGGGACAATGACTGCCTATTGCATTGGAAGGAGATTTAGTGGGGGAAATTGGTTTGTCATCACTTGTACCCCCACAAGATAAGGTAGGATTATTGTTGTAGTGTTGGTAGGGATTACCATGCTTCCCCATTCATTGGGATTAGCTTGCATTATGAAGGTAATCGACTCTTGAAAGACCTTTTCTAATGCATTAATATCTATGATGAGAAGCCTTCTTAGGAAAATAGATGTGAGTTGATCTATGGAATTTAAGTATATTTGTATTGCAACTTTGAGAGGTATCATGTAATGGGATTCCAACCTCCAATACATCATGCAGAAACAATGATTGATCTAAGAGATGGTTTCTAAGGGGTTCCTCTTGATGGATAAGAACTGGTGGTGTAAGATAGCTAGATTGATAAATATTTTAATCTAGTCCAACAATAATTTTTCAAAAGCTTCCCAATCTATGATAGAGGCCAATGGTATATTTACATACCAATTGAATACTATTTCTCCCAAAGTGTATGAGAACAAATGGTGTTGGGTGATGCGACGCGCTCCCCTACCCACAGGTGGTTAATTATGTGGTGTTCCATGTTCACTAATAGTCATGGCTTTTGGTGCAACAGAAAATGGGCCCCACAATTGGTATCAGAGCCTGGTTTTGGCCTGGTCATGGGTTCAAATCTCCCCGGTGCCTTCCCGACTCGCGTAAGCACCTGGTATGCGCGTCGAGGGGGAGATTGTTGGGTGATGCGACACGCTCCCCTACCCACAGGTGGTTAATTATGTGGTGTTCCATGTTCACTAATAGTCATGGCTTTTGGTGCAATGGCAAATGGGCCCCACAAATGGAGGACCACATCCTCATGTTGAATTTTCTTCTTGTTGCATATTTAAAAAAAAACTTTAATTTTATCTTCCATTGTATGAGTTTCTCCATAAATGAATTTTGGGTAAATGTTTTCAAGATTTTTAGGTAGGTCATAGAGCTGACCTTGTAGGTTGGTGAATCCTAAGCATTGGAAAAGAAATTCATGGGTAGGAGTGGTGTTAGCTAACTTTGTTTTTGGAGAGGGTTGATAAAAAAAAGTGTATAGAGAGGCAGTGGACTATAAGCTAGATGAGGATGGAACTTGTGGTGTGAATGGATAGAGTTTGGGGATCCCTTTGTCGCTATAAGGTTTACAAAAATGATTGAGTTCTGAAAACTCATTTTTGTTGGGTGAAGACCTTAACAATCACCAAAAGTGAGATGGTGGATCAAGATTTTCTATTTTGTGAACATGCGAAGCTCCAAACCTACAAAGTTGCGGACTTGTGAAGTTGCAAAGCTACAAACCTGCAAAATTGCACATATGTAAAGTTGCAAAGCTGCACACCTATTTTGGCTTCCTTCTAGTGTCACTTCTATTGAGCAATCATTTTGCATGATGGTGATAACATAAATTCATACAAATCTCTCTCTTTAAAAGTTGATCAAATAACCAAATCCAAGGTTTTGAATGTATGTATTTCAACCAATTGGGTAGGTCAATTGATGATAAATATGCTTATTTATAAGGAGGTCTTTGTTGGTTTTGTAAGGTTTGCAAAAACTTTGAAAAATGTAACCACAAACCAAAATATTTTTGTATTTTTTTCATTTTTTATGATGAATACAAGTTTTCTAACCATGCAACTAGATGAAAACAAAATTACTGAGATAGGGTAACAAGGAATTAAAGAAAAATGTTGAAAATTAAATTCCTAAAAGGACATAAGTCATAGTAACAACGTGTCTGCGGTTTTTTTGAAAGGATCAATAAGGAAACCAATGAAATTAGGAGCAATGCATCATGAACTATATTAATGTAGTTGTCAAATGAACTAATGAAAACTAAATGATGTTTCATGATTCATCAAATCGTGCAACCACAAAAAGTTTACGCACATGAGAAAAATCTCTATGCAAAACGAGAAGATGATCCTTTCTCCAATTCATTACAAAAGTGGAATTATGCTACTAAATATGGCATACAACGAAAAATAAATAATCACATGAGCATAAAAACACAATAAGACCATTACCTCCATCATTATTCATGAACATAAAATTTATAAAGGAAATACATATTCTAGCAAGAAACACTACACACAAAATGAGAACACCAATAGCATAGCTTTATTGCATCAAAATATTGAGGATAAATACATATGAAATCCTTGAATTTATAGGAAACCCTCTCCTTCATGCAATTTTTAGAGCTGGGGATTTTTCCTTGCAAATACCATGCTAAAGGAATGCTAAAGGCAAGCTAAAGCCACTAATTTTATGAAAATTATGTACAAACATACTCCTAACATGGTGCTAACACGAAAGAAAAATTCTCTTTTGGGAAGATATTTGGATTTGGACCACCCACTTTGTGATGACCCAAGGTGGAACACTTATATGGAGTAATGTAAGACTCTTATTGGTACTCTTGTGGTGGATTATTGGAAGAATGATATGTGGTTGGACCTTAAAAGGGTGAATGCTAATTTGGTTTATCTTAATAAGTGTCTGAATGTTATCTTTTTAAGTCAAAAGGAGGATGATCTTATATGGAACTAGATCCCAGTGGAATGTTTTCTATATCCTTAGCCTATGCTAAGTCTTTTGACTTATACGAAAAACCTTGCTAGGCTAAGGCTTGGGTGAAAGGATTAACACCTAAAATTAATATCTTCTTTTGGATTCTTCTATAGAATAAGATATTGACTCTTGACAGTTTAATGAAGAGAGGCTTCATCATTATCAATAGGTGTGTTCTTTGCAAGAATGATTGTGAATCGATCAACCATATTACTTTGCATTGCCCCTTTACCAAAAAGCTATTGGATAAGGTTTGTAACTCATTGAATATGGATTGGGTTATCCCTACTACTATTCAATTGTTCTTTACTAGTTGGAAACCTCCTTCCAAGAATGCTTTGATATTAAAATTGTGGGATTTTATTCTTCCTTACCTTTACTGGGGTATTTGGAAGGAGCGCAATGATAGGGTCTTTACAGGAGTGGAATCTAGTTCAGATCAAGTTTTTTGTAAAATCAAGGCCCTTATAATAGAGAATATTAAAACTAATGGTTTAGGACAACAACCTCATAATGATTGGGAAGACTAGATGTTTCATAAATGGAACCTAAGGAGCTTGTGTAAGGATAAACAGGAACCTAATCCAAGGGATAGTGCTAGATGGGACACTCTAGCAAAATTGGTTCAAGATAAACTTTGATAGGGCTTATAAAGGGAACCCAGGCATTGCTAGGTGTGGAGTTGTTATCAAGAATTCTTATGGTGATAAAGTGGGTTGCATGGCTATTCCTATTGGCAATCAAACTAATCACATGGCTAAAGCTTGTGCTACTCTTCATGGTCTTATTTATGCAAAGAGTTTGAATTTGATGAAGGTTTGGGTGGGAGACTCTCTCAACATCATAAATTGTCTTAATAAAATTACTCAGTCTTCATGGACTATTAGTAATATTATTTTTCAGGCTATTCATATTATTAATTCTGTTGATATATGTATTATTAGCCACAACTTCAGGGAAGCTAATTGTGCTGCTGATTGGGTAGCTAGCGTGGCCTACTTAAGTGAGCATTAAATTATTTGGGATGATAATGAGCCTTTACCTGCTGATGGTCACCAATTTATCGATTATGATAAATTTAGGTGTAAGCAGAAATGTTTTAATAATGATGGTGTGAGAGATTTGTAATTATGTGTTGATCACTCTCGGGGTGTGTTGGGTTATGATTTTAAAAAAAAGCCGAGCTTTATTTTGCACAGATTATGGGTTGTTGTTACCATTTTGTCCTTCGAATGCAGTATTTTTTTTGGTGGCTGTGTGTATCGGGTGTTTCAGAGAGAGAATTCCAGTGACATTGAAGGGAGGAATATGGGAGGAAAAAGGAAGAGAGTGGAACCTGCAAGCTACAAGGAGTGGATGAAGAAAACAGACGTCTAGGACATTTTAAGGTGTGGGAATTTCACAGGTTATATGTGTAGAACAAGATTTAGTATGCAAAGAACATTAACAATAAGAGAAACATTCACAAACCAAAACTAAATTCACATATATGTTTAGACAAAGAAAAGCAAAACAAAAATTGCAAACCTCACAAGAGAAAACACTCCATGCTTTCTTGATTCTGTAGATGTGTCCTTTTGATGTGGATGTATGCTCAAGATGCTCAAAAGCTGCTTCAATGGAGGTGGGTAATGGCAAATTGGTAGCTTTGTGAGCTCTCAATTTGGCATTATAAGGGTAAGATTGATGGCTTTGATTCTCAAAATAGCATGGTAACTTTAGCTCAAAGATTGTTGATGAAATGGCTTGGGATGGGATTCAATTTATAGGCCAAGGGGTAGAGGGATGGAGGGCTTAGATGCAAGGATGGGGAGATGGTTAAGGAGGGCTAAGATGCACTCAAAGGGGAGCACATGGATTGTGCTTGTTTAGCACCAATGGAAAGGTGACACTTGTCACAAGGAGGATGAGTGTGAGAGGGTAGGGTAAAGGGTTGGTTAAAGGCATGATGAGTGGGGTTGAGTATGTAAGAGAGATGTAAGAGGAATGAGTGTGGAAGAGGGAAGAGTGTGGAAGATGGATGTAAGAGTCATGAGTGGGCTTGTAAGAGTCTTTTATGGTTTGTAAGAGCACTCATGACTTGGTGGTTGGGATTTTTGAGGGGAGACTTTGATTTGGTTTAGGAAAGTCTTAAACTTGTTTAAGGAATGTGACAACATTAAGGGGTGGATTAGGCTTGGGTTTAGGATTAGATTAGGGATGTTAGAGATGTGCAAGTGGATGGCATTAATGAGGGTGGGTGAGTTAGTGGCTAAGCTTGGTTAGTATGGGTGGATGGGGTGGATTAGGCTAAATGGAGGATTAGGGATATGTTAGGGGTTTTTAGATTTGAGGATTTTATTTATCAAATAGATTTATTTAATAAATGGGGATTTTAGGAATTAGATAGAAGAATAGGATTTAATTGATAAATAATAGGTTATTTGATTTATCAATTAGGACTATAGATGATTAATTAAATTCATCAACTAGGGATGGCAAAGGATTAATTAAATAAAAATTTAATTAATGATGCCTTTAGAGATAACTAAATAGGATTACTAAAGAAGTGTAATCAAATTTAGGTGTCTACAATATGGATAGGCTCAAAGGTAATAATCCTGCCATTACTTAGAAATTCATTAAAACTTGGAGGGATGGCTCTATCATGGTTGGAAACCAGCATATGGAAGTGACTGAAGAGGTGATAGCAGAGGCTACGAGGTTGGATATGGATGGCATCAACTTTTATTGGGATAGGAAGCTGTCGGACAAGGCCATTGATGAATTTGTGGAGTCAAAAAATGAGAGAAATTGACTAGTGAAAATAGGTAATTCTTATTTCAACACAACCTCTATTTCTCAACCTTGGAGATTTGTGATGTTTGTCATTATGGAGTACCTTACTTTGGATGGTAGGTTTACAGAGCTATATGGGTATCATTTTATATTATCTAATCACTTTAGGCATGATGTGCGGATCAATTTCCCCTTTTATTTGAGGCAATCTCTGAGTGTCTCCATCCAAGCAATTCAAAATGATCTGAATGGAGAACATGTGTGTTGTGAGGGCCTTATGGTTCTTGTTATGAATGTGTTAAAATCCAAAAAGGCTATGAAACCTAGGGGCAGCTTGAAGGAAGTGGAATATGACACAGAGGGTAGTCTCCCGAAGAAAGGTTATGACTCAGATACTCAAGATGATGCAGAGGGGGGTAACGAGAGTCTAAAAAGAGGTTCTGGGTGTAGCTCTCAAAAGAAGAAGAAGATTGTTCAAGGGAGTGACTCTGACTGAAAAAGTGATTTTGTGGAGGAAATGGTGAGAGATTACCAGAAGAAGAGGAGTGGCGGTAAAGGAAAGGGCTTCAAGGGTCACAATGATGTTAGGGTTTCTACCCCATTTGATGATGAACCTCTGGCTCACAGAATGGAGAGGAAGTGAAAATCTTTGAGGCATCAAGAGGAAAAGATTCAAAATGCTATGAAGAATGTGGAGTCAAGAAAGAGGATGAGGGGGATTAGGAGCAAAATCCAGATTTTGATGATAAAACAGAGGGTGTGATTGGTTCTTCCAAAATTTTGTTAGGAAACCCTGGGACAATTATGAAGGAGATTGACATCCTGAAACAATAAATGTAGTTTATTGGTAAGGAAGTGGAGTAGGTTAGCAAACTGGCTAGAGGAGAGCATACCTTAGAACAACATATTGACCAACTCTCAAAGGTATTTGGAAATGTTGAAGAGGTTAAAAACCTTATGCACAAGATTCCACAGCTCGAAGTTAAAAATAGGGTGTTGGAGAAGGCTAATAGTGATAATTAGGGGAAGGTTATTAGACTGGAAGCCAACTTGAACAATATTGAAAAGATGATCAAGAAAATGGTTGACAATAATAACAAATCTCTAAAGGCTATGGCAGATAATGTGGGCGATCTTCTGAAAAGGTTTGAGCAAGACAAAGGACAAGATTCCCATTCGGTGGTAGAGAACCAAGGTCCTAGTAAAAGCACTCAAGCTCACTCTAAGAAGAATGAGGAAGTGAACAAGATGGAAGAGGTGAAGGCCACTATAGAGAATATGCACATTTTGCCAGACCAGGCTATTGACTTGATAAAGACTATCTAGTTGGTTGGGTGCTGGTCTTTTGCTATCTTTTTGCTATCCTTAACAACTCTAATTGTTTGATCTTTTTAGAGGCCTGTCTTATGTTGATCTGTACTTTTATACTTTGTTGTTAGCTTTTTGCTTATCTTTTTAGACTTCTATTATTTTGTAAAAGGTTTTAGGTGATTTAAAACTTGTTTTTACTTAATCAAAACATGGTGCTAAGTAGGCCTACACTCTTATTGCTATTCATTTAATGGTGCGTGAGCTTTTATAATGACTTGAAACTAACATAGAAGAAGAAGATAAGAAGAGAGAGAACTCTGGGTGGAACTTGAGCTTTGGGAGCTTCTAAGAATAAGAACTCAACCTTCTTCATGTGTTTCCTTCAGTTAAATTATCATCAAACTCACAAAAACATGATTTTGGTGCATGAAAATGCCCAAAAACTAAAACTAATAGTTAATTGTGTGCGCAACTATAAGTCATCGTGATAGGGAGAGGGGACAAACTAATCACTAGTTTATGCTTCTAATCTACCACTAAGACCTAAGGTGACTTCCAAGTTCACCAAATGGACCTATGGGATCCCTATTATGAAGAGATCCCCTAATCCTAAGCCCCACTCTTCTATCTTGAACAAATCCTCTTCTTGTCATTTGCTAGGTTCTCATACTAGGTGAAGAACACTCAAGGTTTTAAAGTTGATCTAGGTCTTTCTTGACTAATCCTCATAGTCAACTTGCAAGGTCATGGTGGTGATGTAAGACCTCTCAACACACTTCTTTTATTATCCAAGGTAACTCAATGCAATTACCCTTCTTACTGATTTCACCCTTTTCCACCAAAATAGGGCTACTAGAAAAGAGCCCCAATTAGCCCTCTTTTTTCTAGAAATCTGGGATTTCTTTGAGTTTATTCCACTAAAAAATTTAAACTTCCTTCAAAGGCTCCCATTCAATTCACTAGCACTAACTGATTTTTGAGGTTTTGGGCCTCAAAAAGGCCATACAGTACCTTTGTAAAAACTGAGGGTTTAAGGGTTTCTTGACCTTTACAAGGCTAGTCTATTGTTTGGATTGGTTAGGTGCTTTAGAAGATTTATAGAACTCTTTTCTTCTTCCTAGGGATCCTTCACTCACTTCCCTTCGCTCTTCATTTCTACTTTGTTGATGATCTTCATAATCCTACAAATTACAAGCTCTGTTGCATCTATTTTCCCTAGTCGAGCATGCTTTGGCTCGCCCAGGGCAAGAGCTTAAAAATTCCTCCATGGCTTTTGAGGGCCTTCACTTCTACAAGTAGGAGGTACATAAAGTACACTCACTATCCCCAAGAGGTCATATTGTTTCTACAGTGGGATAGTGAGTTACATCTCCTCCAATGCCAACTGCCTGGTTTAGGACAATGAACTGGCAGAAACAAAAAGATTTACAAAACAATAAAAGAAAACACACACACCTAATCTATGGAAACAAAATGATCTTAAACAAGCATATTTACAATGCCAAGGTGATACAACAATCAATTTAGCAATCAAAAGCTTGCATTGCTCATAGATTTGTCCTTTTACATTCAAAAATCAATACTCCAATATGCAATATGTACACTGATACACACTTCTGGAAACTTTGGGGTTTAGTAGGCTTATATATTGCCTCTTAGGTCTTTTTCCATCACCATTAGGGATTCCATCAGCCTCCACCATGTTTGGAAGGGTTTTTTGTGAAGTTGATCAGTAATTTTGCAAAGTTGCAACTTTTTGTGCATAAAATTTTTTCGCAACTTTTATGTTTACATCTATTTGACATCTTTTCTTGCCAAATTGGTTATCTCTTAGCTTTTCAATGCTAGAGACCCTTCCCTAGGCTAGAGACCTATTCTATTTCATTGATAAGGAGCATGTTACTCATTTTAAGGCTCTTCCTAGGACTCTTAAAAGACTTCCTATCCCCTAACCAGTGTTGCTAGAGCAAAGAATTAGGTCCTCAAACCTTTGTTCTAATTACAAAGCTCTCTTAGAGTATAGCACAAAAAAATTGCTATTGGTGAGGGCCCTATGTCTACTCCCCACAAAAGAAACTAAGTCCCCTCTGGAGACAAAATGTGGAGATCTATGCCCTAAAGTTTGAACTGATTCTCAGGGATCCATGTAGCCTCTGAATATGGCTTACCTTTCCACTTGACAAGGTGTTCTTTTTATGTTCCATGCCTACTTTTTGTATGAACCTGAGATTCCAATATCTTCTCTGCTTAGAGCTTGGACTTAGGGGGCAAAGATGTTGTTTGAGTCTCCTTCTCATATTCTATCACATGTTGATCTACCTCAATAAGAGGTCATTTATACTTAACTAAATCTGCCACATTGAAAATGGGGGAAAAGGCTAGATCATCTGGCAGCCCAACTTTGTAAGCATTCTACCCATACTTGGCCACTAAAGGACATGGTCCAAGTCTCCTTATCTGCAGCTTTGTTGAAGTTCCTTTTTCCATCCTTGCTTTGTTTAGGTGAACCATGACCAAGTCCCCTACACCAAACTATACCTCTCTTTTCTTGAGATTAGCTTTGTCCTTAATCTTCTTGGTGTTGTTAATGAGGGATTGTTTTACTTGATCATGCACATCCTTCATTGATTGATTGAAATCTTCAGAATAACCACTGCTAGGAACTTGATTGTCCAAACTTCTTAATTCACATACACCCCTAGGATGTATGCCATAAATATTTTCAAAGGGACTCTTGCTTGTAGTTATATTAATGCTATCATTATAGGCAAACTCTGCTTGGTGAAGGACTAAATCCCATGTCAAACCATATTCTTTGGTTAAGCATCTCAATAAATTTCCAAGTGTCCTATTGACCACCTTAGTCTGACCATCAATTTGAGGATGGTAGGTTGAACTAAATCCTAGATTGGTACCTAGTCTTTACCATAAGGACCTCCACAAGTGTCCCATAAATTTGTTATCCCTGTTAGATACAATGTTGTTTGGCAAGCCATGAATCCTCACAACTTCCTTGAAAAAAGAAGAAGCAATATGACTTGCATCATGGGTGACCTTACATGGAATGAAATGACTCATTTCACTAAATCTATCCACTACCATACAAATGATATCAAAACTACTCTTTGTTCTCGATAAACCAACCACAAAATCCATACTTACACATTCCCATGGTCTATTTGTTATTGGAAGAGGCTGATAAAGTCTTGCATTTGTAGAAGTGCCCTTTGCTCTTTGACATATGATGCATTGCTCAACATAAGTTCTGACATCTCTTTGCATTTTGGGCCAATAGTAGTAGAACCAACTCTAAAGTCTTGTTTAAGCCAAAATGGCCACTCAAACTCCCATTATATTTTTCTTGAATGAGATTCTCCCTCATGGATCCTTTTGATACACACAATTTCCTTCCTTTGAAAAGTAGCCCATTCTGCAATGTATATTTTGCAAACTCATCATGAAAGTGATTTAGATTCTCTTGACACACCTCATATGTTGTTGCAAAGTCTCCATCCATTTGATAGAGTTGCTTGAATTTATCCAATCCTATGCTCTTTACTTGGATTTCTCGAATAGTGAGTAGCCTTCTACTTAGGGCATTTGCTACTTTATTTAGCTGCCTCTTCTTGTGCTTTATGGTGAAAGTATATGACTGCAAAAACTCCACCCACTTGATATGTCTATGGTTCAATTTATCTTGGGATTTGAGAAAACTCAAAGCTTGATTATTAGTGAACACTACAAATTCCTTAGGAAAAAGATAATGCCTTCATTTTCCAAGGGATTGAACAAGTGCATAAAGTTCTAAATCATAGGAAGAGTATTTTTGCTTTGTTTCATTTAGCTTTTCACTAAAGAAAGCCACTAGTCTATTGCTTTGACTTAAGACTCCTCCCAATACTATATTACGAGCATCACATTCTACAACAAAAGGTTCATTAAAAGTAGGTAACCTTAGGATAGGCTTAGTAGCTACCTCTTTCTTCAATGTCTCAAATCCCTTGTTTTCTACTAGTGTCCACACAAATTTGGTCTTTGTTCCACCCTTGATAGTATCCATCATGGGAACACATATCTCACTACAATTCCTGATGAACTTTTTATATTATTGAGCTAGGTCATTGAAACTCCTCACTTCACTGGCATTCTTGGGAGTTGGCCAACTCAATGTTGTTGCAACTTTATCCTCATCCATTTTAAGATATCCTTGAGATAGAACATAGCCTAAATAGACTAGTTCTTGCTTCCTGAAATCACACTTGTCTAGATTGATGGTTAGGTGTTCCTCTTTTAACTTAGATAATACAATCTTAATATGCTCTAAATGTTCCTCTTTACTCATGCTGAAAATTAATAAATCATCTAAGTAGACTACCACAAACTTACCTGTGAAGTCATTCAACACCTCATTCATGAGCCCCATGAATGTACTTGGAGCATTGGAGAGGCCAAATGGCATGACTAGCCATTTATAGAGTCCTTCATTGGTTTTAAAAGATATTTTCCACTCATCTCCCTCTTTTATTCTTATTTGATGATAGCCACTTTTAAGGTCTATCTTGGTGTAGTACTTAGCCCCTCCTAGGCAATCCATTAAGTCCTCAATCATTGGTATGGGAAACTTATACTGAATTGTTTGATGGCCCTAGAGTTTGTGCACAATCTCCACGTTCCTCCTTTTTTAGGTGTCAAAATAGTAGGCATAACACATGGGCTGATGCTCTTCCTTATTAACCCATGATCCATTAATTCTTGTACTTTCTTTGCAACTTCCCTATTTTTTTTAGGACTCATCTTGTAAGGTGTCTTGTTTGGTAGAGGTGCCCTTGGGACCAAACTGATTTGATGGTTGATTGCTCTTTGAGGTGGTAGGACTGCAAGTGCTCCATCTGATATAATGCTCTTGAATTCCTCCAAAATCTATTGTACTTCATTATGTACATCCTCCTTCTTAGTCTCTATTTCCTCCTTGGGTTTCACCACAATAGCATAACCCACTCCTTCTTTGTAAAGAGTTTTCATGAACTCTTTCCCCTTCAACATCAATACATTAGGTCCACTTCCTTAGCTATCTAATTCAAGTAGTGATTGAATATTATAACTCACTCTATCCTTCTTAAAAGTGTATGAGTTAAGCTCACCATTGTCTATGGATTTTCTATCAAACTTCCATGGCCTACCTAATAATAGGTGACAGGCATCCATGGGTAAACATCACATAAAATCTTATCTTTTTATCCACCCATGGTGAACTCAATCTAGGCTTGCTCATTCACCAAAAAATTTGCTCCTTGTTTTACCAAGTGACTTTGTAAGGAGTGTTATGAGGTATTTTAGGAATCTTGAGTTTAGCTATGGCCTCCTCTAAAATTATGTTATCAGTAGACCCTGAGTCTATGATAACTTTGTATACCTTCTCCATAATCTTACACCTCACCCTAAAGAGTAACCTTCTTTGCTTGGGCTCTCCTTTAACTGATTATTTAATCAAAATCCTCTTTATCATTAAATTTTCACCACTCTCTAAATCCAACTAGATATCAGGTGGCTTCACACTTGAAGCATCTTCATGTATGTATGCCACTTTCTTTTCACCTTGTGATGTCGATCCTTTCCAATTGCTAACGGTGATAACACTTCATTGTAGCAAAGTAAGATGGTCCCCTTCCTCCTGGTGATCTACCTTTGCCTCCAAATCCTCTACCTCTACTTGAACTGCCTCTTTGACTGGTCTATCCACTTTGTTCAGTCAGCTTGGACTCACCTTGGGATCTACTATCATTCCTTTTACCTCCATAGCTTCCCTTATGTCCTCTGTTATCTCTACCCCTTCCTCTATTCTTTGAGGTACTTGTTTCTTTCCATTCTCTTCCACCTTTGAAGCCATTAGGTAGCATTAATGGATTGTTTTAGGGGTGACAAGACTCGTGTCTTCTTGAATGGACCACTTGAGACCATTCAAATACCTTGCCAATCTCATGCTTTCATCTTCCACTACCTTGGATCTTAAGCATAATTTTTGGAACTCTTTAGTGTAAGAGTGTACATCCATCTCTTTTGCCTAAGATTCTACCTTCTCCTATGTAGCTATATCTCATAGTCTTCAGGGATATAAGCCTGCCTGATTTTAGCCACCATTCCTTTCCAAGTGAAAATGGGGCTTTCCCCTTCTTTTTCCATTTATGTTTGAACAAACTTTGACTAGGTTAAAGCAATACCTCTTGACCTTGACTTTGCCACCTTGACCTTTTGAGCATCAAAGACACCATCACACTCAAAATGGTTCAACATTCCTTCAATCCATTCCATGATGAGGTTTGGATCCATCTTCCCACTGGAAAAAGGGATGCCTTCCAAGGCTTTACTATTTATTTCTTTTAGTGCCTTCAAGAAAGGTTCCTCTAGTATAATAGGGTCTAGTGTTGGGGCTTCTTCCTCCAACTCAATCTCCTTCTCTTTGGCTTCTTGCTCTTCTTTCTATTCCATCTTGTCCTTGAATTTGTTTGTTGTGTCTTGGACTTCACTTAACAATTGTTCAAGTTGTGCTAATCTTTATCTCAAAGACTTATTGTCTTCCTCTTGTTCTTCTACCTTCTTCTCTTGTTCTTATACCTTCTTGGCCAATTCAGTCATGGTTACCATCTTGCTAGAACCATTGGATTTAGTAGGTGATAGCATTCACCTTGCTCTACACTTGCTTTTCCCACACCTTTATAAGGCTATGATACCACTTGATAGGGAGAGGGGACAAACTAATCACTAGTTCATGCTCCTAGTCTGACACTGAGACATAAGGTGACTTCCAAGTTCACCAAATGGACCTATAGGATCCCTATTATGTAGATATCCCCCAATCCTAAGCCCCACTCTTCTATCTTGAACAAATCCTCTTCTTGCCACTTGCTAGGTTCTCATACTAGGTGGAGAACACTCAAGGTTTTAAAGTTGATCTAGGTCTTTCTTGACTAATACTCAAATTCAACACATAGGGTCATGGTGGTGATGTAAGACCTCTCAACACACTTCTTTTATTATCCAAGGTAACTCAATGCAATTACCCTTCTTACTGATTTCACCCTTTTCCACCAAAATAGGGCTACTAGAAAAGAATCCCAGTTAGCACTCTTGTTCCTAGAAATTAGGGATTTCTTCCACTACACAACTTAAAATTCCTTCAGAGTTTCCCATTCAATTTAATGGCACTAACTAATTTTCAAGGTTTTGGGCCTCAAAAATGTCATACAGTACCTCTATAAAAATTAAGGGTTTTAAGGGTTTCTTGACTTTTACAAGGCTAGTATGTTGCTTGGATTGGTTAGGTGCTTTAGAAGATTTCTATCACTCTTTTCTTATTCCCAAGGAGCCTTCACTCACTCCCCTTAACTCTCCATATCTACTCAGTTGATGATCTTGACAACCCTACAAATTACAAGCTCTATTACATCAATTTTCCCTAGTCCGGCACGCTCTGGCTTGCCTAGGACAACAGCTTAAAAATGCCTCCATGGCTTTTGAGGGCCCTTCCTTCTGCAAGTAGGAGGTACATAAAATACACTCACTATACCCAAGAGGTCATACTATTTTTATGGTGGGATAGTGAGTTACATTTACAAATAAAGTAAACATTCACAAACCAAAAACTAAATTCACATATATGCTTAGACAAAGAAAGCAAACAAGAAGTGCAAACCTCACAAGAGAAAACAATCCATGCTTTCTTGATTCTGTAGATGTGTCTTTTTGCTGTGGATGTATGCTCAAGATGCTCAAAAGTTGCTTCAATGGAGATGGGTAATGGAAAATTGGTAGCTTTGTGAGCTCTCAATTTGGCATTATAAGGGTAATATTGATGGCTTTGGTTCTCAAAATAGCATGGTAACTTTAGCTCAAAGATTGTTGATGAAATGGCTTGGGATGGGATTCAATTTATAGGCTAAGGGGTAGAGGGATGGAGGGCTTAGATGCAAGGATGGATGAAGGCTTAAGGAGGGCTAAGATGCACTCAAAGGGGAGCACATGGATTGTGCTTGTTTAGCACCAATGGGAAGGTGACACTTGTCACAAGGAGGATGAGTGTGAGAGGGTAGGGTTAAGGGTTGGTTAAGGGCATGATGAGTGGGGTTGAGTATGTAAGAGGGATGTAAGAGGAATGAGTGTGGAAGATGGGTGTAAGAATCATGAGTGGGCTTGTAAGAGTCTTTATGTTTTGTAAGAGCACTCATGACTTAGTGGTTGGGTTTTTTTGAGGGGAGACTTTGGTTTGGATTAGGAAAGTCTTAAACTTGTTTAAGGAATGTGACAACATTAGGGGGTGGATTAGGCTTGGGTTTAGGATTAGATTAGGGATGTTAGAGATGTGCAAGTGGTTGGCATTAATGAGGGTGGGTGAGTTAGTGGCTAAGCTTGGTTAGTATGGGTGGATGGGGTGGATTAGGCTAAATGGAGGATTAGAGATAGGTTAGGGGTTTTTGAATTTGAGGATTTCATTTATCAAATAGATTTATTTAATAAATGGGGATTTTTGGAATTAGATAGGAGAAAAGGATTTAATTGATAAATAATAGATTATTTGATTTATCAATTAGGACTATAGATGATTAATTAAATTAATCAACTAGGGGATGACAAAGGATTAATTAAATAGAAATTTAATTAATAATGCCTTTTTAGATAACTAAATAGGATTACTAAAATAGTGTAATCAAATTTAGGTGTCTACATTTTGCCCCTCTTTGACATAGTGTTAAGACAACACTATTTCAAAGAAGTTTGAATGAAGATGACACGAGGAAGATGTTTTAGCAACAAGGTTGCCCCAGTCTCGGATAAGAAGAGGAGAGACTAGACTTAGATGATGCCCCCTCAAGAAGGCGACGGGGAGAGAAATGAGGCTCGACGACTTCTTGAAAAGTACAAGAAATTGAGACGAGCTGGGACGCAGGTTGGCGAAGAGAAGGGGCTGAATTAGCTCAAACTCTCACTATGGGAGAATGATAAAGGGAAATCAGAGGCACAATAGTAAAGGAAGCTTAAGACTTTCCAGGATTTGGGGGGGGGGGGTGGGGGGAAGGAGCGGAGCGCTATTAAAGGAATCCATGGTAGGGAGATGGATGATATAATGATAAAGCTGATGCAACAAGATTTCAAAGAGTCAGACTGGCGGAAGATGGGTTTCGGAGATCCCTAGGACTAGGATTGTGGATCTCGAAGGATGAGGCTTGGTGGATTGATTTGATTGGTGGATCCCTAAGACTAGGATTGTGGATCCCTAAAGCTAAGTGTGAGGAGTGATTCAAAGAGATACTGATGCATAAGTTGGGGTAGGAGCGACAGATGTAGGATATGGATGGGGGATAATGGAGATGAAGGGAATCCATTGAAGCTTTTTGAGCGGGGGGATACTTCAAAGAAAAGTACCACCATGTAGTTGAGCACTAGATTTGCTATAGGACTGTTGGTTAATTGCCAGGGTTACCAAGAACATCAAGGCCTTTTTACCAACCGTCCAGAGGACTGACGAACTGACTCGAAACAAACACGCAAGGATTGCCCCAGTATCACACATGAATCCCAGAGGAAGCAGCGTGGAAACGACACTAGGTAACCCACAAGCAGAAAAAGAAAACAAGCAAAAGACCTAATCAAGACCTTACGCTCTAATTGCCCCATTCGCAGCATACCATGATATGGAAGATCATGGCAACCTTGTGGAGGGAACAAGGAGATTGCTTGGAAAAGATATTTCAAGACCCAAAAGGGAAGATCCCAAATCAAAAGAAAGTGAAAATCCAAAAGAGAACTGTTTGCCAACGAGATGGGTAGGACGAGGTACCAACGGACCAAGATCAGACATGAGGAAAGCTATATTTCGCAAGGATCTATCAGAGAGCACCTAAGCTGATGGATCTGGATGAGTGATGCATCTGGCAAGCTGAACTAAGAAGGATAACACTTTGGTGATAGGAGATCTAGCTAAAGGATGCATTGGAATATCTAACCAAGGTGTGCGATGTGTGCAAGATGTTGACCAAGGATGAACTAACACGAAAGCCGGATAGATACAATGATACTAAGCTAAAGAGGATGTGCAAGCTGACAGACCAAGATATGTTACAAATGTACAAGTTTGTTCATGTTTTGGTTTTTTGTGAGATGGAAATGTTTGTGAAGGATGGGATGTCTATAATAGTTGATAGGTGGATAGGTAGATGGTTTGTGAAAAGTTTAAGGAAAATGGGATTCTGTGTGTGCATGTGATAGGATACAAGCTAGGATACAAGATCATTTACAAGATGGAATATGGTACAAGCTTTGGACAAGATTCGAATATATACAAGGTGTGGTACAAGATTTACAAGGTATAATACAAGCTTTGGTACAAGATTTACAAGTTGTACAGGAGGTATTGACAAGCTCTATCAGATTTTGGATATTTGATTGGAACACCAAGGGAACAAGCAGGTGTTTTATGGGATGGTGGGTGGATGGATGAGGGATAGGATAGTGATAGATAATGGATTAGTCTTTAGCACACAAGGCACCTGAATTACCAGGTTTTCACCAAGGTACCTATCCAAGGCGCTTGAATTGCCAAGTTTTCACCATTGGACGCTTATTTCTCTTTAATATTTTTTTTTTTGTATTTTTTCAAAAGCTGGGTATACAAAGGATCTTCAAGCATAGAACTTCTTGAGATGAATGATGTTAGTGGGATCATTCAAGAGTTCTCCTTCTGGTGTAGATAATTGATAGGCTCCGGAGCCAAAGGAGGCAGTAACCACATAGGGACCAAGCCATGTAGGTTCAAACTTGCCTTTCTTTTCTCGATCTGCTTGGACTTTCATATTTTCTTTGAGGACCATGTCACCTGGCTGAAAGTGTCGTGGGAGCACCTTCTTGTTGAAATTCCTTTTGAGACGAGTTTGATAGACTATGAGATGGTCATAGGCTTGTTGTCTCTTCTCGTCTAAGAGATCTAGCTGGGTGAGTCGAGCTACTCTGTATTCTTCATCTGAGATTTGCCCTCGCAAAGATATGCGTAGTGAGGGAAGTTCAACTTCTATAGGTAATACCGCTTCGGCACCATAGACTAGGGAGTATGGAGTTGTGCCCGTGGATGTACGGAAGGAAGTTCGATAGGCCCATAGAGCTGGATTTATTTGAAGGTGCCAATCACGGCCGAAATCATTGACAACTTTCTTTAGGATTTTGAGGAGGGTTTTATTAGTTGCCTCTGCCTGGCCGTTACCTTGTGGGAAATATGGGCTAGAAAAGTGGTGATGGATGCAGAGGGAAGTGCATAATTCTTCCATGTTGAGATTTTCAAAGTTACCTCCGTGGTCAGTGAAGATGGTGGATGGGATGCCGAAGCGGCAAACAATGTGGTACAAGATGAACTTGGAGACTTGAACTCCTGTAGCTGAGACTAGGGGGACTGCTTCCACCCACTTAGTGAAATAGTCTGTAGCTGTTATTATCCATTTATGTCCATCAGATGAGAGAGGGGTGATAGTTCCAACTAGATCAAGGCCCCAACAAGCGAAAGGCCAAGGTGGTGCAATAGGCTGTAGATCCTGTGCTGGAGCGTGCACAAGATTTGCATGCTGCTGACATGGGAGACACTTTCTGACAAAGTCACAAGAGTCTTCTTCAATGGTAGGCCAATAGTAGCCTGCTCTAAGGATTTTTCATGCTAGGACAATACCACTCGTGTGGGCACCGCAAAGTCTGAAATGTACTTCTTTTAATGCCATTGCGGCCCCATTTTTATCTAAACATCGAGAGAGAGTATCGTGATAACCCCGACGATATAAGGTATTGGCTATGATAACATAGCGGGATGATTTTTGGATGAGGTTCTGGAATTGGGTACGTGTGAGGTGAGGGGATATGATACCATCGTTAAGGTAAGCGTGAATTTCATGGTACCAAGGGGATTGGGGACCAACCAAGATACAAACACGGTTTGAATCCTCATTCGCATAGGCAGGTGTGAGGAGCTGCTCAACTAAAAACTCATACTGCGTAGCTTCTTGGGGAATTTCCAAGAGTGAGCCAATAGTGGCCATGGCATCTGCTGCCTTGTTCTGCATTCGAGGCACTTGTGTAAACTGAAGCTTTGTAAAATGCTGGGTCAGCTGATCAACTAGCTCTTTGTAGGGTAATAGCTTTTCATCTTTGGTTTGATATTCATTTAAGACTTGTTTGATGATGAGTTGGGAATCACCAAAGACTTGTAACTCAGTGATATTCCATTCTGCAGCTATCTTTAATCCTGCTACAAGAGCTTCATATTCTGCTATATTGTTGGTGCTAGGGAATTGTAGCTTCAAGGCTTTTGGAATGTAATCTCCTTGAGGTGTAACTAATAATATTCCTGCCCCTGATCCATGAGAGGTGTATGAGCCATCAAAATAAAGCTTCCATAGGGGCTGTTCTTCAATTAGGCAGATATGCTCATCTGGAAATTATGTGAGCAAAGGATATGCATCTACTAGAGGTGCATCAGCTAGGTGATCTGCTATAGCTTGCCCTTTGATTGCCTTTCTGTCCACATAATGGATGTCAAACTCACTTAGTAGCATAACCCATTTGGCCAAACGGCCTGTAAGTGCTATTCTGGAGAGCATATACTTGAGAGGGTCAATCTTGGAGACTAGTTGGATGGTATGACTTAGCATGTAGTGGCGAAGCTTTTGAGTTGAGAAAACAACTGCCAAACAAGCTTTTTCCATAGGAGTGTAATTGAGTTCATAACCAACTAGGGTTCTACTGATATAGTAGATGGCTCTCTCTCTACTATAATCATCATGTTGTGCTAGAAGTGCCCCTAGAGCAGTAGGTGTTGCTGATATATACAAGATCAAGGGACGACCAGGAACCGGTGGAACTAAGATAGGGGGATTGGTGAGATACTGCTTGAGCTTATCGAAGCTGCGCTGACATAAAAGATCCCACTTGAAGTTCTCATTCTTCTTTAGCAAGTGTGAAAATGGTGTACACTTATCTGCAAGTTGGGAGATGAAGCGCCGGACAGATTGAAGTTTTCCCTGAAGAGAGCGAAGTTGTCGCAGTGTCTGGGGAGGAGGCATGTCTAAGATAGCCTTGACCTTTTTGGGGTCGATCTCTATACCTCTTTTAGAAACTATGAAGCCTAGAAGCTTGCCAGATGTGACCCCAAAGACACACTTCTTGGGATTTAGCATGAGATGATATTGGGCCAACCTATCAAAGACTTTTTCCAGGTCAGCAAGATGATCCATGAAGGTGTGAGATTTGACTAGGATATCGTCCACATAATCTTCCAAAATGCTATGGATAAGATCATGGAAAATGGCTGTCATAGCTCTTTGATAGGTAGCCCCAACATTCTTTAGGCCAAAAGGCATCATGGTGTAGCAAAAGGTTCCCCAAGGGGTAGTGAATGTTGTCTTATGCTGGTCCTCTTCTGCAATCTTGATCTGATTATACTCGGAAAATCCATCCATAAGGGACAGAATTTCATGTCCAGCTGTGAGATCTACAATCATATCTATGTTGGGCAAGGGAAAATCATCCTTTGGACAAGCTTTGTTAAGATCTCTAAAATCAGTGCAGATTCTGATGTCACCGGAAGGCTTAGTGACAGGGACCATGTTGGAGATCCATTCTGAGTAGTCGATAGGTCGGATAACCTTAGCAGCTAACATTCTTTCTAGTTCAGCTTTGACTAGTAATGCCACCTTGGGGTGCATTTTTTTGAGCTTTTGTCTGACGGGCTTGATCTTTGGATCGACTGCAAGATGATGAACTACAAGCTTTGGATCAAGTCCTGGCATGTCCTGATATGACCATGCAAATCGGCCAATGTTCTCTCGTAAAACCTCAAAGAGGAGGTCAGCTTGGTCTTGTGATAGGGATGCAGCAATGTGAACAATTCTAGGGATCTCTGAAGAACCAATGTTGACTTCTCTAGTATCCTCTATTAGAATAGAAGACACCTCTGGTCGATTATCTTGAGGAGGCAATACTAAATCCTCATATTCTGCTTGTGGCTCTAGATTTTCTTGCTGAGGGGTTCTCTTCGCTGCCTTAGCTAGTCCCAGATTTACCTTAGTTTCAGTTTTGGGTGTATTGAAACTAGGTTGGGGATTTTCTCCAAAATACCCCTTGGGATCTAGCTTGTAGATGTAGGCAGAATCTGGCTTTGTCTTCTTATGAGGAGTTTTAGCTCCCATGAATCTTAGAAGCGCTTCCTCTGATGCGAACTCATCAATATGTATGACACTTGGTTGGTCCCAATCTATGAGTTGTGGATGAGCAAGTGGTAGGTCAATGAGATGGATGGATAGTTCTCGGAGAACAGAGTCTCCTAGGAAGATTTGGTCTGGGATATCATCGTAGGCTCTCTTTTCAACTTCCTCAGGAATGTCTTCGATTTCGACAAGGTCGCGGTGGATGTTCGAAAAAGCGTGACCATTCTCGTTGGTGCCCCCAGTTGTGGGTATGCCAAAGCCAAGACCTGACTTTATTTCCCAATCATGTGCTTCGATGGGACATTGCATGCCCCTTTCTTCTGGTCCTAGTCCACCTCCTTGATAGTTCCATTTTTCAGTGACGAGCTTATGTTGTTGGGGATACTTCTGGCTGAAGTGATCAAGGCGTGCTTGATTTCTTGGAGGTGCATCCTTATGTAGCCAATTGTTGATATCTGGAGTGAGCTCCTCATGAAGAGGGGTTTTTGAGGACACAAAGGTGGTTGGGCCAAAATGTTTGTATCGAGGAGGTGGAATCTCCTTAGCTTTGTGATATGTTGGCCATCCATGGGTATGTGGATCAAGTGGGATTGCTCCGACAGCAAATGCATCTGATAGGCTATATTCTCCACATCCTTTGTTGTTGATCTTTACAGTAGATAGGGTGGAGGCAAGGATGGTTTCTGCGTCATTACAAGTGTGGGATGAGCTGGCGATGGCTGTGCCGATGTCTATTCTAGGGCAATGGTTTGTATATGAAGCTTCAACCGGATTGTAGTAAGCAAAGGGTTCTGGATTGGCATGGATGGTTACCTCAGTGCCTTGATGTGGAAATTTGATGCACTGATGGTAGGTGGATGGAACGGCCTTCATAACATGAATCCATGGGCAACCGAGGAGGATGTTAAATGGTAGGTTTAGATCAACAACATGGAAAACTATCTCTTGAATGACTAGCCCAACCTTGATTGGTAGCAAAATAGTCCCTTCTGTGGTCCTTTCCAAGTTGTCATAAGCTTTTATGGTGATAACCTCACTGATCATATCTGCCTCAGTATACCCAGCTTGTTTTATGAATTTTAGGGTGCAAATGTTCAAGGCTGATCCATTATCTATCATTACTCTTTTCACGGCAAAATTGGATACCATGATGGCTATGCGAAGCGGAAGGGTGTGATCTGGCTCAACTGCGGGTATGTCGGTGGGTTTGAAAGATAGGGCACATGAGGATGAAAGGTGTCCAACAAGATTATGAAAATCAGTAGCATTGATATCAGAAGGGACACGGGATTCTATGAGAGCACTGTCAAGGATGTCTTTGTACACAGGACTAGTGCGGAGAAGGTCTAAAATGGATATTTGGGCTGGCATGTTCCCAAGGTGTTCCAAGATATTGTACCAGCTTTTTGATGGAGTTGATGGTGTTGATGAAACTGGTGGGCCTGCGATGTTAAATTGCGCTCTTCGAGTGGTGACCGCACACTCATTGTCTGGTCCTCGGATATTGATAACATTGGCAGAAGGCTCTTTCTCAGATATACAACCTATAAGGCTACCATAGTCTATATAGGATGAAGTGTGGTCATTGTTCTTCCCATGCTGTTGGTTTGGCTGGCGGTTGTTGGTGTTGTTTTGGATAGGTGCTTTTCCAGGATTTTGGTTGTTGTGTGGAGGAAAAGCATTTTGATAAATCTGTAAGCCTACATTGGGAGAGGTTTGGGCACCAACAGTGATTTCCTTCCGATCAATGAGGTCTTGCACATAGTCTTTCAGTTTCATGCATCTGAGGGTGGTGTGACCATTTACCCTATGGAACTTGCAATACTCATTGTCCTTGTACCATGCAGCTTTGGATTGGCTTGGATCAATTTGCTGGGTAGGAGGAAATTTGATGAGGTTTTCCTTAGCCAATTTCTCAAAAATAACATCCAATGGCTCACCAAGGGGTGTATAGTTTCTAGGTGCAGGTTGGAATCTGGGCTTTTGCCCTGCAGCTACATTGATGGCATTAGCTTGATTGTTAGACCCTTGAAAGTTGGGTCTTGTATTGTGGTTTTGATAGCTTTGGTTATTTCGTTGTTGGTAATTGATAGCTTGTTGGTTGTTTGTTTGATATGGTGGGTTAGACTGGTTTTGAGGACCAAGGATATTCACATGTCTGGTGTCAGTAACCCCATCTGTTGCAACATGCTTGTTTTGGTTCCAACACCTAGACTTGTCATTGGAATGTGATTGATTTTGGTTGGCCTCTTTGTAAATCTTTATCACACCATCTTTGATGAGTCCTTGCTCGAGGATCATTCCTTCTCTTTGATATCCTTATAATTTTGCAAACAGTTCATGGTCATGTGGTGAGCCAAGCTGGGATGTGCATTATCAATAAACATTTTCACCACATGGCGTTCTGGCAAGGTGCAGGATATGCGGGTGGTAAGGGTTTGCCATCTTTGCAGGTATTCGGCAAGGCTTTCTCCACCTTTTTGCTTGGTGTAGACAAGATCAACAATTGATAGCTCTATTTCGACAAGATGGGCATATTGGGCTACAAATGCCTCAGATAATTCAGCAAAGTTTTTAATTGTGCCATAGGGGATTCTATAAAACCATTCAAGATCTGGTCCAGCCAAGCTTTTGGGAAAAAGGCGCAAGAGGAAGACATCATTGTATGCCACGTCCTGGCAATGCATGTAAAATTCTTTGATATGTGTGACAGGGTCTCCTTTTCCTCTGAATTTGTCAAATTTAGGTACCTCAAAGTGTTTGGGAAATGGTGTCGTGGTAATGGCTCTGTCAAATGGGTAAGGACACACATTCTCAAACTTGAATGTCTTTGGATCATTCCCTTCTTGGATGGCTTTCAAAGCTGTCTTCATTTGCTCCCACTCTGAATTGATAGGTGATGGTTGGGGTGCCCCCAATGTAGGAGTGCCTTGAGGTAGGTATGTGCTGGATGGGGCCATTGAATATGGATGCTTATGAGGGATTTGCTGATAGGGATTGTACATTGTTTGGGCAGCTGCATGGTGGATGACGGGTTGTTGAGGGGGAGGTGGCGCATATTGCTGCATGTGCTGCGAGGCTTGCTGTTGATATGGGATTTGAGGTTGGGATTGAGGAACATAAGCTGGCTGTGGGGTAAATGGATTGCTTTGTGGAGGTAAGGTATAAGATGGTTGTGAGGCTTGGGGAAAGGATCGAAGGGCTTGTGGGGTTTGACCAATATATGTGGGTTGTGCCCCCATTTGGGATGGCATCTGCAAATAATTGGTGGTTGGCTGGGGTGGTGGATTACCTCCTAGAAGTGGCATTGAAAAGTAGTTGGTAATTGGAGGTAATGGATTAGTTGGTGGTGGAGGTGGTGGGAATTGAAAGCTTGGGAATGGAACTGATGGGGTTTGATAGCTTTGTGACTGGATTTGGAAGCTTGGTAGAGTGGTGGTGGGAGCTGGGGTCACTTGGGAGCTTGGTAGAAGATTGGCAGTAGCTTGTGGGTTTTGATAGCTTTGTGGAGTGAAGGTAGTAGCTTGTGGATTTGTGGCTGGTGGTATTGAGCTCCCGAGACCTAATGGAAATGATGGGATTGTGCTTTGGGCTATGGTGAACAAGCTGGGGGCGATGAAAGGTTGATTACTTGGCCCCATGGGTGGCATCCCTGTTGTATATTGCTGAGGTTGGCCAAAGATGCTAGCACTAATTTGGGAGATGGGTGGATTTGGAAGGCTAGGTGTGGGAGCAGCAGCAATAGTGAAGGGGGTGAACGGTGAGATGTTTTGGGTAAAGGGGGTTTGGAGTGGAGAGGTATGAACCAATGATGGAGTGGTGGTGGTTGGGTTGGCTTGCGGCATGGAGATTTCAACTTGGGTGGATGATGGTATGTTTGGGTCTGTTGGGTCATATGGATTGGCTGGAGGCTCTTCTTTTGGAATATATTGAGGATAATTTGGATCATAAGAGCCTATGGGTGGTGGTAGCTGCCCAAACAATGGGTGAGATGGATTTGATAATGGAGGGGGTTTTCCAAAGTCAAAGGTTCCTACATTGTCCCTTCGAAAATTAGCCATGATTGTCTCTTTGTTTTTGTCTATAATGGCGTTTACCAATACTGCATTTCCTGGTTGGTTCATGAAAGCTTCAATGTCAGTAGGTGATGGCATAGCTTGCTCTGGGCTGAAGGATGGCTGAGTGCTCAAGGGGGGTGAGGCTGTTCGATCCAAATGATAGGGCTCCATTGTTTCTTTCTTCTTGGCTAAGTGAGTGACGGGTGGCATGAAAAATGCTCCTAGGGATGAGATGCAATAATGCTGATGGATGCAAAAGGGGGAAGGCTTTTCTATGCAAATGATTTCCTAGGTTGAGGCAAAGCTATATGACAAAACCTAAGGAGGATTGGGTTGGGGATTCTAACTTCAAAGATATGTTGTCAAAGTACAAAAGGTCTGCTTTCCTATGTGCAAGCTTGGTGGTGATTGTGTCAACTTAAGGATAGACTGATGATCCTTTAGGAAGAACACGAGATTGACCACTTGCGAATCCCAACCTTTAGCTCAAGGTGATGAGGGATAACAAGTGACAAAGCTAGATTACCCTAGACAAAGCTCTATCAAAGGGATAACCTTGGTGAGATTGGTGGATTTGGAAGATTTTAGGAATGGCAAACTTTTAGCAAGGTGACAACAATTTTGAAAGCTTAGATGTGCAGATTTTCGATTACTAGCTAGATGGTATGATTCTAAATGAGATGGATGAGCTAATAATGCTTAAGGGGATAAGCTAAGATGGCTGGCTTTTCTACAAAAATGACTCTAAAGTGAAGCTTATCCAAGAAGATGTGGAGAAACAAGGGTGTCTAATCATAGAAATCATGCCTAGTTGGTAAGGCATAAGCAGGATTAACTCCTGGATGTTGGCTAAATTTGATGGTGCGCTCTAACCAGGCCTCTTGAAGTGCTTCGTCGGTAGCTTTGTCCTCTGCTTTGTGGAGTTTGGAAATTCGGGGGCTTGGTGTTATTTCTTTTCTCTTGGCTGAAAGTTCTTGGTATGCTAGAGATGGCTTGAGTTTGACCTTGTGAAACTTCTGTTTGGGTTTGGGTTGTTCCAACATAAATTCCTGAATTTGCTTGGCTTTGGAAAAAATCTCAGTTGTTTTGCTTCAACTTGTTCAACTTCCAAAATAGGCAGTGACTACGCTAAGTGTGCCCTAAGCTAGGATTGACCAAGTTTGGCAAACGTTCATTCAACAAGTAAAATAAAAACAAGCAATAGATAGGAACACCCAGATAGAAGTTTGTGGTTCTCAGAATGTGATACTTGCGCCAAGGAGTGTGTATGTTCTACAAATGTTTCGATCAGTCACTCCAAACACATTAACATCCTAGATGGTTTTCTGCAAGGCAGACAATTGGTTTAGCTAGGGAGTCCTCGATATACGCAAGGTACATGAGGCCCAAATCCGTAGATGAGACCAAAAGGATGTCACACAGTCGAGAGGAGCGGTAACCCACTTCTCCTCTTTCACTTCTCAAGGGTATAAAGTTCCTTGAGGCTTAGCCCGAATGACAAAATCTTGATCCCAAGAGAGGTGTCTTTCGATTCACCTCCCGATTCTTATACTCCGCCGGAACGCTGGAGTTGAGGTCGTCCAAGGGGTGATGAAATCCCCAAGCAGGCCTCCTAAAAAAGAAACAAGGTTTTGGATCCTAATCTTATGCACCCAAGATGGCCTCGAAAGACGACAAGGGGAGAGAAGACTTGGATGACCTTGGGCTAAAAAACACGCTTGTTCTTTTACCAACTGACTCTTATGTGTGCTAATCTAGACTTTGCAAGCACTCATGTTTAAGAGACAATGTTCAATTCCAACTTGAGGAGCCAACAAAAGTAAATCGATCGAAGAATGCAAACAATAAGAAGAGTTAGGGTCAACAAAAGCAAACTCGCGCGCCCGGAGGCCCTCCACGTCAAGTATCGATTAATTTTCTTTAAGGCATTCAAGATTGAGTGTGAGTTTGTTTTAAGCCCAAAAAAAAAGTGTGTGAGATTCGATTTCAAGCGCGCGCCCGGAGGCTCTCCATGTCAGTTGTTGTTCAATTTTAGTGCCCAAACTTGAAGTGTGATCGATTTAATCTAGAGTTTTGGCCATTTAAGAATTTTGATAAAGTTAAAGCAAACGTTCAAAGACCAAGTGAGTGAGTTAGATTGTGGAACATTTAACACCTTTTTCAAGTAGACCCCTCCCCATAAATGGTGCTGAGATTGCAACCAATGGTTAATATTTGATGGGTGATTAGAAAAGAGGTGAGTCCAAGGAACTACTCAAATTGCTTTTTGTAAATTTGTATTTTAACTTAACAGAGTTTCTTAAATGTCCAAAAATCAAACTTTACCTAGATTGCATGTGAAAAAGAGATTTGTAATGGTTAATTGATCCTTGGCATTCAAGATTGGATTTTTTGTTTTAAGCATGCATTCCAAAGAAAGTTGATTTTAATCCATGACATTCAAGAGTGTGTTTTTGAGCAGCATTCATTCAATGAAAAATGTGTTTAACCATTCAAGTTCATTCTTTTTTTTAGCAACATGCATTCAAAGACAAATGGTTAAACATTCAAGTTCATTTTTTAGCAACATGAAAACCTGCAAGAAACATGGTTAGTGGTTCTATATGTGCTCCAACCTGCAATGAGACAAAAAAAAAGCAATTTAGTTAGTTAGCCAAAATCTTCAAAAATGAGAGCTTAACTATGGGAAAATTTTTTTTAACTTTTTTTGTTGTTTTTTCTACGCGTAAAAATGTTTACAATGGTCTAAATCCTACAGAACCACTAAAAGTCAAATTTTGAATTTTTTTTTTTAATTTTTTTTTATTTTTAATTTTTTTTTTAGCTACAAAGTGCAAAAATAATAAAGCAGAAATGGAACATAAGCAAGCAGAGAAGACAGTCTGTCAAAATACGAAGAGGACAAAACAGATTTGCAGCACAGAACACAGGTGACAAACAGAGATGCCAATTTGCGCAGATGCGGATTTTCGCAGACGACGATTTTCGCAGACGCAGATTTTCGCAGATGTCGATTTTCGCAGATGCGGATTTTCACAAACGTCAATTTTCGTAGACGCGGATTTTCGCAAATGTCAATTTGCGCAGACGCGGATTTTCGCAGATGTCGATTTTCGCAGACAGAACAGGTTGCAGACGTCGATTTTCGCAGACAGAACATGTTGCAGACGCCAAAACTGCACCAAAAAAGCTGAAAAATGCAAATTTTTTTTTTTTAGATGGTATTTCTTCTTCCTAAGTGCGTTCTTTAACCTGCAAAAACAAGCAAAACACCCTCACAACACACTCAAACAACAACAAACATTAGATGGTTAGAAAAATGACATATAGATGAAAATAGATGATTAAATGACCCATAGTGGGGTCCCACCGGGCGTGCCAAAATGTAGAACCAGAATCAGTGTGCAAAGAACATTTACAAATAAAGTAAACATTCACAAACCAAAAACTAAATTCACATATATGCTTAGACAAAGAAAGCAAACAAGAAGTGCAAACCTCACAAGAGAAAACAATCCATGCTTTCTTGATTCTGTAGATGTGTCTTTTTGCTGTGGATGTATGCTCAAGATGCTCAAAAGTTGCTTCAATGGAGATGGGTAATGGCAAATTGGTAGCTTTGTGAGCTCTCAATTTGGCATTATAAGGGTAATATTGATGGCTTTGGTTCTCAAAATAGCATGGTAACTTTAGCTCAAAGATTGTTGATGAAATGGCTTGGGATGGGATTCAATTTATAGGCTAAGGGGTAGAGGGATGGAGGGCTTAGATGCAAGGATGGATGAAGGCTTAAGGAGGGCTAAGATGCACTCAAAGGGGAGCACATGGATTGTGCTTGTTTAGCACCAATGGGAAGGTGACACTTGTCACAAGGAGGATGAGTGTGAGAGGGTAGGGTTAAGGGTTGGTTAAGGGCATGATGAGTGGGGTTGAGTATGTAAGAGGGATGTAAGAGGAATGAGTGTGGAAGAGGGAAGAGTGTGGAAGATGGGTGTAAGAGTCATGAGTGGGCTTGTAAGAGTCTTTATGTTTTGTAAGAGCACTCATGACTTAGTGGTTGGGTTTTTTTGAGGGGAGACTTTGGTTTGGATTAGGAAAGTCTTAAACTTGTTTAAGGAATGTGAAAACATTAGGGGGTGGATTAGGCTTGGGTTTAGGATTAGATTAGGGATGTTAGAGATGTGCAAGTGGATGGCATTAAGAGGGTGGGTGAGTTAGTGGCTAAGCTTGGTTAGTATGGGTGGATGGGGTGGATTAGGCTAAATGGAGGATTAGAGATAGGTTAGGGGTTTTTGAATTTTAGGATTTCATTTATCAAATAGATTTATTTAATAAATGGGGATTTTTGGAATTAGATAGGAGAAAAAGATTTAATTGATAAATAATAGATTATTTGATTTATCAATTAGGACTATAGATGATTAATTAAATTAATCAACTAGGGGATGACAAAGGATTAATTAAATAGAAATTTAATTAATAATGCCTTTTTAGATAACTAAATAGGATTACTAAAATAGTGTAATCAAATTTAGGTGTCTACACCATCGACCTCCACCATGTTTGGAAGAGTTTTTTGCAAAGTTGATCAACAATTTTGCAAAGTTGCAATTTTTTGTGTATAGCAACTTTTTGCAACTTTTATGTTTACATATATTTGACATCTTTTTTTGCCAAATTAGCTATCTCTTAGCTTTTCAATGCTAGAGACCTTTCCCTAGGCTAGAGACTCATCTTATTTCATTGACAAGGAGTACCTTACTCATTTTAAGGCTCTTCCTAGGACTCTTAAAAGACTTCCTATCCCCTAACTAGTGTTGCCAAAGCACACAATTAGGTCCTCAGACCTTTATTCTAATTACAAAGTTCTCTTAGAGCATAACACAACAAAATTGATATTGGTGAGGGCCCTATGTCTCAAGGTGCCCCTACACCATATAAAAAATTGTTGCACCTGCGGAGTTGCGAAGTTCTACACTTGCAATGTTGTGCACCTTGGATACAAAATTTGTTCCTCCACCAAATCTTCAAAAAGTAGTGTTGCACACCTCCAAGTCTCATGATCAAAATTGGTATAATTTTTCTAAGTTTGAAATCTCAATTTCTGGCATTTGGGTCTTGTTCATTTTTTTTCCAAAATGATGTCCACATGAGCTTCCTTGATCTTTTGTATATCTATAGTGATTTATTGGGGATCTAACAAATCTAAAGCTCGATACTTGGACATCACTTCCCCATGAAAGTCACAAACCTCTTGTTACACTTCAATAAAATTATCTATCTTAGAATCCAACTCCTTCAGTGTCCCCTCAGTCTTGAATATATGCCATACATCATCATCAAAGGACACTGCTTCAAAAGATGCTTATAATTGTTGTACCACTATTTTTGTCTAGCATAAGTGTTCTCTAGAGTCACCATAAACAATATCAAGGCTAATCACACCATAGCAATTATATGCTTCTAATAATTGGAAGTGAGTTCTCCTTGCAAATCATGTATGTCTTCATACATAGATAACATGAACTTGTTCCCGGTCTGTATATTCTCAATCTAGTCATCAATTTTGTCTAGTTCTTCCCTTGTGTAAACATTGAGACGCACTGTATATCTCTACTCCTTAATTTTTTGCAATGGCTCCAAATCATTAGTCCAACTGGACACTTCATCCACCAATCCAAAATTATGGTTAATCACGGTTGCCAGCTTATCCATATTCTTCTATATACTATGCAACAAATGCATATTTGCCTCTATAATCTTTATTCCCTATTCTTCAAAATTGAGATTGCATCTCTTGCAATTATCCAAAAATGAGTCACTCGATGTAGAGGTTGGAGCTCATTTCTCAAGGGAAACCTTTAGAGAAATCTTAGGGTGAGTGGGGTCAATGGGACATATTACCTCTTTCACAAGCTCTCACAAAATCTCATTTTGTTCTTGAAAAACTTGGGTCTCCTCCTCACCTTGATCTAATTGGTGAAATACCTGTTGAAGACCCATGATCATCAAAATGTTGGTTGTATCCTTAGTGGCCTTTTCCAATACGATCTCTTACATCTAGTAATCATTGGGGGTTATAGTCTCTAGATCTGCATGAGGTGGAGGAATGGCTATATGTGCAACCAAGCCTTTTTGCTTATTCTTCATTATGAAATCCATTTGGTTTATATCCTCCAGAGGGAGCATTGATAACTATACAACCTCTATCAAAAATGTCATTCCTTCCTAAGAAGTCTTTATAAACCTCCTCTTTAGGCTTTCTACTACTCGGTCTAGGCATGTCAAAGTAGTGCCCCTCAAAGACATGTATTGAATAGATGACAAAGTCCTCATTGATGTTAGTCCTTTCTATCTCTCTATCCTCTCCAAGGTCTCTTCCACTCTTGGTTGTTCCACCATGAGGGTGGTCGTTATGGTCCTAGGAGGGAGGAAAGTGGTTGCATTATGGGAGGAGCTTGTTCTTCTATTGCATACACTTTTCCTACTTGGGGAATTTCCTCTGTGTGAGCCATATACACCTCTTCCTTAGTGGTGGCTTGACCCTATTATTCTAGAATTGGAGGAGGCTACGACATAGTTTCATGTTCCAACAGAGGTGGTGGTGGTATCTTTGGCCTTCCCAGAGGCAGAGGAGGCATTCCTAGTGGAACTTGTAGGAGTGCAAGAATCATATTCCAATCATCACCTAGCAACTCTTGGTGTGGTATATCTCATCCTCTATGTAGGTCCCCATAGTTAAAAAGTAAAAGGAAGTGAAGTCAAAGACATTTGACCCATCTCCTATTATTGATTCAGTTTATCTCTCCTGCTCCTGAGTAGTAGATTCCTTGACATAGATAGTCCGGTCTTGTGTACCTAGGGGTATCTGTGTTTATCTCCTCCTCCTTTCCTCTTCAATGACCCCAGATGAATGTGTCCTTTTGTTTGAGAGACAATCTATCTCATCCTCTTGTTCTCCCTCCTCACCTTCTTCTAGGATTGTCTCAAGGATATGAGACGAAGGAGTGGCATTCTTCTTCAACTCCTTCTTTTGACTCTATTTACTATGGTATCTATCCAACTCCACTTTGGGACTAATGTAGAAACCTCTATTTAAGCTAGAGGCTCCTTGAGTCATGCTTCTTCTACCTCTGTAGCATTTTGCTTCTTCTTTCCCTTTGATCTCTCTTCCCTATAGATATGGACCACCTACCTTTCATGTCTATGTATCATCTTAGGCCTCACTGGGAACTTCTCTTGATGTGTAGGGATAGTGACTTTAGTCCCTTTCCCTTTCTTCGACTTGGCTGGTGCCTTTAAGGTGGGTATATTTGGCAAGACATCTAGGTGGAAGGGCTTATGTATCCTATCCCTTGTCAATTTGATGACATATTAGGCTTGATGCTATAAGTCATCATTCTCTTCTCTATTCACCTCTGCATTCATGATGGGGCATTCAAAGATCTTGTCCTTGTTATAGGTGGGATTGAGGACATTGGGACTACTTTTATTCCACACCTTGAGAGGTATCTACAGGTTTAGAACATTTTCTGCTAGTGCTAGTTCCATATCTGGACTTCATAGTCATCAATGCAATTCAACCAATGATCTTCAGTGGATGCATTTGTAATAAACTCCCCACCTGCAACATACTTAAACATTCCTATATTGTCAAAATAGGGGCAAGCCATCAAGTAATCCTCAAAAGGATAATTCTCCCATTCCACCTCAAAGGTGCATATGTCTTGCTTATCCTTTACTTCATAAGGCCCAATGGTGATAGGCCAAACACATGTCTTTCTATGCTTCTCTTAGATCATATCATATGTAGAGCTCAGTTATGGGGTAATCTCCAATAGTATGTGTCTATCTGATGGATAGCGTAGTAGCTTCTTAGAGTGGATAAGGGTTTCAACTACCCAAATATCGATGAAGGTATGGTATTGGATATAGTGCCCACCTACTTGTGTAACCTGGGCCACTACCTCAACTGATAACCTTTACACACAATCTCCTTTGATGAACCAGATTATTGTGAAGATGAAAGCATCATTCACCATTTTGTATTTTGGGCTTTCATTTCGGAGCTTCTTCTTCACCAATTGAGGGTACATATTGTATGCACAAGAATTAGCATCCTTTATATTTCCTCTCCTTATGAGCCCCACATATGTTGTGGCCCTTGGTGCTAACAAGTATACTACATATGAATTCATGTAGAATTTAGGGTTAATCTAGACCAAAGTTAGTTGCGCATCCAAAGAGTTGCTAATGATGACACCTTAATCAATCAAGTGGACCCTTGTTCTAATATTCTCTATAAAACAAACCATCCATGTCTCCATATGGCTTGCTATACAAAGTCCCATTACTCTGCTTAAGAGAATTATACAATAACCAATATTTGCAACTATGTATCCCTAGGTATTGTCAACCTTTTTTGGTTTGTTATGCGAGGGCTTGGTGATCAAGTATTTTATCTTGTACTATTCCCTTGGCCTTCTTCTTTTTTGTACCATTTGTCTGCACTCTCATAAGTGATCTCCTAGTATTCATCAGTGATGGGAAGATGGAACACTTTTTCTATGTTGTTCGATCTAATGTCCACAACAATCTCCCAAGTAACGCCCTTCACAACTTTCTCATAAGGGATGTAATATTGTGTTAGAGTCATGACCAACTTTTAAGATTGTATCGATATTGGATATAATGCAACATTAACCATCCCACTCTAGATGAGTGCATAGATCATCTGCAATCTCTCATGGGGCTTGTTGTAGAATACTAAAAACTCATTTTAATCTATGTGTCCTAATTCTGTATCACTAATCTCTGAGTACAATTCTATAAAGTGTGACTTCTTTGGTACCCTTTGGAATTTGAAAGTGACTAGCTTGGGTGAAATCTTAGTTGCAACTGATATGATGAGGCCATGGTAACTACACAAAACGACAAACATTAGTAAATTTGGTTGCTTGGAAGGTGAAAAGATGCTTGATGACTTGAGAAGAAAGTGAGAAAACTAACTATCTAAAAACTAAGAAAAAAGAAAAACTATGCACTTGCACACATTGTGCACCTATGCAAGCCTGGAAAATAGGGTCTAGGTTGGGGGACATGCACACCCTGTGCATGGTGCCCAATTGCAAACTATAAAATTGGTGCAAAAAGTGTTTGGTGTACATGGTCTTCAATAGGTGGGGGCACAGATGTTGTGCACATGCACACCTGTGTGGATGCTCACATGCACATGAGGCATATACCTTAGCATGTAGAGATATGGATGATCAGAGGTTGCATATGTCTGGATGTTCATAGGTTCATGCTCAAGGAGCTCACAAAGAAGATTGAGCAAACCTTGGGGAGAGCGCTTCTATTATACATGTGGGGGTAGATTTGGCGCATGGTGGGAGTTGCCCACTTGCGCATGGTGCACACCTCCACACTGCCTAAGTAGAAGGGAGATTTATGGTAGTTGCACAAGTGTGCAAGGTGCATGCTTTTCCTTAAATGCATTAACATTTCCTTTTTAGCCGCTAGATTTTGACGACACCTTCTTCTCCTAACTTATAAACCTAGGTCACAATACTTCCACTCCTTGAGGTGCCTTGGGAGACACCTTGCTTTGAGTAGAAGGTTCCTATGACTAGAAAAAGAGAGGAGGTCCCCATCTTTTAAGCTAAAAATGGGGCGTGTGTTGTGAAACCACACCACCTCTTAAAGAGGTCATGCAAGAAGCAAAAAAAACTAAACTTAATATGTTAACTATTAATATTGATTTCATTTTAAATTCTTACTAATATACATTAATCTTAGAAAGTAAGAAACTCTAGTATGTGAGACAACCCTTAAGACACTAATTAACAAACTACAATAAAAGATGTCGAAACATGGAAGATCAAATTAAACCATATTACATATTATTTTTGAAACTATTTGAGGCAATTCAACACCTTAACATTATGAAATCTATAATTTTTCACCATATAACATTTAATCATCAAAAACAAATCAATTGATTATGCTTAATCAATAATCTAAACGAGAATCAATCTCATGAATCAACAATTTAATTAACAAATGGAATCTCATACCACTCAATATAGGTGCATATAATTCCATTCTCAAACTAACAATTATATAATTTAAGTCAAACATAGAACTCAAACATGAGTCATCAATTAATTGTGAGCTAACCAAGAAAAAATATAACTGCTTGAGGACAAGCAATTTCAAGAGGGTAGGATTGTGATATCCCAAGTTTCATAATTATGTTTTAATAAATACAAAAAAATAATTAATTGATTAAAATATATATAAATGAATAACTAAATGATTAATAGACAAAATAATAATAATGATAAATCAACCAATTAATATGTGTATTAGATGTCAATTTAATAAATAATTATTGAATAATTATAACTATATAATTATTTAATAAAATAGATAGTATGAGATAATGTTTTGATTAAGTAAAAATAGGTTTTCAAAGGACTCGAAACCTTTTACGTTGAACCAAGCAAGTGCTATAACACCATACAAACAGTAAAAGCCCAGAAGAAGCTGTGCATCAGCACCAAAAAACTAAACATGCCATAATAGAAGGCCCTAAAACAACATGCAAAAAAAAAAAAAGACAACAGAGAGACAATAATAGGACAACTAAAAAGTATTCAACAAGTCAGCTACATAGTAAAGGCCCTTAGCTCATCGATCTTTTTATCATCAATAACCTTTGTTTTCTTCAAGTTTGCCCTTATGTGTTTTCTGAAACCTTGGTCATCTTTCATCTCCTTTCTACCCTAATTTCTTCCCTGCTCCAGGTTATCTAGTAAATTCTTGATATTCTCCGCAACAACTTTCAAAATGGAACAATTCTGATTAGCAAGTTTTTTCAAAACATTTTCTGTGCCCTCAACTTTGTTCTCTAAAATGACCATCTTCTTCTGCACGTCCTTCACCACTTGATCAATTGCTTTGTTTTTAGCTTCAAGAGGTGGGTCTCTCTTCATCAAATTCTTAACTTCTTCAACATTCCCAACAACCTCTAAGAGCTTATCCAAATGCTAGCCTAAAGTCATCTTGAATATTGTTTTATGAAGGAGAAAATATAGGATATAAGAAGGGAGTTTGAGCATCTTAGCAAAACAAATAGGGGTGAGAATGTTATATCAAACAATTAAATAAACAAATTAATAATATCGAAAGTGAATAACACTAAGACTACTATTAATTCATAAATTATTATAGATAAACCTAAATATATATGCTTCACCCCTTTGATGACTCACAACGTTTCCTAGGATCAAGGTGGTTGCATACATATACTCATATGCTTTGATGGATAAAATCGAGACAAATGCATATCAAAACAACTAAGGGCCAATCACAGGAAACAAGTGTCACTTAGTGGCTAAGTACTTACCTATAGTTGAAATAGTAATAATTAAGATAACTATTAAAGATATTAATATTTTTTATAATATAAATATAGAAGTAGAATTAAAAAAATGGAAAGCAAACGAAGAAATGCGAAAAATGTGAACTTTTCAAAATAAGCGAACAATGTCAAACCCTACACCACGAACAACGCAGAGCTCCACCCTCATAGATACGCGTAGACATCCAAACTTTCTTCCTAGGGATGGCAAAACACTCAAACCTAGAAGAGGAAAAAAGATTTAGGCTACGCGGGCAAAGTGGGGGTCTCCACTTCTAATCACTAAGCTCCTTTGGTGGATTTGTAGAATGAGAATATGGGAAAATCATCAACTGGCCATGACCAGGATTTGTATGATATAGGTAGGGAGAGCTCCCTAACCAAAATATGCTCAGAAGATTTTTGTCTTTAATTCTACCAAATATGCTAGTCATAGCCTAAAACCTCTATACTTAGGGCAAGAGGGTTTCGCTTCCCACCCTCTCAACAATGTTTCATCCCATCCCCTGATTCGCCCTTCACAATTAACCCCCTCCATTTACATTCCACCTCATTGCAGAGAGACATAGCACCTTCATTTGAACCCCTAGCCTTCACAACCCCCCACCCCTCCATAATAGAAAAGGAAGACATGGTTCACATAATCAACAATCAAGATAGTGAAGAGCAATGGGAAGAATGCTAAGAGGTAGGTCTCTTTGCCTTTTGGAATGGCCCCATAGCAGACTTGCACAAACTGATTGATTGGTTTGAGGATTTATGTGGCTCCCAGGTATGTATCTCGTAGTACTCTAATTGAATTCTTTTTATTCACTATTGTGATGAATAGGTTAAAAAGGAGTTTCTTAGGGTTTCTAATTGTATGTTTAGAGGACATGTTGTTTACTTTTTTGATTGGATACCCAATTGTGATGAAGGAAACTTATAGTTTACAATTCCAACCTGGTTCGTAGTTAAATCACTACCTCTAGAACGAAAACACATAGGCATTTTAAAAAGGATTGGTAGATCATTAGGAAATCTAATTGGTTGGGACTTGGCATACAAAACAAACAATGATGTTAAAATCTTAATCAATTGCCAAATTAATAAAATCAAACTCAAACCTTTAAATCTCATTATAAATAGATCTACATATGATTTAAAATTTCATAAGTATGAGGGAAAAATATCAAATATCATCAGACTTGATGATGAGAGAAGGAATTCCTTCAACATGTCATAAAAAAATTTAGACCTTAATAGGTCCTTACCTCTAATAAGAAAAAGGAGACTCAAGATGAACCAATAACTTCATGATTTACAAGATTGCAATGTTGGCCATGATTTAGCTATGATAGAAGACATTTTGGGAGAGGAAGAATATATTCCTCAGCATAAGAAGGAGGGCTCATAGGGCAACCCTTATACATCTACAAAAAGAGATTCGTGGTCAAATAAGATCAACCATTCAAGCAGTGTCAAATCCATCCTACATCCAAGAGAAGCTCCCAGAGAAGAGATTATTGATGGGGATAAGGAGAAATCTCCTAAATCAAGCAACAAACCTAGACTTCAGAGCGTCATTGTGGATAACAGAAAGCAAAGAAAGAAGGATAAAAAGATCAAAAGAAAGAAGATCAGGGATAGAGAAGATCAGTCTTCAATGGAACAACAGACACTTTTAGAAAAAGGGGAGAGATTTCCCTCTACCATATCAGCAAAGCATAATAAGTTAGAAGAAATTCTCAATGATAAAAAACCAAAGAGTATGCACACATGCGTAGTTGACAATCAAGAACTTATCCCAAAAATTCAACACGAAGATGAACTTGAAGACAATCAAGATGGAAAAATAGAGGAAATTGAGAATTCTATGTTGTTTAACCCCATTGAGGATAGTAAAGAGGAAGTAAGTTCTCTAAAGGATGTAGATATACTAGTACTTAGTCAACCCCAGGCGTCAAAGAGCATCATGGTATCTTTGGTTACAAAAAACAAGTTTTGGCAGACCCCTTCCACCATAATTAGCTCTCCTTTTACACCTAACATCAAGTGACAGAATAGGGAAAGGTTAATCAAGTACACAAACAAGCTATCGGTAAAGGAATTGCATGAGTTCCTGAATAAGGAAAGCACTCTGGATCCAGTAATGGATAATGTGAGCTTAACAGAATCAAAAGTAACTAGTCTTGATCAATTCTCTGATGAATTAATCCAAGTGTTCTGATTTGAAAACATAGACAAAAACACATATGCTCATGAAGAAGAACTTATTAAGAGGATCCTCAAACTAGGTGGGAACAATTACACCTGTGAAGATCTCAGGAAAGACATACTAAAAATTGATCAGGAAGATAATTTAGCAAGAAAATCTCAGATGATAGTGTTTGGTTCAAATATGGAGCAAAAGAGCAGTGGCATTAGTATTCATAGTAAAGTGGGATCTAATTTAGAGCTAGAACAACAATCTATGTTAAATCGGATTCTATTAGAAACTGGGAAGGATGAAATTGAAAAGAATTCAGCAGAGCAAGAAGTTACTATTCAGATAGAGGAATCCAATCTAGACTAGCTAGGAATCTACATGAATCAAGAAGGGCTCAAATATCCTATATGTGGCAAATTAAAAGGCAAGCGAGGGAGAAGGTCACTAAAGGAACTTAAAGAAGCAGATGATCAGAGCAGAGAGCAACAAAAGATTGACCAAATTTTCAACATTGGGAAGGGGAAGTGCCTTCCTAAGAAGGTATGAAGATCGCTACTTAGAATGCTAGGGGTCTTAATGCACTTAGCAGAAAGAGGTTATTAAAACATAACCTCAAAGCTTTTGATTCTGATATTGTTTTAATTCAGGAAACTAAATTAAATAACTTAGAAGAAGTTAAAATAAATAAGACACTAGGAGTATGGAGTTCTGTTTTTCAAGAATCATTAAGGGCTTCCAGGGGCCCAGAAAGGTTTGTATAAACATTCTAAATAGTAGTAGTAACTAGATTAGCGGTAATGTACAAAGCTTAAAATCAGATCTTAATTTTATTATCATTAATGTTTATGGACCAATTAGCAATGTTGGTAAAAAACTAGTTTGGAAAGACATAGGCTCTTTTATGAATATATTTAAGGACCATTTGTTTGTTTTAGGAGGTGACTTTAACACGATCTTAGATGTTGATGAAAAAGTAGGGGGTACCCAAGTGTTATCACAAGCTTCCAAAGACTTCAAAGAGTGGTGCATATCATATAACCTAATTGATACCCTTGTCAATAATGGAATATACACATGGAATAATAGGAGAAAAGACTTTGCTTATATTGCAAAAAAGCTAGATAGGTTCTTATTAAAGGGTGAATTAGATGTTAGCAATTTGAACTTTCAATCTTCTATCCTGCCAATAGTTGGGTCTGATCATTTCCTTGTTAGATTCAAATTTATTGAGCCTCACAAGCCAGCTAGGAACCCGTTTAAATGCAAGAAAATGTGGTTCTTAGATCTGAACTTTCTTAATAATATCAAAGAATGGTGGGCTCAAGATAATTACGAAGGGTCAAAAATGTTTGTTTTTATTACCAAACTGAAAATGCTTAAAGAGTGTATTCTTTGATGGAATAAGGGACATTTTAATAACATCTTCAAAGAAAAACTAGATATAGAAAAACAATTGAAAGATTTAAATTCTGAAGTAATTAATAAAGGCATGAACAATGATAGAGACCTATTAGAAAAAGATCTGTTAGCTAGGAAAGAAGATATTCTATCCAAAGAGGAGATATTTTGGAGACAAAAATCTAGAGAAAGATGGCTTGTTGAAGGGGATCATAACACTAATTTTTTCCACAATTCCACACTATATAATAGATCAAAGAGAAAAATAATGTGCATCAAAAATCAGTTGGGTGTTCTAACCGATAAACTAGGTGAGATTGCAAATACTTTTGTTAAACATTTTCGGAATATTTTAAATAATGATGAAGGTTCAAATAGATTAGCACAAGATAATCTATTGAAAGTTATTCCAAAAATTATTTCTCATGAATATAACAACAGTTTAAACAAACCCATAACCTTGGAAGAAGTTAAGAAGGTTGTATTCCAAATGAATCTAGATAAATCCCTAGGCCCAGATGGATTCCAAGCATTTTTCTTTAAAAAATGCTAGGATATTTTAGGGTTTGATCTATGGAAAGCTATTGAAGCATCCAAGAATGGGGGCTCTCTTCTATCTGAACTTAACCATTCTTTTATTACACTGATTCCTAAGAAGTCTAACCCTGAGACCCCTAGGGATTATAGACCAATTGCCCTATGTAATATCGTTTATAAAGTTTTTTCCAAGGTCTTAGTGAATAGACTTAAAGGTATCCTCCCTAAAATTGTCTCAGAGGAACAAACACGATTTATGCTGGGTAGATCTATTCTTGATGGTTTTATTACCATCCAAAAGACCATTCATTCTACATCCTCAAATAAAGAAGCATGCATGTTCATGAAATTAGATATTCAAAAAGCTTACGATATGGTTGATTGGAGGTTCCTGTATAAGAATTTGGAAGCCTTTGGGTTTTCTCATCAATGGATCAACCTCATCTTCAAATTTATATCAACCCCTATGATATCCATTCTCATCAATGAATCGCCAGAAGGTTTTTTTGATACATCTAGGGGTATCAGATAGGGAGATCCATTATCTCCTTCACTTTACATCATTATGGCAGAAGCATTTGGGAGAGCAGTGACAGATGCGTCTAATAAGAAAAGGATCTCAGGAGTCATGGTCACTAGTAATATGCCAAACATCACTCATCAATAATTTACTGATGATACTATCTTACTCAACAAAAGCTTAATCCAAGAGGCTCTTTGCCTAAAAAAATCATAAAAATATATATGGAAACCTCTGGTTAGAAAGTCAATGAGTTCAAATCTAAAATTTTCTTTATCAATACTAATACAGATATAGAACAACAAATATGTAAGTTAATGGGCTATAAAAGGGTCTTTTTCCTTGCAAATATCTTGGTATTGCTCTCGAGAAAGGAACTAAATCAAGTAAGGTTTGGCACAATACTTTGGATAAGCTAGATAATAAACTTAGTTGCTAGAAGGATAAATGGCTTACTAAGGCCAGTAAATGCACCAAGATCTGACCAGTTCTTTCTACCATTCCTACCTTCCCTCTATCTTGTCTCTCGCTATCCAAACAGTACCTCCAAAAGCTTGAATAAAAAATGCATAATTTTCTATGGAGGGACTGTGAAGAAGAAAAGAAATTAACACTTATTAAATCAAGGATATGGATGGACTTGGGATCAAAAACTTACAATGGCAAAACGTTGCCCTTGGGGCGAAGCTTATTTGGTGCCTCTATCATGATAGAGATCACAAATGGGCTAATATTATTTACAATAAATATCTTAAAGCGGAGGATCCCTAGGATGGAAAGCCTCCCCTTCTCCATAGTAATATTCCATCAGACTTCAAAAACAAGTTAATTAACCTATGGGGTAAAAAAGTTAGTTAATTAACCTATGGGGTAAAAAAGTTAGGGATTGCAAGACTCTAGTGTATATAGACGAGATTCCAAAATGGATGTGGAAATCTTTGGATGGTCTAGGCCTGGATGTTGAGACAGTTAATGCTTTGGAAAAATTACTAAAATAAAAGAAGCCTAAGCATTCAGAGAAAAGTGATGTATTAATATGGGCAGCATCTAATGATGGTAATTATAACATTAAAGATGGTAATAGGGTTATTCTAGGTTCTCAAGAACTAGAGAAAGTGGATATTCCAATAAAGCTCTATTGGGATACGTCATGCCTTCCTAAAGCTGGTTTCTTTTTATGGCTAGCTATCCAAAACATGATCCTAACTATGGATAGGCTATACAAACTCGATATACAAGGGTCGTCTAGATGTGTACTTTGTAAGAAAAACTCTGAAGATGTGGATCATATTCTATTTAATTGTCCCTTCTCCAAAAACTACTGGGAATGGCTTAGGCACATGTTGGGCTGGTCTACCCCTTTCCCAAAATCTCTGTCTGACCTTCTTAAAGGTTGGCCCACAACTTTGGTTAAGGGTGTGTACAAAAAGCTGTGGAATATCTCTCCTTCTATCATGGCTTGGGAAATCTGGAAGGAAAGGAATCATTGCATTTTTCTCAATTTGGAATTTAAACCTGAAGAACTAATTGCCAAAATAGAAGTTAGTATTGTGGAAACTACTAACTCATACCTAAGGAATATTCAACTAGAGGAAGGATCCTTTTCAAGTTGGGATCGGCAAATGAAGAAGCATTGGTCTAATTTGATCAATCCTCCCCTATTCTATATGAAGAACAATAAAGAGATAAGGAAAAATTGCAGATGGGAGCCACCACCAATTGGCTAGGTCAAATTAAATTTTGACGGAGTTTCTCGTGGTAATCTAGGTATAGCCAGTATCAGATGTATCACTAATAATGAAGTTGGGTGCTGGGTAGCAAAAAAAGCTATGTCTATCAAACCTACCTCTAACAACCTAGCGAAACTTGAAGCTCTTTATCAAGGTCTTCATCTATATCTCATGCTCAAGTTAAACAAAGTCATCATCCAAGGAGACTCTCAAATTGTCTTAAATGCTATCAGAAAATGCTCTACCCCTAATTGGGTTCTCAATTCTCAATTAGAGGAGGTCCTTGTCTTATTGGATACGCTCGAAGATTATAGGATCTGTCATATATATAGGGAAGGTAATCAAATAGCGGACCAATTAGCAAACTCTGGGGTGGATGGAGTCAACTCTTTGCTATTCAATGATGGTTCATCTTTGTCAATTTCAATTTGTGTTCATGTTTAGACATTGTAGTAGTCTTCTTTATCTTTTTGATTGTTTTATACCTTTAGATTAATATGTTTATATAAAAATATAAGTATTTCAATTTCTAAGAACGAAAATTTACCATTTGTTTATAAGTCCAGTTTGTTTATGCAACTTTTATTCCTTTGTAGTCATTATCTATATTCTAGCTAGCCTCAGTAGCATTTTCATTTAAAATTTATAGATTAACTGAGTCTTATTCTTCCTATTGCATTATCATTAGGTAGATGACCATAGTATTTTAGGCTATTTAGAGTGTCAAGTAATTATGCTTTGTTATAAGGATTATCCCATGACATGGTACTCTATAATTAAGTGACCACTCATGGTTTCCCCTAGATGACATCACACTAGTGGTACTTATGACTGCATCTAGACACTTCCAGTTGCTATTTTTGGGCGTCATTTTCAGCTTTTTTCAATTTCCATCTTTATGTTAATCATGGATATACCTATTTCATGCTTCCGAAAGTCAAACCATGTTGTTTTGTGGTTTAGTGAAACCAGAGAGGTGGAACAAAATCCTCTATCCAATTGATGATATGTCTCAAATTGCAATTAGCCGAGCACTAGGGGAAGGAGTATTCGATTACCAATACACTCGGAGGACCAATAGTGATATCATTGGGTCTTTCATTGGTTGCCTGGTCAGAGCCAAAGTGGAGGCTGGAGATATCATTAGGCTATGCTGTGATCTTTTTGTCTCGACTCGGCGAAAGTGTTTGGAACAAGCAATGCATAGAATTTATGGCAAGTTCAGAATTCCCCTACTAGAAAAATACATGAAGTTTCCTATGGGTCATCTGAATTTAGAAACTGCTTTTTGTCGCCCTTCCTTGGTAATTCGTGAAGGCTTAGCATTCTTTCGCGAGTGGCCTAAAATGGAGGCTAGCCTTCACTTTATTCTTTGATGGCAAGGGATAATTGCAGATGAGAGCAAGGACTAGCTTATCAACTATCTTCACATTTTCAATGTGTATATCCAACTAGGGGTGACATTCAACAACCTCGATGCCCTCGATTTTTACACTCTAAATGCAAAGAAAACTAGTAGAGCCAAGGTTGACTTCGAGTTTCCACCTAACTACTATGTGGAATAACCTAACGACATCCCATAAGTGATCATGGTCTACTAGAAGTGAGGAAGCGGCTTGAATGAATGATGGGAATTTTGTTCTATTTAGGGTTAGTACTTTGGGGTCAATTAGTAATGCATCATAGATTCTGGTTTTGTAATTACCCTAAATTCATAGTGCTACTCTAGTTCTCTATGTATAAGTCCTATGTATGAGATCTTGTTTTCATGCCAAAAAACACTAAGACTTTATTAAATGTTTCTATGTGAACAATATTATATATCTAGTATTTTGTAAATTGGACTATACTCTATTTTTTCCTCTATGGCTATTTGTTTACTCTTGAATGTCTAGTAGGTTTTTAGTTTCTAATACTTTACAATTCAATCAGGGTTGGCTTTGTCTCTATGAACAGATGCTTTTAGTAGGGTTTCCTTATATGGTTTAGATATCTATATATTATTTCATGTTTATTATTAGCTCAGTTTAACTTACATTTGAATTAGAGAAGAATTTTATTTAGATTTCATAATGTGGGTACATTTATGCTCCGGTGTGGCCTTAGATTGCCAAGGTTGCCTTGCATCTCCATCTTGAATGGTTATTATCTATTCTGGGTGCTGGTATGCTTGAAAAATTCCTTATAATCAACATATTCACTTGATTTGTCAGGATCAACTATGGGTTTAATGAGCAATTATCTTTGGGCTTGTTAAATTATTTTAAGACGAGCTCAATTTCTCAGCTAGTTAGAATTCCACGTTTAGTTAAAGATGGTCTTTAATCTAATTCAGGTGTTTATTATTTGATATCTCTCTTAGCATTTAGGATATCTGCAGCCTCTTTTGTAGATAGAGAATTGGTTATCTGTGTTTGTTGAGAAGGAATGAAGATTGTTGTATTCTTGCTTCCCTCTTCAATAAGTTAAAACTCTAATTGATTAGCTTTATGTCATCTTAATCCAATAAGGAGTGTAGCTTATACTTTGTCTTGGTTTCTATGACATTTTAACATAATCTTAATTGAGCTATATTAATTTTTAGGCTTGTAATGACTAATTTGTGAGGTATCATTTCATCTCTAAGAGTTTTAGTAGACCTACAAATTTGTTTTAGATCATTCTCTACATTTCTAGGGTTATTTTGGTTTCATGTTTATGGTGGTTTTCTTTGCTCTGACAAACTCTGATTGTTATTTGATGTTTTTATTGAAAGGCTTTCTTAGCTAGTCATATCATGTGCTGACTTTGGTAGTTCTAGTCATGTATTCAGTTTATGGCTTAGTTGGTATGAAAGTTTCTGTGTTTCTCTCTTTTTGTTAGACTGGGCTCTGTAGATATCTTTTATTCTTATGGCATTTTTAGAAAGCTAGGTTTAACATCGAAGCTTAAAATTTCTCATGTGTTCCCATTATATCAGGTTGGAGTATTAATGGTTTAGCCATGTAGTGGTATTGGTATATATTATCTTGATGACATTATTCATTGGTTTCATAGGATTAATTGAGGATTATTAACTCTTAGTATCGATCTTTGATTTATTTAATTATCAGTGATTTAAATTATTAATCATAATCATTCCAAAGTTCATGGAGGGATGATCTATATTTTCATTATGATTGACTAACCTCTTCAAGTGATAAGACTAGAAGATGGAATTTCTCAGAAAGGAAGAGTTGTCAGCTTGCAGGTGGTTCTTGCTTATTGAATATGCATTATCTGTCAAAGATTATGTTAAAATATACTAAGACAATATAATACATCAGGGCTATGCCCCTGTTTTGATTGTAATCTATTCATTTAGAAATGAGTTCACTGGGGTATGCCCCTTTTAAAATGTAATAATATAGGACATTTGTCTCAGGCTAGACTGGAGATTTTCTTCTTTGTTCTTTCCTACTAGTGGGTGTTTGAATGGAGTAAAGCTATTGCAATCTATTCTTTTAATTAATAAAATTCATCAAGGCCTTGGTCGTTTACCGATAAAAAATAAATAAAAATGTTTTAACAACATTTTAATTATTATTATTATATTTCAACTATTGTACTAATTTAATTTCAATTATAACATTTTGAAATAAAGAAAATAATATTTATGAGAAAAACAACTGATAAAAAAATCAAATTTTATAAAATCTTTTCAATATATAATTAAAATTATATTAAATTGAAAATAAGTAACTTACAAATCTGAAAAAAATAAATATAAAAATATATATTACTATTATATTATATATTGTATACTTTTAATTTTATACAGTTTTTTATTATCGGTAAACAGCCAAGGCCTTAATGAATTTTATTAATTAAAAGAATAAAATACAATAGCAATTCTTTGTTCAAACGGGCACTGGTAGGAAAGAACGTAGAAGAAAACCTCTAGTCTAGCCCGGGACAAATGTCCTATATTATTACATTTTAAAAGGGGCATACCCCAGTAAACTCGTTTCTAAGATGATATGGTTACAAACCTTTGTACAACTTAAAATTATATCCTCTCAAATTATTCAAATATTACAAATTATATATTTTTGAAAAAAAATTATTCAAAATTTATTGCCCAACTTCTGAGTTTTAATGAACTAAATAATTTCAATCTTAGAATTTGTATTCAAAGTCATAGTTCGATTGATCAAAATCAAAGTTCTTTCTACCTAAAAAATATGGCAAAATGATAAACATCATAAAATTATGAAACCTTTGCTATACAAAATAAAAATTTTCTGTACAATTTTTTTGATATGAAACCTTACTCTGATATCATTATATTTAGGTGATTGGAAGAATTAGAATTTTTTTGTTTGTTGGTCTATACTTGTTTTAGAAGGGTGATTGGGTGGCTTCTATTTTAATATTGTTTAGTGTACTGATTTCTATGCCATATTCTTTTCTAATTTTTCCAACAATCAGTCTTATGACAAAAACCAATAAACTTCTAGAAAAAATAACAAAAACAAATTTATAGAATTCAAATAAATAGTTTACAAATTAACAAATTTAATCAATAATAAGTAAATATCAAGATTGAAACATGCAAGCCTGGGCTTTCAGCCCCTTGGCATCAACACTTAATTTGCATGTCTGCGACAAAAGAGATTCAGGAATGTCTACTTATAAAAAAACATTTGGTTGTAAATTTAAAGGGAAAGACACAAAAACTGAAAAAAAGGTTTTAAATGCAATCTACGCACAAGAGTGAAGGCACCACTGATTTATTTATTTATTTCTGTTCTAAGATGTGTAATCTTATCTAGTTTTAAAATCCAATTGATAATAAATAAATGTGGACATTTGATAACAAATGAATATTCCTATTAAATTAATTATAAACATATGTTCCCCAATTATAAAATTTGGAGAATCGATAGTATTAAATGTTAGGAGATGGTAAAATTTGGAAGGAAAGTTTCTCAACTAAATTATTTACATAATATTGATTATCTACATGTATGTTTTTATAAAAAGATTTATCAACAAGAAGAATTTCGTTTAATAAATGAGATGGAATAATAGATTATAATCTATAAAGCGTATTTTTTAGATACTTTCTACTAGGAAAAAAATACAAAAAGAAACATGACTAAATGGTGAGATCTATTGGATGAAAATAATTAAATCTTTAGACAAAAATATTCAGAAATAATAGAATGAGCCTTTAAAGATAAATGTACAGAAAATGAATTTATAAAATTCAACTAAACAATCTTAAATTCAAGCTCATGGATCTAAAATGATTAAATATCATGCATAGATCAGCGCATCTAAGGCTAGGGTTTTAATCCTTTGAGACCCTTTTTTAAGTTGAAGGTCTGTGATTAAAGTAATACAAAAAATTTCTATTTGCATAATCCTTTGCTTTTAAATTTCTATTTAAAGATGTCTGTGATGAAAGTGACATGATTTTTTTTTTTAAAATTTTAAATTTAAGGGGAAAAGAAGAAAATGATGAAGAAAATTTAAAATGCAACATCAACAAACTTGTTTATAAATCATATGCTCTTCATTGCTCCTAATTAGCACTAATGAATTCATGTTGACTGATACATAATTATATACATTTAATAATATGTATAAATAGATAAATGAATGATAATAACATCATAATATCAACAATATGGCCATAGTAACGAAAAATGTGCTCCAAATTAGGGATGAAAAGAAAATGACAACAATAACAACAACAAAAAAGTGAGGCTTCAAATAATCTTATATAAAAATCAAACTCAACAAACCTCATATAAGACTCCACTTCATTCAACCAATTACATGAGAGAAAATTAATATATACAAACAATGAAGTTAAAAAATTGTCATGTAGTTTTTAAAAACATAACATTTATATAAAAAAAATCTAATTAAAATGACTTCTAATTAGTAAATGAGAGCTCATTTAATAATTTGTTAACATGAGGAATTCATAAAATATCACAATAGTACCTAGCCTATTAGCAAGTATAATAATAATGAAAGTTAAGGATGATAAACAAAAGACGACCCAATCATGAAGGTTATACTTTGACTTTGGAGACATTACAATCACCATCCATAAATACAATTATGCACATTCCATCAAGGCGATGAACATTTTCATTACCTACCACTAACCATATATATCGAATGGGCCACGATTTAATATTAACACAACCACTATGGAAGTTGAGGGGATAATACATTCCAAAGAAGCCCCTTTGAATATGATGAAATATACTCAAGCATATGTCACTGAGGATAATATTCATATGTTTCCCGAGTGGACACTAAGCCACAAGAGAATAGTGATAAGGAACCTATCTATTATAATCATATATGTTAAGTGAAAACTAAAAATATAATTAAGGTATTATAGAACCAACACTTAATATTGGTCGTAGTAATCATTAAAGAGCATTCCCAATAGTATTATAATTATTTAAAAAAAATAGAATTAACCTTTATATATCTTTATGATCAAATAAATAGATTTGATCCTCTAACATTATCATTTCCAATATTACAATTATTTGATTTATGATCAGAAGTGAACAACTAATTAGATTTGATCCTCTAACATTATCATTTCCAATATTACTATTATTTGATTTATGATCAAAAGTGAACAATGTTACCCAAGAGGGGCTTGTATAAATCCAATCTAGTGGATCTTTCCAATAGAGGGTAGGGGTCACATCTCACAAATCTTTGTGAAATAGACTTGGACTTGTAAACTTTGAGGAAGTCCATAGATGGTGTTTAGGCAAATTTGATAACATCTATAACCTTTGGACGCGAATCCAAATAATAATATCATTTGATAACTAAAATGACTATTACGAAGATTATAATTTATTTAAAAGACATCAATCATGATGGACCCAGAAAGGGTACACTACAGGTAGGTTAGTATATTATGATTTCGATCAGAAACATGCACAAAGTCTCACAAGATAAGTCCTCAACTACTTAATACAAAAGTCACATAAATCATAAAAACCAAAAATGTAATACCCTTGGAAAGATTCAAAGGATCACATTGGGGTTTTAAAAAATGAACTCAATCGCTTTGGAATATGTTTAAGCCAAAGGAACATGACTTGAAATATATTCATGAGCAAGTAATGTCTTTGACATCCATTATACAACCCACTAAACCCTATGTGCCAACTCTATTGCCTTAAACAAATGAAATCAAAATAAATACATGACAACCTTAGTTTTAATCAATATGTTGTGTAGTAATAGTTTGAAAGGTTGAAAAACAAGTATTCTTTTTCACACACATGCTATGGTATGTTGTGGTTAGATGGGAGTCGCATTCCAATCGTTTTTCTTCAACGCTTAATTAATAGAGGTGGCAAATAGCGAAAAGTCGGAGAGACAGACGATCGAAACAAAAGGGTTCTCATGAAAGAAAATCTAGGGATGCAAAATGGTAACACTTGAATAAGACATAATAATCTATAAAGAAGTTGAAGACAAACACAACAATGATGATTATGACCCATGAAGGTAATTCGTGCAAAACTTATATCTCATACACAATAAATCCATCTTTATCTTGGCCATACTATCTTTTCAATTTTTTTCTCCATTTTCTTATTCACAAAAAACATTTAAACCCTGCTAAATTCCTCATAAAAGAATCAGAAATTAGCAATTAATATCTAATAATTATTTTTTAAATCTAACCTTTCAAATATGACCCTTGGTTACCCATGAAAATTAAATAGACCTAAAAACATTAGTTCCCTCGGACTGAAAAAGTTTACTTCACGTAAACGGCAACGATTTGGTACTCGGGTAGTTATATATTTATTTAATTACTTTGAAAGGAATTTTCCTCTTTCCTTCTTCAATTAAAAAGAGAATTGATATAAAAAACAATGGGCTCAGAATTATGCAAATCGAGCCAATGAAAGAAGAATATTTCTTCAATCTCCTCAGAAATTTCTATGCCGGCGGACTTGAATTGGAATTCCTATTTCAGGTGGTTCTATTTTTTATTCTCTAAAATAGAGAATTTTGCCACTTGAGGCAGAAATGTAGACACGTTTTTGAACAAGATTCAATTTTTCTTTAAGGATCCGAGCTTTTATTTGGTATTTCACATACGACGTTTGAATTTTGCAGCTGGATATAAAAAAATATTTTTCTTGCAGGGTTAAATTTCAATCTCCGTTAATTGGAAATTTTGGAAAGTGGAAGGGTTTGATTAAGATTTTAATCCAGGGAGGTGTGTCTCGTGAACGGGCTGTTTCAGGTTTGATGCCTTTTTTTGTTTCTTTTTTCCGTTTATGTAAAGTAAGTTCTCCTTTAAAATTTCAACGAAAAGCTTGGAAAAGACTGCAATTTAAGTTTTAATGGCGCTGAATGTCTCATAAAAGCTCGGGCGGTGAAAAAACATGTTGAAATTGTGAATGTCAGGTGTTAGTTGAAGGTTTGTAGTCGTGGATCTCAAGCTAGCGAAAATATTTGCAAAGCTCAAAATTACTTCATATGGTAGATTGTACGTGACTACTTATTTACGTGACTACTTATTTATATCCTGACTTGTCTAATATTTCCTCGAAGTTTCTTAAATGCCGAGGAGAATTGCAAATATTTTCTAGAGCAATGATTACAGAGGTTGCGATGTGTGATTGTTCTTATTAGCCAGGACCCTTGCATACATGGAGACGTCAAACAACTTGGCTTGCTCCACACAGAAGCTCTGCGTTTGAAGATTATCTATGTATAAATTTTTAATTTTGGAGATGGTGGCCTCGTTTTATCCAAGGTTTCGTTGATTCTTTATGGGAAATAAAGAATCTTTATATCTGAGCTCTGTATTTTGCAGTCTGGAAATTGTTCAGATCAAGGTTTTGGATTTGTTTAGGGGTTCATTTTCGTCATTGCGAGTTAAAGAAATGTGCTCTGCAAGTTTAGGGTTGTCACTTTGAAGCTATACTGATTTATGAATTTAAAGTTTGGAGATTGTCTACGAAAAGGAATTGAAGGACCTGGTTTGAGCTAGTGTTTGTTTTTCGCTTCTTTAAATTGAAGAAGCGCCGCAATTGAAGCTAATTAGTTTTCACTCCGGAGATTGCCTATGGCAGGGCATTGATTAGAGCTTTATTTGAGACCTTCGGAGTCAAAGAAGTGTCCTCCGTGGTTCTTTCAGGGATATCTTGTGGCTTGTTTCAGTTCGGTAGTCCTCCATTTATATGCAGAGGTTCCGATTTCACATGTCATGGAACGTGTTCAGATTCTGCACGGCCTTGAGAGGCCTTGGCTCTATCATGATTCTCGTGGTCCTAGGGATCGTTGGATCAACATATTATGCAGTTGTGATTGCGAACTATGGACCCGATTTGCTGAAAGGAGGAGTTAAAGCCTTACAATCTTTTGTGGTGTTGGTTCTCTTCCATTTATTGGTGAGTACTGAGCGGTTCCAAAGTCTTTGCATGGTGACAAGAGATAACATACTCTACGAACCTGTGTTTTGGAGTCTTGGACTATAGGTTAAATTATTTATTTGCATAAAATTCTTCTGAATTATATACCACATGTGCAGTTTATTCAGAATAAATCGATTCAAAAGATGTATGCACTACGGAAATCTCAAAATTTTAATTTAATTTAATGTTTCATTTGGGTTTTTTAAGAGGATTTTCGAAGATTTATGTTTAATTGACGTGCTTGCAGTTGGGGATGTTATTGTGGAGTTACTTTGCGGTGGTTTTTACCGATCCAGGGAGTGTGCCATCAAGTTGGAAGCCAGTGACCGACGAAGAAAGTGGGGAGACTGTACCATTGACCTGTTCTGTGCCTGGTATACCTAGACAGACCTTTCAACAAGTATCAGGCATAAATTCTTCTTCAAATTCAAGGCTTCGATACTGCAGGAAATGCAGTCAGTTTAAGCCTCCACGTTGTCATCATTGCTGTGTTTGTAAGATTTTCTCTAATTCTTTCATCTAGATGAATCACTTTTCAAGATCCACACTTATTCATGGTTTTATAATTGTATTGATGAATGAGAAGTGGAAGTATCTTTTGACTCCTCATTTATCTGATTATCCTCCTCATCTTGGAGTTCTCTTTGTATGTATCTTTTCTTTTTATATGGGCATAATTCTGTCCGATTTTTGCTTTCTTAATTTGTTTCTAACTTAGTAAATTCTGCTTTTATCATAAACCTGTCAATATTGCAGGTGGAAGATGCATTTTGAAAATGGATCACCATTGTGTTTGGGTGGTCAATTGTGTTGGTGCACGAAATTACAAGTTTTTTCTTCTGTTTTTGGTGAGTGTGTGAATAATGTACAGTGCAGAACCTTGTAGTTTTATTGTGGCAAAAATTGGGTTAATAATATATCTTAAATTTCCATTTTTTCTGTTCTCCTTTTTAGAAAGCTTGAAATCTGAGTAAATAATGTGTTAGATAGGCAATGCAATTAGGATCCTAATGAATATAAAATGACCAAAAATGTCTGTTTTAGGATCGCAAATTCTTTTACAGAGGTATTAGTGTATGCAGTGTTGCAATTTTGACATATGCAGAAAAGAGAGAGAATTATATATTTTGACCTTAATGTCTATTTATATGAGTTGTCATTTTTACGATCATTCTTGATAGGACATTTCTTGCCTTCAAGCGAATTATTGACATTACCAATGCATCTGCTAAATAAGGAAGCTTTATATTTGTGAATGTTAAGCACTGAATTTCCTCTTTTTTGCTGTTTTCATAGTACAGCTTGAATTGACCTGGTGGTGGAGAACTTGTGTACTTGAAAGAGAGGTCATAAGTTCAAAACCCCATAGGGGGTAAGATATTTATGCTGCTTGTAGCATAGTTTGGTGCCTATCGCAAGGGGTATGGGGTAGTCCCATATTATGTAATGCCCCCTTTTGTAAGTGCCCTAAATAACAATTTCCAAATAGACCTAGAAATAGAATAGAATTAGTAACATCCGCATATCTGGTTGAGGTTCTGAGTCACGTTGGGAAATCGTTGAAACATGATCCAGAGAATAGATCATCCTTATTAGAGCCATTAAAAGCATAGATCTTTTCAACTAGGGTTAGAATCATTAATTTAATTAAAGATATATTTAATCTATTGATGGAATTCAACCACTAGAATAAGGGGCAGGTGTGCCTTAATCAATCAATCCTCCACCCGAGGCCCAAGAGTGGATGCCATCCCTCTTGGCCTTATTTGGCCCTTGCCATCTATATGAGGGGGTGTACCTAGTGAGAAATCTATAGCCCTCAACCCTCTACTGTAGGCCCAAGTGCGGATACCATCCCTCGTGGCCTCATGTGGCCCTTTTCATCCATATGAGGGGGTGAACCTAGTGAGGAATGCATAGCCGATCAACCCTCTACTGTAGGCCCAAGAGTGGATACCATCCCTCATGGCCTCGTGTGGCCCTTGCTGTCCACATGGGGGGTGTACCTAGTGAGGAATCCTATATCCGTTCCCCTCTTGCATTGCTACCCTCATCCTCTTCCTTACAATTAGAGTTCCTTAACAGAGTAGTCAACTGAGGTATAGGTTTGAGGAAACTGCAGTAGGGTATCCGAAGTGTCCTTCCCTTGTAAGCCCAAGGGTCCCTTGGTCTCGTGGGACAATCTATCACCACCAGGAGGTGGTGTGCTTAGAAGAGGACCTCGTAACAGTTTCTCCCTTCTTGTACTCATTTCCTAACCTTATTGTTGGCTGCAGCAAATTGACAGACAGATAGGAAATCAATTATTCCACATAACTGGCAATATCAATTTATTAGGGGTTATTAATGAAATGCTTACACATATTATAGCCCATATATTAAATACATACATATTTATGCATATCACTGTCAAACAGCAAAGCTACCGCCTGCAATAAACAATGATTTATAAATCTGATTTGTTACGTGTGTATTGCTGATTTTGATCTGCTCTATAGGTGCCACTGATTGGGTTGATCTGCTGCTAATTGGTCAATCTATTCCTCTTTCTTGCTGATTAATTCTCTTCCTATGTCTGACTTTTGTAGATGCTTATTAATGTCTGACTTGTTTTGTTTCCTCTGAAATATAATCCGAAGCCCATTGCTCCCTCGCTGCTCTTGGATCAGTGTTTTATGCCACTCCTCCTCATTTTCAAACTGATCTCTTTAATTTTTATTTTAGAGGGAGGAGTACTTCCAAAAGACACCTCCTTTCACGAATGGTGATGACTTCTATTAATGTGTACCTCTTTAACCTCAGTACTAATCCAAGATAGGCGATTTAAAAAATTTGAAGGGAATTGGCCTAATAAATAAGTTAATATCCTTAATTTAAACTCCAATAAGATCTCCCAATGTGGTTGGCTTGTTTATTAAGTACAAAAACACTTTAATTAAGTTGGCTGTTTCATATCCATCAAAGTATCCTTTTATATAATCACTGATCAATGTCTTTTATGAAACTACCTACCTATCATTGCACATGCTGTATATCAGTTTCTGAATTTGATTGTTGACAAAAATTCGACACACCCGATCCAGAAATTGATATATAGAAAGGGTTGTGAGTATGTGGTTCAGAGAATACGAAATTCTCCCATCATTTTGGGGACCTGGGAGATCAAAATTTATATTTTAGAAATAGAAGGAAGTTAATGGAAAAAGACTTAACACCTTTGGCATTGTATGATCAAACTGTTAAACATCGTTAAACTTCCAAAAAAGCTGAATTTCAAATAGCAGCAACAACCAGGACACTAACATTGAAAATTGTAAACTTGAATGTCTAATTGTTATTTTATCATTGATTGTTAAAATACCCATTTGAACATGCACACTATTTGTATTTAATTACTACCAATATGTTTTTGGAAAACAAGCCTGGTGATGTAGAGGGCACATTGAGACATCAGTGTGTGTTTTCAGCAGATTAGGAACATCCGTTGTAGGCATTGGGACATCTCTAAGTTACAATAGAAAAAGGAAACAACATGGGGTGGAATTATCTCAGAAATTATCTTAAGTAAGAAAATGAGAAGAATGGGGACTTCCCTTCTGTGTGTCCCTGTGGAGTACTGGTTCAATTATTAATAAAACAAATTTAATTTAATAAGCTTACATTGTACAAGCATAAGAGTTTGTAGTAGTTTATTGTAGACAATGTTATGAGTGGAATGAAACCTAACATAGAAAATAATCAGAATGGCATGACATGATATGACTATCAATTCAGCCTAATTTGCAGTCTAGTGCATATTGTCACATTGTATGTTGAAGTCTGGCATTCTCTGAGAATGCTTATGATCCATAAGACTAGATGATTGTTGGATGGATCGAATTTTGAAATACAATCACTGCCTCTGCAGCAAACAGAGAGGAGGAAAATCTTAGGGTAGAAAATCCAATATGTGAGTATTTACCAAAACGAGAGAAATTTCAAGGCAACCCTGGGATTGAAAATTAGTCACTGAAGGTGTCTACAAATAATCAAACTTCCTGAATATTTGACCAAATAAACATTACATTACAAGATCCATTGACAAGATTGTTGAATGGACATTACAGTGAAAACTAAATCTCCAAGAACAGCAATAGCAATGGTATAGAGAGTCATGAGTGCTCGATGAGTCTACATAATCAATCATCAACCTGTGTACACAGACCTGATAATGAGTAGTGATCCAGGATTCTACTATACACGCATATTTGCTATTAGTTTGTGCACAATCGCTGTCATACCAAAAGCTTGGTGATGAGAATGTAATATTAGTATGGGGAGCATCCTCAATTTCTGTAAGGAGGGTGCCAATATGAATGAGATGTGGATGGTGTAGGACTGGTGCCTGATGGCAAGTAGCTGTAGTCGAATTAAATGGTATAAGTTCTAGTTTCTGCTTATCAATGGTGAATTTTATTTTCTGATATGGCTTTAAGACAACCAAGGCCGGTCCTATATTATCTTACTCAAGCTCAATAGAAATGACAATACTTTGCCCACATTTACCAAGTTTCAGCACTTGTATAATAGACATGCTGATAAAGGTTTTGCCCATAGTATGTTTCTGAAAACTACCAATCTTAGGGTAAGAGTTGTTTATAAGCATTATCATCTTCCAGCAACTTATCAAATAGGGCTTTTCTCTGTTCTAATTTATCCAAGAAAATTTCAAATGCAGAGTCTATTATTTGCTTGATCTCACCAAATAGTCTTGTATTACTCCCATGAGTCCTCATCTTTGAGGATAACTGTTGTGCCTACCAAAAGCTCAAGCTGCGGTCATGCAAAGTGCACGGGCCTCTACAAGAAAGAGAAACCATTGAAGACGCCCTATTAGATTCAGTCTAGTCTGCATATACTTTCACAAAATAGGTCGCTGACTACAACTATGGACCTCCCCATACGAATAATCCACACACCAAAGGGACTGACCTGCCAGGTGACCACTGAAAGAAGCACATTAAAACTGAAGGATAGCAAATGACAATTCATTTTTGTTGATGTATTTTGCAAACAGTGTTGAGAGGGATGGAGGAGTGTAATATACCAGAAAATTCACAAAGTAAATATTCACACACACATACACACATATTCGGTTCACACAGCAATGAATATCAGGTCTAATTTTCCTGAAAACATCATTAATACCAGATTCAATCTCTTCAATCAGTTGTGAGTTTTGTGATTCAATTTACAATTTTGTTATTTTGGCGGAAATGGTTCCTACCACAGTTGCTCAAGTTTGAGATATGATGTGATTGAATGGGTGTGACTCTATTGATGGGGTCAATCTCATACTGATGGAATAACTCACTGCCCAAGAGCCTTCTTGAGGCATGAAACATGGGAAACATTGTGTTTCTGCCGTTCTCTGCCAGTTCTAACTCAAATGCAACCTCACCAATCCTTCTTTTTATCTTGTGAGGATCATAGAATCTTGGCTTCAACTTTTCTGCACCACTCCCTTTGAGGGAAGTTTGACTGTAGAGCTGCAGTTTCAAGTAAAACATGTCTCCAACCTCAAAAACCCTGTCTTTTTGGGCCCATTGCAATTTCTGTTTGGAGCTTTCAAAATGTCCATAGTTTTCTGCATCACATCCCTTCCCCCAGGGACTCTACTATCTGAAGGAATCAAGTCTATAAATGAAGTATGGACATTGGAAGAGTTCCCTATTGATAGTGAACAAAATTTTAAATCTTTCTCTGATCTTGATGAAGTATTTGAAGAAACTGCTTCTCTCAATATTTACAATCAGCATACGCTGAGAAGATTGCAGATAATCAAAATGGATTTGCAGACATAGAACATGCTTTAGAATCATAAATCTTTTGTTGACCTTGTCAAAGCGTTTGAAGAAACTACATATGTTGAAACTTACATCCAACATATGCAAAGTTATAGCAAATATATTTGCACCATGGATCTAGCTTATTTCTGCAATGCTTTTCATTGCTGGAATGTTCATTCAAGCGGCAATTCCATCTTCTTCGAATCTAGGATCGAAATGCAATGGCAAAAGAAACTATATATAGGAATTGCAACTGATGTTTATTCATTTCTATGCAAGTGCATGTTGTAAGTCCCGTTCACCGGTCTTATAGGTTGGTCCAAATAACTCAAGGTGCCAACATCAATGCAACCCCACATTGAATGGGATGTTTAAACTGAATTTTGATGGTGCAGCGGTGAGCAAGCTGGGAGCATCAGGTGTGGGCTTTGTCATAAGTGATTGGAATGGAAATTTGGTATGGGCTGCTTCCAAAAAACTAGTCGATGGGATGAAGCAGAGGCTCAAGCATTACAATGATATATGAGATATAATTATCAAAGGAGATTCTGTAGTTAACGTTATTGAGGTTAGTTATGCATTGGGAAGGTGAGCAAGTCAAGGATTTATAGCAGTCACTCCAATTTTGTTATAACACATTTTGAGTAGTATATGTTGCAGGTACAATTGTCAGCCAGGAACCTAAGAGCCTATCTTATGCTAGGAAGGTGGGAGGTGCCAAATGTTGTCAGATACAATTTAGAGTGCCTCATAGGCATTTTCATCATTGGTTCTCCATTTGTTGAAAGCACCCTCAAGAAGGTGATAGGACCTTGATGCATTTTGAGTTTCCACGACATTATTTGAACATCACCTTGGCTTCAATTTTGTACCAAACATCATGATTATCTTGAGGAAGGAAAATGATGTAGGCAATTGCTTAAGCATATATCAAGGACATCAATGTCTCGGAGCCAAAGTTGTTTGGTGCAATTGCAGGTTAATGTGCCAAAGTAGGAGTAGCCAGTGTTTGAGGATTGATCTCCTGGAATCTTCTTTTCCCATTTATAGATGCCAATTATGTCTCAATGTGGCTAGGAACAATATCAGTGTTGGCTCTTTGGTTGGATTCAGAGTGGTGCTAAGATGCCAAGTGGGGACATGCAAGAGTGTACTAGGAATGTGATCAATACAAACTCCTTTGTTGTACAATGCATCCATACAGAGCTATTAATTTTTTTATATCATGTGAAACAGAATCTGCACTTGATATATAATTCCTAGAGGAGTAAAACAGAAAGAATTTATTTAACACATACCATAGAAATAATAATATGTCTCAATGAATATGTAATGAAATAACTTGCACAAGAGAAGGATATAATAGGAAATACACTATGAATACTTGTTATTGCTTGAGAATTGTAAGCCACTTTGAGGAGGCAGACCTCAAAATATCTCAAAGAAGAACGTGATATGCAATAAGATGATCAGATAACACTCACTATCTCTAATATATACTCCACTCATGCCTTGAAGGTCCTGTTGGTGGGTGTTTAATGAAATGGACAACTCAGAATAAAATACCAAGTGTACTCTATCTTCTCTTGAACAAAGCACTCTGTGTGCCGAATAGATGAACCATGTGATCACAAAGACGACCCCAAGGTTCCAATGCATGTGATTTTTCTGTTTGAGATAGACTCTTGTGGTAGGATGATTTGTTGAAAACCTCCAAGGGGACTTACGTGGTTAATCAAGAATTTATACTTCAAATAATTTTACCTTTGAGCTTTTGGATTCTACTACTAAGATCTAAAAAAAAAGGAAAAGAGATTAAGGGTTGAGGAAAATTATTCTAGCTCTAAACTAGGCCCATGAACTCTATAGACAAGACTACAAAAATGGAGTCCGAAACCTATATTTGCTTCACCAAGTTCAACAACTCCACAAGAATTGTGCAATCTTCTAAGGTATTTTAAGGATTTTCACATCATAGATATTCACCAACATTTGAACAATGAATTCCATCATTGGAAGTTAAGTTTTCTATTACAAGCTCAGACTAACTTGCATAATAGTTGAAAATCATCCAACTATCAAAAGTATGAATATATTGATTCCATGATGAACATTCTCATCAAATCCTTCATTTAATCTAACAGCTTGAAAATAAAATCTACTCTAAGTGAGATACAAGAAACCATGCAACTTGCAAAAGATATTAAATTCACCAACATTTGAGCAATGACTTTCCTTGAGAAATGTTTTATGCAACAATCTTTGAATCTCTGTTTTACAAATGAGAGGAGTGGGGTTCATATAGGAATTAAAAAACAAATGAAGGACCTAGATCAATTTAAGATTGACAACCAAGATTAAGACAACTATTCCCTAATTAGTTTTGCAATGGTTATCTTATTAGAACCCAAAAATAAACAACCTAGAAGAAAGCATCCCTTATCCTAATGGAAGAATAGATCAGAATCATTGAATTTGGATGCCTTGTCGTGAAATTATCTGATTGGTGGAGACAGGTGTTGGCCACCTCATCATGCTTATCCCTTTGGCTTTAAACAATTCTTCTTCAATTTTGGGAATTTGAGATTTTGGAAACATAAATATTCCCAAATTAAAACTCTATCTTGAACTTTGGTTTTTTCCTTTTTGAGTGTTCTTTGATGCAAGATTCTGGACTTGCAGATGTGAACATTGAATTTCGGAAGATGTCTTTGAAATCTTCCTTTCTTTGTCCATCCTTCTTTCTGTCTTGAAATTCTTCGGACATGATGAAGTCCTTAGTTGCGCTTGTTTTTCTCATATGTGAATTTCATCTTTTCTTAAAACATTTAAATTTTCCTTTGATCTTGATCTTTGGATATGTATGGTGGTTGTAACATCTCCTTCATGTTTGTCTTTAATTTGGACACAACCTTATGAATTCTGGAAATGCACTTTCAGGTCTAATTTTTAGGAAATTTCCCATACTTAGGCATTTTGCAGTCATCCTTAGATGGCAGGGCTTTGCTTTTGCTTGTGGATTTCTTGATCAGATTTGATGGTGGGTTGAGAATTTTCTTGACACTTATTTCAAAGTTCCTTAGTCTGAGCAGACTTCAAGTTGGAGCAAGGAACTTCCTTCTTGATAGGGGCAGCCTTCATATGAGTTTGTAGAACTTATCCACACTTGTATAAATTTCTTATCCTCCTTCCAAGGGAGATTTCATAGTTATATAGGAATTCTTCCATGTTGGAGAGGGGGAACTTCAAGTCTGTTCAAGGAACTTGAAAATTTGAAATACTGAGCAATTTAATAAGCCTTTCAAACTTGAGTGGAGTTCATGTGCATTTGTGGAATTAGCCATGCCTTAAACATATTTCCTTTGTGAAGAATTGTGGATTTTCTTGTTAGATATCAGTATTCCACAAACTTTTGCCCAACTATGGATATCTTTTACAACCTTATAACATGCATATATGAATATACTGAAAAGTAAACATGGCAATAACACAATGCAACTCATAACACCATAATTTGTTAACTAGGGAAACCTTGGCGGGGATGGTACCCACTAAATGAATTACTAAACAAAAGTATCTTGTGAAAGATATTGACCCTGTTAGGAGTCTATTACATTCGTATAGTGTCTCTGTCCTTGTTAGAGGATTAGGCCTTGTTAGAATCCTCAACCTTGTTAGGAGTTGTTATTACAATTACAAAATGTATGCAAGATGAGCCCACTGCCCAAACATGCAATTACAATGATATTCTGTATACAAAATGAATAGATACATAAACCTTTTGACAATGCTGATATTTGCAATATCTGATTTGTCCTTTGAAGCTTTCTGTACGCAACGTCACATATACAGATCTTTTTCTTCTCTAGCATCAAGTTCACATCACAAAATAAGTACATAACAATGTCCGAAGACATCACACAACTTCGCATCCAAAACTCTGCTCTTTATACCAAGTTATTTTGTTTTGTCGGCCTTTATGTCTTCACATGTGTCCGAAAAATCAAAACTAACTCTTGGCCACTTAGGGTTAACATTTAGGATGTCGTCCCTAAATAGTCAAGCAATTATTTTGATAAACAAAATAATTCCTTAACAGAAATTACCACTTTCCTTAACTGTCTTGTTCTGCCTGTACGGTACTGCAACTGATAAAACATTAATAACTCCATCTGTACTGCTCATAATGACTTGCGCTCTTGCATGTAGTATCCTTATACCTTGTTCTTGCTTCTCTCAAGTGCGCACATGTCAATTCGCTGTCTATGATTTTTGCAAACCATAAAGGTGTCTGTGCTGACAGATAAGCTCTGGGATACTTGGACAGTTTAATAAGTCTTCAAGCCAAAACTTTGTCTTCATAACATGCTGACTTAATAGGGATGATATGTTGCCATAAATGACAACCTCAATGCATTTCCGTACTTAGCCAAATTTCTAACAATCTCCCCCTTTCGCATTGATGGCAACATATGGGAAAATTGGCTAAGCCCCCAAAATGCAAAATTTCAAGGTTGTGAAGTTCTTCACATGGCCATACAAAAATTTCAAAATGTGAATCATTTCTATTTTCTACCATCTTTACATATCATACTCATACTCCCCCATAGTCTATATTCTACCATATATTTTCTCATACATACAATTTTCCATACAATCACTCCCCCTTTGACATCAATGACAAAGGTGAGTTAAAAACTATATGCAAGTCAAAATTTTGATTCTACCTTACTTCTATGCTGATGAATTTGATAATAATGTAATGTAATCAGCAAAATTGCTCTTCAAGCTGATCAAACCTTTGTTCCATTCATCTTTGACTGAATCTGACACAGTAATGAGTACGCAAAGTCCATAAGATGCTAATTCTGAAGCTTGGAAGTCTGGATATGCAAAATGTTCATATGATATCTTTGCCTTCAGACAATCATCAAGCTGCCTCTGTACTGGGTCAAACTTCAAAGATAAATGCTCTCTTAACAAAGAGAACCTCTGCAATGTCTGCTCCTTGCTGACCTCCAACATTCGTCTTTGATCATGGATCTTGCTTATCCTTTGCTCCAAGTCAATAACTTTTGTATCTGTGCTTTTCAGCTCACTAATCACATTCTTCATTTCATCTTCCTTTCCCTTAAGCTGAGATGTAAAGGTGTGCATGTATTTATGTGCTAGTGCACATTTCTCATATAATTCCTTGCCTTCATGAACACATTTTCTCAATTCTTTAATACAAGTGTCCAAGTTTGCTAAGTCATCTTTCATATTTTTACATACTTTTCTGAATAGATTTGCATCATGTTCAGCTTGTGCCTTGAATGTAGCATCTTCAACCAAAGCCTTGAAATGATTGTTAAATTCTTTTGACACTTTGGCTGCCTTCTTTTGTGGATTGCTCTCACTGATCTGAATCTTCATCGAACTTTCCATTTTTCCTGTCATTTTCTCAAGAATCTCTTGAGTGCCTTTCTTTACTCTTCTCCACAATCCTGCTGGTAGTGAATGCTGATAACTGACTAAGCATTTCGATCTCAGGGTCCTCCACTACTGCCAGTGGTGTATTGCTCATCGTACTTGCTATCAATTATTCTAATGGTGATTTAGATGAACTAAGTGCTTCTCTACTTGCATCCTTGGTTGGAGTAACCAACTGATCTTGTATTCTCTGACTGTCATCCTCTTTCTCTGTTTGCTGCAGGGGCTGATTTTCAGTAGTGTCCTTTTGCATTTATGACTCATCCACTTGCTGATTGATAATGATTTCCTTCTCTGTTTCAGTATGTTTAAGCTGAGGTGTGAAATGAGAGGTTTCTTGTAGTATAATCTTCCAATCAATTTGCAACTTCGCATCAACATTCTTAAGGGTCTCAGCCAATGTGGTCAGATCGTCTGATTTTTCTTTGTCAATTTTCTTCTCATCATCATCAGAATTTGGATAGTTAACCAAATTTTCCGCGGCCAAATTGTCAACAATGTTTGCTTGATCCTTAAATGGATCCTCGGTCTCATCAAATTTTATATGTGTGATATCAATATTCATAGTTTCATCATTTATTTGTGATCTGCGGAGTCTCAGAAATTGTTCCTTCAACATTTACTTCTGCCTCCTTGGTTTCTCTTGCTTCTACCATTATAGTGTCTTCATCTACCTTTGCTTCTTTCTTTATAGAAATAGGAACTGAAGATTCTGCTACTCCCTCTAACATTGTGTTTCCTTCCTCTTGACCAGTTTCAGATGTATCTGACATTATCTTGTCTTCTGAAGTCTTCTCTGCTGCAATCATAGGGATGTTTGTCTCTGATGTCTTAGGTGGTTCTGCAGTAGATGGAGATGTAACCTCTTCATTTCCAGCCTCATCTATATAGGCTTTGCTTACTGGTGCACACAAGAATGATTCAATAAGCTTTTCTGTCTCCTTAATCACTTCTTCTTTTTGTCTTTCCAGAATTCTTATCACTCTTATTTTATCTGGCACACATGGATTTAGTAAATGCATTATTCTTTCCATTTGTGCATCATTTTTCACATTGTAGTAATCACTAATTCTTCTCTCAAAGACTCTTCTTTCTTTATCTTCAACCTCTACTTATTTAATCTGTCATATAATTCTTTGGGTAATTCACCATGAATTGTAAGAAGTGGTTTCTCAAATTTGTTCATGTATTGAGTTACACTCACTTCCAAATTTCTCTGTTCATACAGGGTATATCTGTCATAGAATTGCTTGAGCTTTTTGAGGTTTCCTTCATTCAATATAGAATCATTTAGATTCTCAATTCTTGGCATCCATGAAGCTTGCTTCTTACTGCTTCCTTCTTCTTGTTTCTGCTGTGGTGGAACTTCAGGAGTAGTAATTTGTCCTCTCATGTTTCTACTTTCATATGTAGCTATAACCTTCTATCTCTTTCCAGGTCCAGTGGCCATTTCCTTCATTCTCTTAGGTTTGGGGGCTTTTTACTGGCTCTTGTTTGACCTCTACTAACCTCGCTGACCTTCTTGAGCTGGTGGGTGTAGATGACTGAATGTGTGTAATGCTGACATCTTCCTCTTTTGTGGGCTGATCCAGAACAACAGCAGGTGCTGAAACAAATTGAGGTGCAAGTGTAGGTGTAGAGCTGGGGCCTCCAACTGACAAAGGTGGAACAAATAAAATATCTTCTTGTCCCATTTGTTTCATTCCAGAGACTGTCTGCTTTACAGCAGAAAACTCTTGTGATTTTCTTCATTGTACTGTCTACCTTCTTCCTTGTAGACTTCTCAATGTTAGCTTGATATGCCAACTGCATGTTTTCCTAACAAGCTCCAAATCTTTCACTGTTAGGGTCTGATTATAATCTAAGAATTGTTTATACATATCCTTCAATTGTCTCTTCAGTAACCTCATAGCCAAGAGGGTCAACATATAGTACTCAAACAATCTATTTCAACCTTTAAATTCACTTCAATCTGATTCTGCATTAAATGTGCAAGTATGTAGGGCTTCAAAAGCTGATTTCTATAACCAGTAAACTCTTTCTTGCTTGCGCACTTACATATGAACTCAGAATTTAATGCGCTCTTAACCATAGCTTCCTTTTAGCCTTGTAAACCTTCTCCTAACTCTGCAAGACTTAATTCAACTTCGCAAGGGCTAAATGCTTTTCTCATTCCTTCTGACTTTGTTTACATTTCTTCTAAAGTTAGGTGTTTACCACTTGTTAGAGTGTGGTTGCCATTGCACCAAAAGACGGATTTGTCAATGCCCAATACAACCACTCAACTTATAGTACATAGGAGGCAGTTAAGCCCTTCTCACAAATCCCGAGGGGAGCGCTGAACTTTTTTCCAACAATCTCCCTTTCATCGTTACTTGAGGGTTTGAGGATTCAAACTTGTGACCAAGCTTTGGTACCACTTGATAGAGTGGGGTTGCCGTTGCACCAAAAAACCGATTTGTCAATGCCTGATACAACCACTCAACTTATAGTACACAAGAGGCGGTTAAGCCCTTGTCACAAATCTTGAGGAGAGCATTGAACATTTTTCCAACATTTCCATCTCCTGATTGAACTTCATCATGGATTGTGGAATTTCTTCGACAATTAGCCAAATTTGCAATAATCTTCTAGGCTGGGCAGATTTGGCTTGGAAACAAGAATTTTCCATGAGAAGACTTTATAGAGAAACATGAATTTCCATGAATTCTTGAGTGGATTTCATGCTGATTTGAGAAATTTTCCATGCCTTGGAGTGGACTTTCTGTTGAAATAAAAATCTTTGAACACTTGGACAAATTTCTGATTGCTTTCCTTTTTAACTTTCAAAGTCCATCTCCTCTTGCTTTCCTCTTGAGTTTCATCTTGACTTTCCTCATTCTCTTGAAAAGATATTAAATAAAATTAAGTTAAGAGAGGATACAAAATTTATATGCAAAGTGTGGATTTTTAAGTCTATTTCTGATTTCACTTAGCATTTTTGTCCAAATCTTACCTTCAACTCTAAAAGTTAGAACTTTCAATCAAGAATTAGAATTGAAAGCATGAAAAAGCAAGAAAAAGAACTTGCTCAACACTCAGACAAATTCACCAAATCTGTCCTAATTCTGAAAATTTCAGGCTGAAGATCTGAAATGTTATGACGAAATGCTCTTGAAACCTGCATTAAATTGCTTTAAATCTGTTCATCAAGTTAGGAAAAGAACTTGAAGATTATCAAATATCTTGAAAGAAATTCGAGCTATGATTGAAATCCTTTCTTAACCTGTGAACATGTTAGTTTCCACTTAAAAACTCTCATGAAATCCTCTGAAAATTAGAAAATTTAAAAATGCTTGAAAGGAAATTGATTAAGCATGAAAAATTTGATTGAAACCCTTAATGGTGTTGATGTGAGTTTTGTATCACTTACATAACATATTAGTAATTGAACATTTGATACGGAGTATCAAACACACAATTCCTCTCTTGAAAAGTTATTGCTCATGGGATATGAGAATAACTCCAATGTTCCTTACAGTTGTGCATATTCGCTTAGTTTTATCGATGTGATTTGTTGGTAATCACATAGGCGGCCTTACGCTATTCATTCAAGGGTGACTTGGGTTTTTGGTGAGATGGTGATGATGGTTTGGTTTGTGAAATATGTGGGTGGCTGATAATGTTGATGGTGGTAATGATGGAGGATGTATCCACCAATGATGATGTTGATGGAAAAGCGATGGTGGTGGAGGGTGAATGGGTGTTTTTTGATACTTGACTTCTCTAACTTCCTTCTCTAAACTTCGACTACCCAACTACTCACCATTCTACTCCTACTTCTATGAATGGAAGGTTAGCAAATGGATGGAGATCGAATCTAATGAAGGCTAACCAGCGGCCCCACCTTCATAGATGTAATGATTCAAAGGAATAATAAACTAGTTTACCACACAAGGCTTCCCAACCAACCGCTAGGATGCTAGTGGTCTAGTATTGATCTCTATCAAACATCTACTAATGCTACCATACAACTATCCATCTACTTTACTCTTACTTAAACAACTTGAAATGAAATTCGCTTCAACAACTTGAAAAGCAATTTAACTATGTGGAAGTAGAAAGCATGCAATAACACCCAATGTTCTTAATCACCATGCAAGTCACAACAATGAAAAAGAGAGCGATTTTGGTATTATCTTAGCAACAATTTCTCCAACCCTTTACAAATGAGAGCAAATGGCCTTATAAAGGGGCCAAAAATACAATGGATGGTGGAGATCAAAACAAGATCAATGATCCAAATTGGATCCTAAAAACCCTAATTAGGGTTGTCACCCCATCGGCCAATGAGAAGACGCCACCTCGTCAATGGACCAATGAAAAAAGTGCGAAGAGTGGCAACCAATGAGAAGGCACCAAAATAGTGGCCAATCAAAAATAGACACTTGTCCTATTCTAGAAGAAAGAAAAATTGCCACTTGGGCTTACATCAAATGATCTTCTAATATAAATCCCCCTTTTTCTTTCATTCTTTTAGCTAAGGCAATGAACTTAGCTAGCCTTTCATTGACTTCCTCCATGGGAGAACAAGGTGTATACTTCACCCTGAGTTCCGCTAACTTCACCATGCTGCTTGCTGCTTGTAGTATCTTCTCATGATCTTTCTCATATTCTTTCGCAAATCCAATAAAAGCATTGAGAGAGGAAAGGGTGCCCAAATGCTTCTTCCTGATAGCAACCTTTCCTAATTCATCCAACCTCGATCCAAAATCTGTCTCATTGATATCCTCCTCCAATGTCTTCAAAATCAAGTGCCACCCCAATGTTGCTCATCATGGTTGAAATGGAAGTATCGATGCTTGGGCTGTGATGTGCAATCGCCTTCTGTATTTTCTTTGCCAAGGGGAATTGTCCTTCCTTCAGTCTGTCCTTCACCCGTATCATATCTACCATACCAATATTGGTGTTGGTTATTCGCTTCATTTTCGAGAAGAAAGTTGTTTTGGGCATCATATCCTCTTTGTTTTTCTTAGTGTTTGTCTGCTTGGGATTCATACTTGCACTAACATCTTCCAACTCGTCGCCTTATTATGGGATGGTAGAGTGGTGGACCAGAAGGCTAGTAGAACCAAGGGAAGCAATCTTTAGACTAGAACGAAAGAAGGATGTCAGCTTAAAGACCTTTCAACTCTAAATGATTAATATTCACCTTAACCAATAGCCAGACAGTGACTTTTCGGAATTTAGGATCAGACCTCAAGAACTTCAAATCCACTTGCAAATCAGAAATTTATCGTGTAATTCACCTTCAAATAAAATTGCCCAACCTAGGGCAAAAATCGTAAGTCCTTGCAAAAAATTAGAATTTGCAAAAAATTACCAACACCATGAAAAACCTGCCTTCCCACCAAAAATTGCTCAAGACTAGGGCCAAATCTGCCCTTAAGAAAAATCGCCCATGGAAGGGAAATCTGCCCTCAAGACCAAAATCGCCAAAAATGGAGAAAAAATCTGCTTTGTAAGGAAAATCGCCCAACACCAAAGAGCTGCTCCAAGAAGAAAATTCGCCCAACAAGGAGAAATCTGCCCTCAAATAAAAATTGCCCAAAAGCAAGGAGGAGAAGATGAGAAGTGAGGAAAGAAGAGGAAGGAGTTTCCTCTTATAGCCAACTCCACAAACCCTCCCTAGCTGGCTGACTTGGACCTTGGGAGAAAGAAAAACAAATAATTAATGCAAAATTATGGCCCATAATTAAATACTTAGCTAAAATTTAATTTTGCCAAAATGAAAATTGCTTTTTAAGATTGCCAATTAGTTCCAAATTGCAAAAGAAATTAAACGGTGCCTTGGGGGGTTAAATATTTTCATTTAATGAGGATTTGGTAATTAATACGTCATTAAAATTGGATTTTGGCTAACCAAAAGCCATTTTTCAATATTAAATTACCAATTTCATTAAAGGCAAAAAGTTTTCAAGGCAATTTTAATCTATTAAAACAATTTTTTATCCAAATCGATTTTACTATGCCATTTAAATTTTTTTTTGACAAAAAATAAAATTGCTGCTAGAGCCTAAAATCGATTTTGCAATTTAGCCTTATTTCTACAAAATTAAAATTTTCACTAAAGAATTTTTTTTAAAAAGATTTTCCAAAACTCAAGTCTAACAAAATTTCCCTTTTGAAAATTATTCAAATTTACACAATTATATCCGGATTTTCAAAAGAAAACGTCTAAGTACAAATTTACAATTTTATCCTGCCAAGTTGAAATTAACTTTTAAATTTGTTCGGCCTAAGGATAGAATTGGTGGCTCTAGAAAATCAAGTTGAAACCGGGTGAAAATAAATCTAACCTTCTCCCCATTGGCCCTAAAGGCGTCCAAGACTTAAAATTTTCAAAACTCAAATTTTTTTGGACAACTCAAAAAAATTGCCAAGGCGATTAAAAAAAGGGGGGGGTCCCCAAGATTTGGGGCGATGGTGTGAAAACCTCACAACAAATGGCAGCCATTAAAATCACCTTTAACTCTCACTCTTGCTTCTTGCAGTCAGAAAAATTCTTTAGACTTGAGCTCCAAATTCTGCTCTCCAACTAATGAATGAGAAATATGTTGTACCTGTTGCTTATACAAGCAATTTTCTATCCTTCAAGAAGAAGTTGATCCGTAGATTGTAGGCTTTGTTTTTTTTCTATTTTCTTAAATTTAGGAAATTTCTACTCCAAGAAAGAGATCGAAATCTCTTATTAAGAGTTCGTTGTTTTTCTCTTTTGAAACTTGCTAATTTTCTCATCTATAATATCCCTAAATGAGGTCAAATCTCTTTTGTTTTGACCTGTTTTTAATATCTTTTTCCCATTTTTGAAATGTTATCATCTCCATGGTTCAAACTGCTAAAAGAAAGCACTTTATTTTTTGGCTTTTTCATTTGCTTTCTTTCTTCTAGAATTTTCTCAAAGTTGAATGCTTTCCCTTGATTTGAAATCTGAAATTCTTACACCACTTTTCTTGCTTTTCATGAAATCTCAGACAAACTTGAAGTTACAGACAATAATTTTACATTTGATTTTACAACTTTTGGTCATCTCACAATAGAAATTTTTAAAAATTGATATAGTGAAATTAAAAAAAAAAAAAATTTAGAAAAAGAAAACAAAAAGAAAGCTCTCGGATTGGCCCCAAAATGCCAAAAAGAGAAACTTCCAAACAAAAAGCAAGCTCTTGGATTGGCCCCAAAATGGCAAAAAGAGAAACTTCCAAAAAAGCAAAAAGCAACTTTTTCTAAAAGTAAGAGTCGTCAAAATTGAACTTAAGCAATGTTGATCTTTGTCCCTTGGCCCTTCTGAGCACCTCTTTGACATCAGAATACTCTTTTGATCATGCTTTCTTCCTTTCTTATTTTTGACATCCTTGACTTTTGATTGAATTTCCAAACTTCTCACTAGCCAAGGATGGAGATTGAAACAAATTTGGGGGTCCCCAAGTTTGCAATGGGACGATGTGTGATAATGTCACATCCTTTCAAGCTGATTTAGATACATAAAAATAACACTTAGGATGACTTTATTATCTAAATAAGAATATTAAATGATCAATAAGTTAATTAAGAGTCAAGATTGTCACAAGCTTATTATTCATAATCTTACACACATTTAGGATTAATGGTGTCTCAAGCCCCTCTTCAAACAAGCATTACCCTCAGTGTTTGAAGTTTGAACAATTGAGGATGCTTCTACACAAAATATTCATCTTTCCACATGGCATCTTTGGTTGGCAAATTCTTCCATTGAATGAGATACTTAGTGATTGTTCTAGTCCTCAACTTCATTATGCACATCTGGACAACTAACTCTGGATCTAAGATGATTCTTACTTCCTCTAATTTTGGTATCACTATCTGCAGGGATCTATTGACCCATCACCTCCTTTAAATAGGAAACACGAAAAATGAGATATATGTTTGTTGTTGGAGGTAACTGAAGCATATAGGCTATACTGCTAATCTTTTGCAGATTCTGGTACAGATCATAATAGTTTCGTGACAAATTGTTATTCTTTCTGTGTTGCTTCAGAGACATTTGTTCATAAGTTGCAATCTCAAGAATACCCAATCACCTGCTCTAACAATCCCTGCACTAAAGTGCTGGTCAACCTAATGTTTCATTCACTTTTGTGCCATTGAGTTCTTATCACCTTCAATGATGATGTGGTGGATGGGGGATAGTATCCATGTAATGCCATTAATGGGGACATTTTTAAACAAGTATGGATGTAAATTTTGTACGGCCATTTTACTAGTAGTAACCAATCCACCCATTGAGACTAGCTATTTGAAGCAAACCAATGCATATACCCTTCTTAGCACTTGTTGATGACCTCGATTTACCCATTTGATTGACGATAATATGAAGAATTATGAGCCAATTGATTACCCAAAGAAGAGAACAAATCTATCAAAACATTCCTAGTAAGATAGGATCACAATCATAACCTTTGGGGTACCAGGGAACTTCTGTATATTCTCCATAAATGCTTTTGCTGTTGTATTAGTTGTAAATGCTTTTGCTGTTGTATTAGTTGTAATGGATGGGATAATGAAATAGTTTGGGTGTATATGGTGAGCCAATCCACCAATGCCATGATGAAACTCTTACTTTGAAATCATGAAGGTCACTAATATAATCCATGGAGACCTCTTCCCACAATTGGCTAGAAATAAACTAAAGGCTCCAAAAGACTAGGTGACTTAACTATCTCCTTGAAATTCCAAACATTTTGCCACAATTTCTTTTAAGTTTTATCATCACGCTTAAACTCTTCCCAAAGTAGATCTTGCATGAGTTGGTATGTCTTCAAAAATTGGGAATGATCCTCAATTGGAAAATTATGAAGCTCCTTGTGAACCTTGAGTTTCAGGGTGGAATTCTTACTTTACTAGAATCTTTTTTTTTAGATATAAATAGTGTCCATTTAAGAAAACGTATTTGAACTATTGAGATCAATTTGTATCTGTTGACTAAGATTCCTTGTAGCAACATCATTTTGTCACTCTACCTTGGCTTCTTCAACCATATCTACTTTTAATATTAAAATGGCATAGATAATGCTTCATCCTTCTCCTTCCTAGACAGTGCATCAACCACTATATTCTCCTTATCTTAACTTGAAAGTCATAATGCAACATCTTAGTGATCCATTTTTGTGCACTTTAGAGGTTGAGCAGTGCTCCAAAAAATATTTTAGGCTATCGTAATATATCTTAACTTTGAAATGTCTACCCACATAAAATATGGTTTCTATTGTTTTATTGCATGGAGAATAGCTAGCATTTCTTTCTCGTACATGGCTTTGATTTAATTGTTACCCTTAAGTTGATGAATTCCAAAAGAAATTGGTTTGCCTTCATGTAACATCACAATCTACAAGAAAATCCATGGTTAAGTCTAGGGTGGTACACATAACTTCCTTCAGTCTCTGAAATGCTGTATTAGCTAACTCATTCCTCTGGAAAACATCTTTCTTCAATAGAGTTGTGAGGGCTACTGCTATGTGGTCATTATTCTTCACATATGTCCGTAGCATCCAGTGAGTCCTAGAAAACCCCTCAAGTTATTAATGGTTTTAGGAATAGGCGAATTCCACATAGCCTTGATTTTGTTAGCATGTCTTCACTCCATTAGACACTAGGTACTCCACTATTTAAGTCCAGAAGCACACTTGAAAGGTAATGCAGTCGAGAATTGGAACCCACTTCAGGCTACAAACCAAGAAGCTCTTTTGAAAAAAAACATAACACACTTTGAAAAAGTACATAAAAGAAAATTTCAATAGCTCAAGTAACAAAACAACATTACATTTCCCTGCTTGGCCAGTACTTACATTGTCATAGAAGTGTATGGCTATGGTGCATATAAAATAACTGATATGAATGAGGTGCTTCTTAAAGAACCTATTAACATTATGCATTTGCGTTGTTATTATGCTTAGTTTTCATCTTTTCATCTTTTCCTTCTGTGCTTGTATTTTGCTTTTTGAGTATTGTTTATGTTCTCCAAAAAAACTAGATTTTAAGGTGATGTTTGTGAAATGCTTCTGAGGATGGTTCCCAACACTGGATGTTATCCTGTACTGTCTGCACACTGAACAGGCTTGTTGATCAAGCATATTTGCTTCCTTCTCATCCAGAACTATTGAGGCTGATTGCTATATTGCCAGTAGAAGACTTGAAAAATTCATCAATTTTTAATTTTACACGTGTATTTATTAAAGGTGTAATCAGGAAAGATCATCAAATGTAACTGTAAACTGAATTGTAATTTGGACTCATGAATTGCCCATAACTTATTGAAGTCCATCAGGATATGTGAAAAATAATTGAATATAATTCTGACAATTTCTGTTCTGATTTCTTCAGTAGTATACTCATGTATTGCTCTGTAGTCAGTAATTGTCAGAGTCCATTTTATTTCAATTATTAGTTGAAGGGCAAGCTAGTCTCTGAACTGATTTGTCGGTCTCATGCCCACAAAAAATCTTTTTTATTTTTTTATTGACGTCTCACCAAATGTTAGTGACTCAATGTTCTATGAATGGAATGGGCACTGTTAAGAGCATGTAACATTTGAACTTATCAGTGTCATCAAGTAGCATTTGGTTGTTTTTCCAGAAACTGCAGCAGGAGGTATTGAAGAATTTTTTTTGCTATTGTAAATTTTATCGCACATGATAAAAAATATATAATCTGGCTGCTAAACTGAGGCCCAAACTTGCTAGTGCATCCCACCTGATAGATAAACAATCCGTGCCTCAGTTTAATTGAGGCTAAAGTCACTCCTGTTTAAATTATAAATTTATAATGAAGCACGCTGCTTTAGTGATCCTTACGTGCAATGATTTTGATATTTTTACCAAGCTGGTTCATGATGCCCAGAATATCTCAAGTTCCTAACACAGTTGTCGTGCAGCCACACTTGTAACTAAATGCTGGGCGTCCTTTTCTTGAATTATAAGCAATTGAGCATCATAAGGCATTTGTTTAAATCTAAATTTGCATCCTTGAGTTCAGAATTTGGTGGATGCACATCAAGGTCAACATGGTTAACCTGCTGTTGTTATGGAGGTGATATTTGCCAATGATTCCCCAAAAACCTGGGGTGTTTATGGCCATAACACGCCCTTTTACTAAACTGTTAACTGGTAAAAATCTACCAGTGTGTTATTCCCCTCCTGCAGAAAAATCCCTTCACAACTTGAAGCTCTAGAAACTATGAGGGCAATGCATTCGGTTTCTACATTGCTGAAATGATTTTTGAAGCAATATTGCTAGTTAGATTGATGACATGTTTATTGATGATTTTAATTCAATAATAAGAATCTAAACAAGAGATAAAAATTAAGTGTATTTCTTCCTTTGTTATCATATAGGACTTCTAGAAATGAAAACTCTGCATTTGTAGGAGTTAGGTGACCTTCATCCTTGAAATTTGTTGTCTCATTCTAATGTTTCTTTTCTCTTATTGTACAGTTCTACACATTTTTGGAGACTGTCTTGGTCACACTAGCATTGTTACCTCGTTTCATAGATTTCTTTAGTGAAGAGGAAATTCCTGACTCAGCTGGAACGCTTGCCACCACATTCTTTGGATTTGGTAAGCTAGATTCTGCACAATCCAACTCATACCATTGCTACAATTTTTAATTAGGCAAGCTAATATTCCAAGTACATTCATGTTGTGTGCACGAAGCTTGCATTTGTCTACCAGTAGTTTGCTTTTCATGTAAACTTCATATATCACATGGTTAAAACTCATGAGAGTTTCTAACATTGTGTGTAATATGCACTTTGTCTTCAGTGCTAAATCTAGCATTTTCACTGAGTGTTCTCGGTTTCCTCATCATGCATATCTCCTTGGTTTCTCACAACACTACCACTATTGAGGTAATCTGATTCTTCATTATTTTTCTTGCACATGAGATTGTATGCCCCTGCTTTGCTTTTCGGATCGTAATTGAAATGTTGAATTTTTTTATATACAGGCTTATGAAAAACAGGTCTCAGCCAAATGGATATATGACCTAGGCCGAAGAAAGAATTTTGAACAGGTGGATTTTTGCAAATGTGTTTGTTTTATGTTCATTGAGGATGTACTTAGCACAACTTCTAATATTCTTCTTTTCACGAACAGGTGTTTGGTACCCAGAAATTTTATTGGTTAGTTCCTGCATATGCTGAAGAGGATTTGAGAAAAATGTCTGTTCTTCAGGGGCTTCAATATCCACCAGAGCCAGACATGGATGCACAGGAGTTATGAGCAGTGCTAATATTTGACTTCCTTTTAACATTGGTTGGGTAAAAAAAGATCTGTGCCTAACTCTTTCCACAAGCATGGAGAGGTGAAAAAGGCATATGCTTCATTGGGAAGATTTATGGGAGCGGAACTAGTCCAGGAGTAGATTATACCGCCCTATCAATTGCCTCTGTTCTGCAGTTATGATGCCTTCTCCACTGGAGGCTAAGCGAGAATGGTTGCAACTCATGCAAGGCAGTCTTGTCAGTAAGTAGGTTAAAGTTTAAGGGTAAGTGGATGTGCTAACCTTCCCACCCACTGATTCTTTTTCTATACAAAGCATTTCCTCTTGAGATGTGCCAACCTTCTGCTTCAATAGGATGAATGTGAATGAGAACCTGCTTGCGAAAGATGATTTGTAACTTGACATTGATTTGTTGTAAGCGGCTGCCATGAAATTCTTGGTGTTAGAGTAATGGATTATGTGGATAATTCATTTTTTTATCAATCTTATCTATAATATATGACAATCTCGCCTTTGCCTTCTAGTGAAGATTAACACAACATCTTTCCGTTTTTTGAGTCAGAAATATTGAATTTTTGCCGCCTTATGCAATTTCTGTTTACTTTCCTTTTCCTTGGGATATTTGACTAATTTTTTGTTGAAACTATGAAAGTTTGCAGTCATTTCTGGTAAGTAATTAACTCGTTATACTCTTGTTATTGCTGAGAATTAATAAATTGATGCCTTGCTTTGATGCAAAAAACACTTCATGTTTATGCTGAGTATTTTCCACATGAGTAATAAATGGTTAGCAGTTTGCACTACCGAATATTTTTAGCATCTAAAACTACATCCAGAGGTCCAGAATTATTCATTAAATATCTCTCTTTAATTTTTTTCCTTCTTCTAGATGACTGTAGTTTCATTTGTTAACCTAGTATTTTCATATCTGACAATTTATATTTTGTCTTGATCCATAGGAGACTACGTTAGTGATCATATTAATATGTTATGATCCAATCAGTTTGTGTTTTCCTGTACTTCATTTACTTATCATTTGTGTTCTCTATTAATTCTAATCCAATCTACTTGAGATTATGTTGGTTAACGCTTGCCAGTTTTGGGAGCCAAATTCGATTTCAGTTGGACATGGAAGCTAGAATATCACTAGGAGATGCCTTCCCTTCTGCAACCTTTCTAGCATTAGACACCATGCCCTTCAAAATAGCTATCATAGAGGCATTTAATTATTTTCAATTCCTATTTAGCTTATGCTCAAGGCTCTCTCAGTTTGCTTTGTCACTACTTCTACGCTGGTACTGAATAAGTTTGCTCTTTATAACTTTTTGTATGTGTGTCAAGCTTCAGTTTCTTTACTCCCACATCTGTAGTTGCATATTTTCAAAATTGCAGTCTTGACCATGTTTGTTTAGTATGATATCTTTGATAACCCTGGTATACTATGTATCTAAGTTACTGATATGGGTGCAGATGTGGGTGTGTAGATGCACAAATTTTTAGGGGTTTTGGACATGTTTACACACACACACACATCTCTGGTATACTATGTATCTAAGTTACTGATACGAGTGCGGATGTGGGTGTGCAGATGCACAATTTCTTAGGGGTTTTGGAATGCATTTATATATATATATCTTTTATATTCCTGGTATACTATGTAACTAAGTTACTGATACGGGTGGGGATGTGGGTGTGCAGGTACACAAGTTTTTAGGGGTTTTGGATGTGTTTCCACACAGACACACAAAAAAATGTATGAAATCTACAAAAGTAATGATTTGGTACTATGATGTTTCAACATTGATCAAAATATCTGATAGCTCACAAATATTCAAATTGAAATAACTAATTATTCATTAAGTCATCATATATGTCTATGTTTATGATTCCAATACAAATCATAAAATCATTACAATTACAAAATTAAAATTTATTTCATGATTCAATGTTCATCAATCAAGATTCAAGCTTCATTAGGGTCCGTTTGGTTCGTGGAATTTAAAAAACCGGGATTTCTAGAAACCTTGGTTTAGCCAAATCAAGGTTTTGCAAATCTTCATTCCGATTTTGGGGATTTTACTTGAACTGTTTGTTTCACTCTGAAGATGTGTGTGAAGACACATTTTTATACTTAGGCTTGGAGTTGAAGGCAAATTTCAAAAAGTAGTTCAATCTATTGTTTTTACACTCCTTTAAAAACATAACTAGGTTTTGATTTTCAATTCTTACTTGCTAGTAGGAAGTTGGAAAACTTGGTTTTAAGGCAAAATTGGAAGTCCTGTATGCTAATTCCATTTTGCCAATTTTGAAATAAACGCAAAAAATTTCAAATCCGGATTTTGAAAAAGCCAATTCTTGTCATCTTCCAAGAACCAAACAGACCCTAATACAAATTAGAATCATATGAATTTGGAAAAAAAACCCTTATTTACCACTACTCCAACTAATGCAATTTTAAGATAATCCTAACCCAAAATAGTTTCACTTGTGCTAGATGAACCATTTGTGTACCACAACCACCACCTCCATATTATGATTGATTGTACCAAGATCTTGAACTGTTGCATCCAAGTTCATATGCAGGTTTTGCATTCCAAAGCTTGGCTGCCCCTTCATTGAAGTGACCCTCCTCGTGACAAAAGACACAAGTTGGTATGAATGTAAATCAAGTTTTCAACTTTTTTTAAGCCTAGCTGGTTATGCTTCATAGGGTGGATAAAGGAGCATGCACTCCAACTCCTTTCAACAACAAAATAACTTGCAATTTGGACAATGTTCACAAAAAAAAACAAAAAAACACAAAAAGCAAATTAAAGTAGTGTAGAAAACAGGTGGGAAAACATTAAAACAAACTTGTGAGAGGACCTTAATTGCAAGAGGTTGTGGATATGCCTAAATGGTTGATAATAGAGGTACCACTATGTGATAGTTCCCATGTTGTTTTGATATTTTATTGCAAATGGACCAAGTTCACCTCCTGAAGCAAATAAGCCAAATCATGTCCTAACTTTTTGGCGCATTGCTTCATTTGGTGAGAGTTATGCAAAATCTTTGTAGGACCTAGTAGCAAATCTTCATCCGCACACGGTGTTACTCTATCTAGCAAAGCAAATATTTCCTTGATGTAATACATTGGATATAGTTTTAGGATTAAGGGAAGTGGTTGGCACTTGGATTGGATGCTTACGTGTTGTACTCATGACATGTTTGTCATTGATGTCAACATTCATGTGTTTGATTTGATGTTAAACAGTGTTTTTGCACATCACAAAGGTTGGATTGATCAATGAGGTTTGGATATGGAAAGTTAAGCTATGTGCGCTTAGATTCATGTTCAAGAATATGTTCAGATGCTACATATGTATTCATGCATGTTAATATGAAGGATTGGATGAGTTATAGGAAATAATTTATTGATAAGTTGATTTTATCCTATGAGCAAGAATGAATTAAGGTGAGCGAGCTTAGATCATGGTTGAAGAAATGTTTGTGTTAGCAAATTTGAGCGATTATTCTATGGAGGTCGTTGAAGTGTAACATGTGATATGTTCACTGGTAGTTGACTCTTGTATTGGGATTTATCTTGGAAGTTGTAAAGTGTAAAGTAGCGTGAGGAACTTCATTGTAATATCTTATTGATTAACTTAGTGCATGGATTCATTGCAACAATATTCAATAACTTTCTTCTTTAGACCAAACCATAATTTAAAGTTCAATATAAAACTAATGATATCGACTAATATCTCGCTATTGTAGTAATTAGGTGCCCTGTTTAAGGTCTTAGAATCACTCCTAACAGGATAAAGACTTTAACAAGTCTCAAGGAAATCCCTTAATAGGTTGACACCTAACAATATTTTTGTAACCCTTAACTGAACAAGCTCCTAACAAAGTGTTTTCTAGAAGAGTACAATTATTCGTGGGCACTGATCTCACATCACGGTTTTCACCCTAATCGAGTTTCCATGAGATAAATACTATGTTTAATATGTGTGAATATTTTATTGTGATGAGTAGATGCTTATTGTTTAGTTAACTGATAAAGCTATTATAGGTAAATTGAAATTACTATAGGTAAACTAGAAAGAAAGTTTGAATTGTGTTTTATTGTTTAAGTTGGTGAGTATTGATTCACCCCCCAATAATCTTCCTATATTAACAATTGGTATCAGAGCTTGGTCACATATTTGAATCCTACAAGCCACAACAAGTGATGCTAGGAGGGGGAATTTTGGTAGTGGGCCAATGTCCCTTGTGGGGTTGGCAATATGGCTTAACTGCCTTCAGTCATTCTATAAGACTATTGGTTGTATCAAACATTGATAGGTTGATCTTTTGGTGCAATACCAACTTTGGCCTTTCTAACAAAAGACTACATGGTTAAAGGCTTTAGTACAAAAAGTGGGGAATACATTTGCATTCAAGCCAATGACCTAGGCTCCCTTCTCAATTCCGCAATCCAATACATCATGGCATAAAGCCAATTACAAAATCAAAATGGACTTACAATCTTATATCGAACTAACTAGTTGCATCACAAATGCTTGTACAGTCCTAATGAACCCGTGGTAAAAAATATTGTCTCTAAATACTGGATCTAAATCTATAGATGATGTTCACCAACCACTCTTCACACATACACACATCATCTATATCCATTGCAACCAAAAACTCAATCACAAATATCATGTCACAACACAAAATATAACTTTGTCGGCTTCCACAATGATAAATGTACAATCCATAACTCTACCTAACCAAATTACCAAAACATAGCGTGTTAACTAAAATAAATCTTCTCAGATGTTGGCTCCATTAAAATGTATCATTAAACAAAGATTTGACATTGATTATTTATGCACACCAATGGATTAAACTGAACCGCTCTGGCTTTTACAAAAAATGCCAACTACATATTCAATGATGAATATCTCCTGCGTATGCCACCATCCAAGTTTGTGATCATCAAATTAGACATAGTCCTATCTCTACTTGCTCTATTTGCACCCACAACCTATAACCATACCAAAAACTATTCGATCCAACCTTGCATACTGACTATTCAGTAAACTACATTTTTTATACACATAACATAGCTTCCACACATGATCAACATTAAGTACAGGTAGTTGTCATCAAGAACAACTTACTATGTATATCAGTTATTGGTGCTAACAATCTCCTCCTTTCACATTGATGGCAACACTTAAAGAAAAATGACTAGGTGTCCATCCCAAAATATGTCAAACCAAAACTTCCAAAATTGAACTCCCCCTTAGTTGATTAGTCATTTATTTTTCAATTCTTCAACACTTCTTCCCCTTTTTACATCAATGGAAAAGGCAGGGCCAAACATGAATTCAAAATGTTCTGCTAAGATCCTATTTTGTTCACATATACATATGTACAAGTGATAGCAAAAACTTACATCATTTTGAAAATGTCTCCAAAATTGCTTCTAAGTGCAATGATGTCAGCTGACCATGTCCTCTACAAACTCTCTAGTATTTGAATTTGACCATTCAAAGCATAGGTTTTCTCTTCAACATGAATAAGATTCAGTAGATGTGGGGCATTTCTCAAGGTCACAATATCCGTATGAGCTCTTTGTGTAACATCTAACTTAAGAACAATTTGATTTCACAAGTCAACAAATCTGCCAAACATCTGCCGCTTCTCCACTTCAAGTGTATCAATGGTATCATGAAGCTTAACAATATATATCTTCCATATAAATAAAAGCAATTTCTTTTCATGAATCAAATCCCTTTGCTTTATTTTCCAGTTCCTCCTCATTCTGTTTAATAAGTTTGTCAATATTCTTCACTTTGGAAAATGTTCACAACAAGCTCTAAGAATCATACTGCCTTCATCAAATAATTTCTTGATTTGAACAATATTAGCATCAAAAAATGAGATTTTCCAATATAAATTAAAGTAGATAGATGCATGTATCTCTTTGCCCAAAATTCATTTTGCAATATGTCCTCATCACACTTCTCAGAAGTTTCAAATTGATTATCAAGATTATTCAACAAAACCTCCAACTGGTTCAGTGGAGTAGTAATAGAGCTAGTATGAACATTGGATGAAATCATTACAAGAGTATCAACTACTCTACCAATAAACTCATCTCTTTCTCCTTCTTTCTCAATGTTTTTTTCATGAGCTTTAGCTTGAGAAAGAACAACTATCTTTAACAACTCATTTTCATCCATACTTTCCAAATTTAGCTTGCCATGAGATTTAGTCAAAACAAAAGATTCCAACAAGTCTCTTGCCAACAATGGTTCAATCCCACTAGAGGATCTACCCTTTTCTATATGAGTGAGATTAGCTTCATCAGTAGGTTTCAAAACATCAATAGGTAATACTTTAGGAATTAGTGATCTCCTCTGAAACTTCCACATCTAGGATGCTATCTAAGCTTGTCTCATCAACATTGGTGACCTCTATGTCTAACACACCAGACCATGTAGATTAATCTCAAGTCCACCTACAACAATCATAGGTTTAGTCACAGATTGTCCTTTATAAGTCTCCAAAATCTCTGATCTCATCCTTCCTAAAGTTAATATCCTCTTGTGAGTCAATAGTAACTGGAACACCTGAAATAAATCCATTTGGTTCTCTGATAATAGAGAATAATTGATCATCAACAAATTTTTTATCATCCTTCCTCTCTGTCTTGGGCTCTTTCTTCCTAGGAATATCGAGTTGCGCTTCTACAATCATTCTATTTATTACATCATTAGTTTGAGAGATAAATTCCTCTTCTCTCCCAACAAGCCCAATCTTAGCTTGTTCTAACATGCCGCTCTTATTGTCATTAGTGATTAATGGGAACATCACCAATAAAGATGCTTCTCTAACCCTTTGATCTTCATCTATAGCTATCAAAATTTTCTCCTCCAACAAATTATACATATGCTTAGGTAATTGATCTTTGATTTCCACTAATGATCTACTAAACTTATTCAAATATGTATGCAATTACTGCTTTTTCTAACTTCCTTCTATCATGGTTTCTTTGGAACTTGGTGCCACCCTAAGAGGACAACTTGGGTGTCGTACCATTCACACTTGGACTACATTATTTTTGGACTTTGTGTGTGTTTTTTACACTTGTTTGATTGATGTAGTTTTTCTTCCTTTTCCATTATGTAGTTTAGCCTTTATTTGTTTTTCATTGCCTCCTATGTGTGATCCCCTCTAGTGTCCCTTGGAGTTTGACCCTTTGAGTCTGTGTCTGGTGTCTTTGATTTAATACCCTTAATGATCATAAATGAGGAAGTACAAATGACATGAGAAAGTAATAAATTTGGGATACCCTTGGCAAATAACAAAATGGTGATGAAGAACATTTGTTGATTGAAAAAAGTGGAGAAGGGGAGCCAAAAAAGCCTGAATATAAAATAGGTCTCAAAGAAGATTATGACTATTCATACCCACCTTCTGCAAACTTCACTGGAAAACTCATGGTGACAAAAGTGGAAAAAGGAGAATTGGGGGATGAATCCAATGGATGTAGAAATGGTCACAAAATCAACCTTGCAAACCTCGAAGAAAGAAGAGATGGCAAGTTCTTGTGCCTGTAAGACACTTGTTCTTTCTCCAAATGAAGATATATATGAGGAAAACCATTAATAATGAGAGAGCAAGGCTTAAAAATATTTCTATTTTCTTTATAGCCACGGATTCGAGTTTTCTACCATCACAATATTTTTGATGAATGGTTGAGAAATGTATGTGGAAAGATATTAGGTATTCATGTGAATTTGTGTAGTGTTGCAAAAAGGAATGTTTTTTTTATCTTCTTAAAGAATCATAATATGCAAGAAAGGGTTTTAAAAAATCTTTTGAAATGTTCTTAAGTCCCCTTTTAGGGCATTCTCGTGGTCTTTAGAGTGCAATATTGAACAAGTTATGGCCCATTCTTCACTAAATCAGGTTGAACTAAAAAACCTCTAGTCATAATTTTGGCTGTTTTTGTCTCACATATTGAAACCTTTGGGCTATATTATGCAAACTAAAGAATCCAAGATAACCCTTCCCCACTTGAATGTAAGGGTTCTTATTGTGCTTTCTCCTAAGGTATGCATTCTTGATTAGATTTTTTGTCATTCTAAGTTTTGCCTCTTGGTTAGATTATTATGAATTCAAAACTAAATCCGAAAAAGGATTCTTGAAGAGTCATGTAAGTGAGTTGGTTGAAGATAGAGTTGAATGAGTGGTCAAGGTTAAGATCTCTTAGTATATTTTGCTTCTTTATAAGTTTTATTCTGGCTAATTAATTTTAGCTATTTCTTTTATGTTAGGAATCACATTAGCATATGCAAAAAAAAAAGATTCATGAATATATGTATATTTGTTTGGGCATATATGTGTGCACCCGTATATACTCGAATAACTATATACATATAACACAAAGACAAAATTCAAATAAGGATGAAAGTAAATCATTAGTCATCATAAACATAAAATCCCCCAAGATCCCAAAATTAGGGTAATTGACTCTCCTATGAAAAAATCTCTAGGCTCAAGGTGCCCATATGGCTTCACAACACATGCTTAGTTTTTTTTTTGACAAAAATGGGGACCCCCTCTTTGCCTTTTGAGCAAGGAATCCCACTCTCCAAAGTAGGGCACCTAGTCGGCTGCCTCAATGGATGAGTCTCCCTTTGAGTCTAGGTCACTCTAGGATGTCCAAAAAGTCGCCATTAAGCAAAATTAGGGAACCAAAAAAACTAAAATTTGTTAAAGTTAGAAGAAGGTGCGCACATACACAACTACCAAGGGTGCACTAAGTGTGCTCAAGCATTAACTCCTTGAGGGGCATAGAAGCGCACCTTGCACACCCTCAAAGGTGCGCTAGGTGTGCACCTTGGCACCCTAAGCACCTATAAGAAAAATTGGGGAACTAGAAAAACTAAAATTTGCCAAAGTCAGAAGAAGGTGCACACATACACACCTACCAAGGGTGCACTAAGTGTGCTCAAGCATCAACTCCTTGAGGGGCGCAGATGTGCACCTTGCACACCCTCAAAGGTGCGCTAGGTGTGCACCTCGGCACCCTGCTTCACAACACACGCTTAATTTTTTTTGAAAAAAATGGGGACCCTCTCTTTGCCTTTCGAGCAAGGGATCCCACTCTCCAAAGTAGGGCACCTAGTCGGCTGCCTCAATGGATGAGTCTCCCCCTAAGTCTAGGTCAGTCTAGGATGTCCAGAAAGTCGCCATTAAGAAAAATTAGGGAACCAAAAAAACTAAAATTTGCCAAAGTTAGAAGAAGGTGCGCACATACACACCTACCAAGGGTGCACTAAGTGTGCTCAAGCATCAACTCCTTGAGGGGCGCAGATGTGCACCTTGCACACCCTCAAAGGTGCGCTAGGTGTGCACCTTGGCACCCTGAGTGCCTATACATAAAGTCACGAAGCCCTAAAAATTGCACCTTCGCACCTTCGCACATCTTGCCCCTTTCGCAATTGCGCCTTCATCAAAAGAATCTAAGATAATCCTAGATGCACACAAGCACACCCTTAACCTATGCACATTGCACCCCACGAGCAATTTTGCAAACATGGTCAAAGATTCCCCGTAAGTGCACCTAAGGAGCATGCACACATGCACAAGTTTCTCTACCCTAATTACACAGGGTGCACCATGCACACTTGTGCATGAGCACCCTGTGCGCAAGGTGCGCACATGCACTTTTTAGACCTTTTGTCCAAGTTTATTAGTTTTTTGTTGTTCTTTTACTAGTTTTCATCGGTTTGGTCATGTCGATTGGTGTCTTTTCAATCTTTTGACATTGAAATACTAATGTGTCTTTTGTGAAGGTTAAAATGACATCATCATCATCATCTATGGAGAAGATAACACCCAAACCAATCACCTTTAAGTTTTAAGGCACCCTGAAGAAATCACGATTTGTTAAACATTCAGAGGTCTGGGACACAAAGATGGGACATATTGATTGGAACACATTCCTAGTTTTGTGCAACAAATTGAGGGATAGATCAGAGATGATTTCATTACTAATCTTAAGCGGGTTAGTGAACACAACTTCCCACCTCGTGTCTATTCAATCTTCATAGTTGATCATGACACTAGCCCATCATTATGTTCCAAAGGAGAAGGTTGTGAGAAGCATGACAGGGGAGATGGTTTTGGACATACGCCCCAACAACATAGAAAAGATTTTTCACCTATATCCTGCAAACTAATCCCATAAGATAACTTATGACATAGAAAATAGATGGTATAGGCAACATGAAGATGAGGCGAAAGGCATAGTGCAAGAGAAGTACTTCCTTGCCTGACTTCCTTCCAACACAAGAGTTGGGAAGTTGACATGACTCGAGGGTACATGATAGACACTATTGGTTACAAAGTTCTCTTGAGCAGAGTCACGTGACTCCTTGTAGCTAGTCATCTTGAAATATGGATGGTTCATTTCATTGAAACCATTAGGAGGAGCAGATTGCCAATTGACTCGGACACCATCATCAACAATAACCTAGATAAGATAAGATAAATTTATTAATGTCCAACAAGAGACCAATGAGGGTCTAAGGGACTGGAAACAGTACAAAGGGAAAATGTCAGTAGGGGGAGCACCAAATAGTGTCCATAGAAAGAACGTGAAAGCAAAACAACAAAATAACCAAGAAAAAGGAATAACAACAGCTAAGAACTCCTCACAGGTGAGAAGTAGTCCATAATGGAAAGGTGGACATTAGGGCAATCGGGTACTCTAGAAGGTTGCCTTTGAGGTCTACTAGAGGGACGTTGTCGAGTGTAATCTCTGTGTGGTCTCACAGATCTGGTGTGAACTGAGATAGTGTAGAGAGGCCGCTTCGATCCTCGGGCAAGAACTGTAGGACTGAAGAAAGAGGTGATGAGCCGCATAGGGGTCGATGTTGAGCAAAGCTAGAGCTATATAGTGTGCTCTTGAAACTACATGGTCTCCTGAAGGTAGAGTGCAAGACAATGTTGGTCAATATATCTGAAGAATGAGGGAAGAGACCGACACTCTCTGAAAAAATAGTAGAATCTCACTTGGATCTCATAGTAAATGGGACAGTGAAAAATAAAGTGAGACTCGGTCTCGACCTCCCTGAGGTGACAAAGCTGATAGATCCTGTCCTTCCTACCAATCTGGTGATTAGTTTGAATATGTAGCTGGTGAGATCCCACCCTAAAAGATCCCAAGGAGATGCGAAGAGTGTGAGTCCAATGACTAGTGAGGTACTAGGGACATAAGATGATCTTGTCTTGGATATCAAGAAAGTGCTTAGCATAGAAGGCCATGCGCAAACAGAGCCCACCTGGGGGATTCCTCTAGGTCGTGATAACATATTGTCTATAGATGTCAAGTCTAACATGCTCATTCAACTCCTGCTGAGGTGGAAGAAGATGGGCTAGAGCGTCCAAAGAAGTCTGACCCTCGTTTCTAGATGACTTCTTATGTGGTGTACCTTCTAGCAGCTAGGCCCACTGATTATTGAGGATTGGTAAAGAGAGGAAGCTTGCAAGATGCTAACACCTTGCCATATATAGTGTACTCTCAATTGGTATGAAGAAGCTCCTATTTAAGAGCCCAGAGTATAGACTGGTGAATGATGGTTTTGTCTTTGCTATAATCTGGTTCACTAAAGGGGATTATGCAAAGAGAATGTTTGTGGAAGCTGCCACCCAATTAACACAAGTTGGTGCTTACTTCATTCAATTTAACACATTCACATATATCCAGGTGGCAGGGATCCTCTTGTGTCCAAAGAAGCTACCCCGCTATCCAATGAAGATATATATGAGGACAACCATTAATAATGAGAAAGAAAGGCTTAAAAATATTTCTATTTTCTTTATAGCCATGGATTCAGGTTTTCTACCATCACAATTTTTTTGATGATTGGTTGAGAAATGTATGTGGAAAGAAATTAGGTATTCATGTGAATTTGTGTAGAGTGTTGCAAAAAGGATTGTTTTTTTATCTTCTTAAAGAACCATAATATGCAAGAAAGGGTTCTAAAAAATATTTTGAAATGTTGGCAAATCCCCTTTTAGGGCATTCTTGTGGTCTTTAAAGTGCAATATTGAACAAGTTATGGCCCGTTCTTCACTAAACCAGGTTGAACAAAAAACCCTCTAGTCATAATTTTGGCTAATTTTGTCTTAGATATTGAAACCTTTGGGCTATGTTATTCAAATTGAAGAATCCAAGATAACCCTTCCCCACTTGAATGTAAGGGTTCTTATTGCGCTTTCTCCTAAGCTATGCATTCTTGATTAGATTTTTTGTCATTCTAGGTCTTGGGATTATCAATATGCCCACACGCCTTAAACAAGTGTTTCAACACTTGGATGAAGGTGAGGCTAAGATTTTGGAATTGAGAAAGCAGAATGATCTTCTCTAGGAGTATTTAAAGGAGGTAGTCCATCCATTGGATCCTGATCATCCCGAGGTTACCCTAGTGGCTACTCTTGACAAACGAGCTCTGATCTAGGCACCCACAAGCTCATTTTTTGATGCATGTTAGAGATGACACCATAGTTTTGAGGAAAAAAGAGTACAAATAATTGAAGGCAATATGAACCTGCTACACAATATTAAAAATAATGTTGACAAATTAGTTACAGTAGTAGAGAAAGATTTTGGGTTAATGGAGAGGTGGCCACTTGGACTAATGATTTGGAAGCATTAAGGACCATCAAGGGGTAGAGATATTAGATGCTACTAGAGGTATATTTGACAGAGGAATTAGATAAGATATATGATTGGATCAAGAAGTTAGCGGCTGAAAATAAGGTTATGATTGGACTTTATGAGGATATTCAAGAAATGAAGGACAATGCTTTAGAACAATTTTTTGAGGCAAATAAGTACTATAGTGTTGCTAGCTTGGAAATATTTGGAGATAACTCAAGAACTCAACTATTTTCTGTCAAAACAATTGCGCAACAATTCTGTGCATTATATGAAACAACATGTTTTGAAGATGATGTTAGACATGTATTCAAGACTGAAGAGGCACTAAAGAAGTTAGATTCCAAGCTAGAAGATTTTGCAAAAATCTGGTAGGAAATCAATGACTATCATCGAGAAGTATGCACTAGGTATGAGACTTTGGACTTGTCAAGTATTGAGGAAATCATCACCGCAATTCAAAGTTCAAAGTGAGACATCCATACATCATTTTGGTGGAAGGGTCACAAAAATTAGATGTTGGAAATTGAAAATTTGAATTTTTTTGTCCATTTTGGTTGTGCCACATAAAGGTACGCTAGTGCGAAGGTATAAAAAACACAAAGGTGCACTTTTCATAAGGTGCACCAAACACTAAGGTGCGTTGATAGTTTTGATCAATTGCGGTTGCATCGACAGTTAACTTCCAGCTCTATTTTTTGAGTGTTTGATCCATCAAAAATGCATTTTGGCTATAGTTTAACTAGAAGAGACTCATAGTGAATCTCAAGCTTTCCTCTAAAGAAGTGCCAAAGACTCCCAGATCATTTGCAAATTTCTCTCTTCTTATCTTCTTCTTCTTCAGGATTTTTTGTCTCATGTAAAGGTCCATGCACCATATAATTAATAAAATAAAGAGTGCAGGCTTACTTAGCACCTAGTTAGGAGTCTGTTTATACACAATTTGCTTAAAATTAGTGATTTTAACATGCTTTTTGCAAGGAAAAATCCCTAGATCCTAAAATTGCATTAAGGATGGGGTTTCCTATAAATACAAAGATGTAATATGTATTCAAGACCAATATTTTGATGCAATAAAGTATGCTATTGGTGCTCTCATTCCGTGTGTAGTGTTTCTTGTTCGAGTGTGCATTCACTTTATGAATTTTATGATTCATGAATAACGAAGGAGACAATGGTTTTATTGTATGTTGATACTTGTGCGATCTTTTAGTTCTGGTGTTTCTCTTTGCTAACGAGTTCCTCTGTTGTGACGAATTAGAGAAAGGATCACCTTCGAGTTCTTGAATAAGGAATTGTCTCATGTAAGCACACTTTTTGTGGCTATACAATTTGATGAATTGTGAAACATCTTACAGTTTTCAAGTTCCCTTTGATGATTGCATGGGTGGAGTTGAGGACATGTTGGTCCTAATTCCATTGGTTTCCTACCCAATCCTTTCAAAGATTTAATTCGTAGAAGCGTTGTTACTTTGACTTATGTCCATTGGGAATTTTATTTTCAATAGTTTCCTTTAATTCCTTGTTACCCTAGCTCTGCTATTTGCTTTTGAAACACTTGGTTAGAATAGGAATTCATATAGTTTCATTGTTAAAATTTGCATTCATTGTTATAATCAAAAAATACAAAAATAAAATAAAATTGGTGCATGGATTGCATTCTTTCAGAATTTTTGCAGATTAAAGTACCATCAAAGGCCTCCTTGTAAACATTCACATTTATCTTCAATTGAGCTACCTAATAGGTTGAAAAATAACCATCCAGAACCTTGAAGTTGGCCAATTCGATCAACTTTTCAAGAAAGAGATTTGCAAGAATTTCTGCTGTTGGCATTGTGCAAAATGACTTCTTAATAGAAGTGGCACTAGAAGGAGGGCCAAAAAATTTGTGAGTCTGGAATCTCACACATTTGTAGAATTCTAAGTCTAGAATTTTGCAGTTTGTAGAATTTCTATGTTTGGATTTTTATAGTCACTAAGGTGCGTAGGTGCACCAATCAACAAGGTGTGCCAGATGCCAAGGTGCCTTAGTTTGCCAACGTGCGCTAAATATTAAGGTGCACTGCCTTAGAGGTCTGCAAATTGGAAGATCCTAACCCAACATCCCCCTTTCGTTGAGCTATGATGTCCTCTCCTAGCAAGCACACGTTCTTAGAGCTTGACCATTTCTGAAAGTTTCGTAGCGACAAGGGGATAGTAAAACTTTGCCAATTCACTCCACAAACTTCATCATCATCTTCCAACTCACTTTTCGGTTTTTTTTATCACAACCACTTCACAAAACATATCATAACAACAAAGTCAACCGCCATGGTCTCCACCCATGACTTTCTTTACAAATGCACAAGATTCACCTATCAACTACAAGGTCCACTCTATGACCTCCCCAGGAATCCCGAAAACTTCTACCCAAATTTCATCTACGGTGAGACATGAACAACAAAAGATCACATCAAAGTCTTGAAAGAAATATGTAACAGAAAATAAATTCAACATAAAAACATAGTCCTCAATCTTTTCCCATACACATTGGGGGAAGTTGGTTCTACCTGGTACATGAACTTACCATCGACATGCATTCAAAACTGGGCAACTTTCAAAAAGTTGTTCCTAGATCAATTCAAGACATTTATCAACCTGGCTACCTTGCATCACTAGTTCTTGTCGATAAAAATGGACCCCACAGAAACCATCTCCTAGTTTAACCATCATTTTCACATGATATACTGGAGATTGGAGACTCCCTATATCGTACCACTGGAGGGTGCAATTCAAATCTATCTAAATTCTATGGATCATCTCACCTCCATCTTCCTTAGAAGACTTTCCACTATAAATATTGATATTCTGGAAAAGGTATTTGAAGAAGCGGTCACCTTCACCAAACAAGTCAATCCTAATGAGGGAGGTATGATGGTACCAGCTAATGCCTCTACAATGATGTCACCATATCGAATATGAGTACTGATAATGCCCAACCAATACCCCCCATTGAATTTGGTATTAGTACAATAGATTCCTACAATCTCAGCACCAGCCAAAACTTATCCAAGATACGAGCCTCCAAAAGAAACATTCTTCGAGTAGAAGGTCACACTCGCTATAGAAAAAGAGAATAATGTGATATCTGAATTAGAACAAATGAAGAAAACCATGTCCCAGATAAAAAATGAGCTCACTCGTTTGCGATCGTCACAAGGGGAAAACAATAATTTTCAATGGTCTAATGGAAACTTGAACAACAAGAACTATGGCCAGAATCAGTCAAAGAACTTCAACTCTTATGGGAACAATACTACTGGAAACAACTTCAATCTGCCAGACCACAACAACAAATTTCCTAGACAAAAATGATAGTGGAACACTCGCCCCAATAATGGAAGCATACCAACTAACAACCATAAAAGTGTTCAATTTGTCGAATTCAATTAAGTTGACATGAACCAGAGCACATCTAATGACATGTTCTGTGAAGGAAATCAGGACATAGACCAAAGCTCGCAAGACAAACGACATGCCACATCTCTAATTCAACACAATGCTATTAGAATCCGATGATACTTTTTTCACGTATTGAGACAAAAGATTATTCCAATGAAGAATTTTTGTTCCCTTTCAACCAAGAAGTAGAACTTAAACCTATTGAAATGTTTCTTTCCTCAATGACAATTAGAATAAATACAATTTGTGCAACTAGAAGGAACCACTAATTGATGGGGTTCCTCCTGGGTTACAACCTACTCCTCCAAATCCATGAGCAAGCAATTATCCTACATCGGTATGTGCACCTAACTAGATGCAACACTCTTAGGTGCAAGGGTCTGTGCCCACCTTATTGAGGAATCTTGCATGGTCCACGAAAAAGTATAGTGCCATTGAAGAATTGAAAAGGACCAGGGCAAACATCTCCATGTACAACATTTTTCAAAGCTATCTCACCCAAAGGGAAACACTTTTGAAGACGCTAGATCACAACAAGGCATATACCAACGCCAACACACAAAAGGTGAACTCTCCCCAAGTCAATGTCGTAGAAGCTATGCCAACCATGTTCAAGGATAAGACAAAAATACCCCCTTTTTATTAAGTATTCAAATCTTGGGGAAGGACTTTCATAACTGCCTTTTGGATTTAGGTGCCTCACGCAATGTCATGCCGCTCTCAATATTTCAAAGGCTAGGAGTTACTCCATAGCCCACTAATTGAGTCATAATTCAGCTCGATAAGACAAAAGTGAAGGTCATTAGGGTATTAAAACATGTACACATCCAATTGACTACAGATCCCAAAATTCAAGACATTGATATTCATGTAGTAGACATTCTTGAGACCTACAACATGCTCTTGAGTAGAGAATGGACTACTTGTCTCAGGGGATGGTTTTCCACATATTTCACCCAATTATCGCTATCATGAAAGGGGTTGAATAACCAAATTAAAATTGATATTGGCCTAAGCTAAAAAAGATGATTACAGAATACAACATGCCCAATGAAGTGTTGTTCCTCCAATCCAACTTAGGATCCTAGAGGGTGATGACACTCCATACCTCCCAAATTAAGGAATCCAGTCAAAACCCTACCACACGTTAGCGAAATTCCCCTCTACAAAATTTCATCGCTTAGTTCATAGATAGAATGGTTACTAACTTGCAATACCTTGGAGAAGATGCAGACCCAAACATCTTACTCCTCCCTGGGTTTTGCAGGATGCAATGCATAAGCCATGCGAGATTTGATTGTCCAAGTTGCTAGGATGTTATTGCCTAGGTGTTGACCCAAATTTCTCCATCAACAAGTACCAAGGAAGACACCTTCCCTATGTTAGACAATCAAGCTACAAATGACGTTCAAGATGACACTTCAAAAAACCCCTTCAAAGGGGTTGACACTGAGAAAGGCTCCTCAGTAGAAGAAGGCGAAGAAGACCTTAATGCGTCATACATTGATACATCTTTGGATGGGGGAGCTTTGTCCTCTCCTCTCAAAGGGGTAATTACCATATGTAGGAGGTGATGTTTTATAAAAGGTCAAGGTTGAGTGTCAATGGTTGTCCATCCCAAATCACAAACTTCCAAATTCCCTCACCTCATTGAAGAAATCCAAGAGAAGCAAAGAAGCCAAGCTATTTCGGTATCAAAAGTGATTCCTAGAAATAGGCCAATGCAAGGAAAGATACAATGGGTTCCTAGTACTTTATTCAAAGGTCAATTGAAAGAGAAGGTCAAAAAAAATAAACATAGGTTGAAGGCACCTCAACAAGAACCAATTTGGACTCTTAGGTTCGACAACTCCAAGTGTAAACAAGGAGCCAGAGCCAAGATTGGGATGATCAATCCCAAGAGTAAACCTTTCTATGGAACCTATCATTTGCAATTCATATGTACCAACAATGTGGCTGAAATATGAAGCTTTAGTGCAAGGATTCATCTTCTCACTGGAGAAGAATGCTAAGGTTGTCATGGTAGAAGGAGATTCTTAGTTGGTGATTTGACAAGTTAAAGCAATCTACTCTTGTAACGGAAAAAGGCTAATGGCCTATCGCAAGTGAGTATGGGACTTGATGGAAGACTTTGAAGCAATGAACATCAAATCCATCCTTCGAAGAAATAATACGGTTATCGATGCATTAGCTATCTCGACAAGTGCATTGTAACCCATTTAAAGCATGAAACTCAAAAGGTTATCTATCGAACTTGTATCTTCCCCATCAATCCTAGATAACATCACAAATTTCCAAAATTTTCAAGATGATCAACATATCTTAGAATCCATCATGTGTAGTGGCTTTTTCAAAGGACACATGATTAATGAAAACCCTATAGTAGAATGAGAAGACCAAGTAGATGAAGATGAGGATGACATCCTAAACCACAAAATTCATACTATCCCCAAAGGAATGGTAGAGCCAGAGAACATCATTGATTGTGATGAGTTCACATGGAAAAAGAAAACCCCTAAAGAAGATGCGAATGATGAATGCAACTTCTACAATTTGGGTAGTGAAGATGATCCCAAGATGGTCAACACTGGGAAGACATTCACCACTCAAGAAAGAGATGAAATGTTATGTTTTCTCACCAAGTATAGGGATGTCATCACATGGAGTTATGAAGAGCTTAAAACTTAGGACTCAAACATTATCACTCATAATATCCTGTTGAAGCTAGATGCCAAACCTTTTCGACAGAGGTAAACACCAGTAAACCCAATCATTAAGCCATTAATCATGAAAGAAGTTCAGAAGTTGCTAGATGCTAAGATTATATTTCCTATTCGAAACTCTACTTGGGTAGCCAACCTTGTACTAGTCAAGAAGAAAAATGGAGAAATTTGTCTTTGCATTGACTTTATAAATCTGAACTAGGCATCTTAGAAGGATAATTATCTATTACCCTCGCTTGATGAGGTACTACATATTGTCAATGGATACAGAATGATGTCATTCTTAGATGGATAGTCTAGATATAATCAGGTGATGGTAGATGGGGGCGATAGACTGAAGACCACATTCACTACCAAATGGGGGAAAATTTTATACAGGAGAATGCCTTTTGGCCTAATTAATGCGGGACCCGCCTTCCAATGAGCCATGAATGATGCTTTCAAAGGATTGGTGAACAAGTGCATTTTCATTTACATGGATGACCTTAAATTTTTATCAAAAGATGGAAGCAATCACTTTGTTGACTTGAAACAAGTACTTAAATGGTGTAAGAAACATAGAATATCCCTCAATCCCAAGAAGTGTTCATTTGGGGTTACTAAGGGGAAGCTCCTCGAGCACATCATCTCAGAAATAGGCATTTCCATCAACCTCAAAAGAGTGGAGGTGATACTTAAGTTTCTATCACCCAACATATGTAAGGAATTAAAGTCTTTCTTTAGGAAGATCGACTTCGTGCAAAAATTCATCAATGGTTTTTCCAAGATAGTACACCCTCTAAACTATCTTCTGAAGAAGGGAGTAAAATTCAAATGGATACCCAAAGTCAGAGGTCTTTTGAAGACATCAAGGTGGCCATTTCCATAGCCCTAGTCCTCGTTAGCCTAGATTATCAATTTCCATTCAAGGTTTATTCTTTCACCTCAGATAATTCATGTGATGTTATCCTCATGTAAAAGAAAGATGGTGAAAATGAAAGACCGATCACATTCATGAGTTGGCCTCTCAAGAATGTGGAGTTCAATAACCCAAACCTCCTCAAATAATTAAACAATCATTTGCATTGGTTAAAGCAATCAAGAAGTTTTTCCACTACATACTCTAGGGAAAGGTGTACACCATTGTGCCTGACCCCTTGGTCAAGTCAATACTGATTCAGAATGAGTTAGGAGAATGGAGAGGGAAGTGGATGGCTATCCTGCAAGAATTTGACTTGGAAATTTAGCCCATGAAACTAGTAAGAGGATAAGGTTTGACCAAAATAATGGCCAATAATGAGGAACAAGGTATAGTATCTCGTATATAGACATGCAAAGGAGTCATAACTGATATTTGGTATCAAGATATTGTATAGTACCTCCTATAGAATTAATTCCCTCAAGGCATGAATAGTTCTCAAAACTGAGGTCTAAAGATGAAGAGTGAATCCTATATGCTTGAGGACAAAAAAATATACAAGAGAAACTATGAAGGAATATACTTGAGGTGTTTGAGCCACAAAAAAGTCATGGAGGTGTTGGAACAATACCATGATAAGTATGACACCAAACATGGGTCACTAGAGGCTACAACTCACTAGATTCTGAGGTTCACATATTAGAGGCCCTTCCTTTTCAAAGATACCCATGGACACATGCGCTCTTCTCATGTTTGTTAAACAAGTGCTAGTAGGGAAAGAAACCTATCCATGCCATTGCAACCAATCTTCCAAGTCCACTCGTTTGCCAAATGAGGATTATATTTCATTGGACCAGTAAACCCACCATCTTCAACTGGACACACTTTTATATTGACAACCATAGATTACTACACCAAGTGAACTGAGGCCCAAACATTTCAAAATTGCATTGTGCAAGTGGTCACCAACTTCCTCAAAGAAGACATCATGACCATATTCAGGATGACCTTCTTTCTAGTATAAGATAATGGAGCTTCTTTTGTGTTAATTTTCCTTTCTAAATGAACCTTGGAAAATTAGGTGATAATCAAGTTTTCATCCGACTACTACCCGTAAGGAAATGGCGTTGCTGAATCCACCAACAAGGATATGATAACAGTCATAAAATGCTTACCCATAGAGAATCCAAAGGATTGGCATACACAATTAAAGTGCACTTTGTGGATTGATATGGTTAGAATGTAGAATGCTTTGGGTACATTGCCATATTTGTTAGTTTACAACCAAGAGCGCATTTTCCCTCTCAACCAGAAGATTCCAGTGCTAAAGTTCATGAGGGGATATGTTGAAAATGCAGACAGAATCCAAGTTAGACTAATGAATCCTTTAGAGTTGGATGAAAAGAGAACAAAAATGTTGGAACATGTGTTAAAACATCAAGTTTTCGTTAAATGTTGTTCCAACAAAAGAGCCACAATAAAGGCTTTCAAGATCTCTAACCTAGTTCTTGTATGGAATATAGTGAAGGGGAAGCTCATGAGCCATACCAAGTTCCAACGCCTATGGATTGTCCCCTACCAAATTGAAAAAATCCTAGGGGATAACATTTTCAGGCTGTTGACACTAGAAGTAGAGTGGTTTCCATTGCCAGTCAATGGCCAGTTCCTCAAACACTATTTTGAAGCCTGAACAATTTAAACAAAAATAAAAAAATCTTAGGATTTTGTGTCATAGTTAAAGTAAGTTTGTGTTTGTTTTCTTGTTTTGGTTTGAATCAAGGAGATAATAAGTATAACTAGTCGGTGCACCACCCCAACTAGTCTCAACTTTTGGAAGACATTTCTTCATCAAAGTAGTCTAAAGATGTTATATCTTGAAAAGACTAAATAATGGTATTATGTGTAGGAAATAAGGGGTTCACAACTTAGGACTCAAACATTAGAATGATCACTCTTAGGATTAGTCATTTACATAAAGAAGTGACTAACCGAGTTTCTTGTAACTTGAGCAGGTGGTAGCTAGGTCCATCTTGAAACCCATCATCTTGAGAAGAAAGGGGTTTCTCTCATGATCATAACAAGATCACTTGTTGGGATGCAAGTTTATCAAAGTTCATCAAAAGAGGACCACAAGAGACATCGAAAATGAGGAATCAATAAATCAAACACCATCTCTCTCTCATACAGTCTAAGCATGGACGAGAGGGTACACAAGAAAAGAAAAGAAAGATGAGTGTCATAAAGGGACCTCCTTAAAAGAAATGAGGTCCAAAAAGGTCAACATAACTTAATCATCATATTGCTGAAACAAGATAAACTCCAAGAGTAACTCAAGTGGAAACATGTGAGCCCTACAAAGTTGACAAGAGACATATAAAACTTAAAAAAATGATGTCTCATTAAGAGCCATCTGAATGGATTCTCACATCTTGTCAATAGTGGTTGGAAGTATGATAATGAGGGAACTCTAGAAGCTCTTTCCAATTAATAAAGGATTATTTTGAAACTACTGAATACTCATGGTGACAAGTGGTTGGGAACATCAGTGAAATTAAACCACAAAAGAACATGCTGAGTGTGAAGATTGAAGGTCTAAGTGTTGAGAAAAGGCCTTGATTAACCTCTCACAAGTACGAAAAATCAAGTCCTAACTAGAAAAATTAAACTCCAAGAGTAACTCAAGTGGAAAGACGTGAGCCCTACAAAGTTGACAAGAGACCTGCAAAACTTTAAAAATGATGTCTCATTAAGAGCCCTTTGAATGGATTCTTGCATCTTATCAATAGTGGTTGGAAGTAAAATAATGAGGGAACTCTAGAAGCTCTTGCCAATTAATAAAGGGTTATTCTGAAACTACTGAGTACTCATGGTGACAAGCGCTTGGGAACGTTAGTGAAATTAACCAATGAAAGAACATATTGAGTGTGAAGACTGAAGGTCTGAGTGTTGAGCCAAGGCCCCGATTAAACTCTCATAAGTACCAAAAGAAAGTCCTAACTTGACAAATGGTTGAGGACAATTCATTGATAAGGAAACGCCTATGTCATTACTTCCTTTTTGTTGGGCTATTTATTATGGCATCTCAACACACGCTCCATTTTTTTTGACAAAATGGGGACCCCTCCTCCCCTTTTGCACAAGCAATCCCACTCTAGAACAAAGCACCTAGTTAGGCACCCTGGTTAATGGGTCTCCCCCTGGGTCTAGGTTGGTCTAGGATGTCCAGATAGTCAACACTGATCAAAATCAGAGAACCAAACAAAAAAGAATTTTTCCAAAGTTGGAAGAAGGTGCGTACATGCACACCTACCAAGGGTGTGCTAAGTATGCTCAAGGATCAACCCCCTAAGGGGCAAAAATGTGCACCTTGTGCACCCTTGAAGGTGCACTAGGTGTACACCTTGGCATCTTGAGCACCTATAAATAGTGACTTCCCCTTTATTGGATAGTTTTCAGTCACGGAGGCCCATAAACTGCACCTCTGCACCTTCACATATATTACATCTTTCTTAGCTGCACCTTTAACAAAATCATCTAAGGTAATCCTAGATTCCCACATGCTCATGTGCACACATTCTCACCTTTGACCTATGCGTATTGTGCGTCATGACCAATTTCGCAAACATCGTGAAGGATTCCCCATAAGTGCACCCAAGGGGCATGGGGACATGTGCATGTGTGCTACTGTACATGTGCACAAGTTTCTCCACCCTGAAAACATAGGGTGCACCATGCACACCTGGTGCGCATATACACTTTTTGTCAAAGTTTGTCAATTTTTTGTTGTTCTTTTACCAAATTTCGTCAATTTTTGCTTATCTAATCATATTGATTAGTATTTTTTCAATCTTCCGACATTGATATACTGACATGTCTCTTTTGTGCAGGTTAAAATGTCATCATCATCATCATCATCTATGTGATGAAGATAGCAACCAAACTAGTCACCTTCAAGTTTCAAGGTATCCCGAGGAAATCACAATTCATAGACAAGCATTCAAAGGTCCAAGATAACAAAATGGGACATAGTGATTGGAATACATTCTTGGTTTTGTGCAACAAATTGAGGGAGAGATCGGAGATGGTTGCATCACTAATCCTAGGAGGATTAGTGAATGTAGCTTCAAACCATATCTCTATTCAATCTTCTAAGTTGGTTATGGCATTGGCCCATCATTATGTGCCAGAGGAGAAGGTTGTGAGAAGCGCCATATGCTTTGCCAACATAGAAAAGATTTTTCACCTACCACCTACATACCAGTTCTAGAAAACAACTTTTGACATAGAAGACAAGTGGTATAGGGAACATGAACATGAGGCAAAAGGCATTGTGCAAGAGAAGTACCTCCTTGCTCGACCTCCTGCCAATAGAAGAGTTGAGAAAGTTGACATGAATTAAGGGTACATGATAGATGATACTAGTTATAACATAGCTCTATTGAGTAGAGTCACGAGACTCCTCTTGAATAGTCATCTTGAAATATGGATGTTTCATTTCATTGAAACCATCAAGAAGAGGGGATTGACAATTGGCTGGGCCACCATCATCAACAATAACCTAGATTAACAACTCTTTTTGGTGAAGTCTGACCCCCATTTCCACATGACTTCTTATGTGGTGTACCTTCTGTCAGCTAGGTCCACTGATTATCAAGGGATGGTAAAGAGAGGAAGCACGCAAGATGCCAACGCCTAGCCATATATAGTGTCCCCTCAATTAGTATGGAAGAATCTCCTTTTTAAGAGCCCATAGTACATATTGGTAAATCATGGTTTTGTCTTTGCTATAACCTGATTCATTAAAGGGGATTATACAAAGAGACTGTTTGTGGAAGCTACCGCCCGAGTAGCAAAAGTAGATGCTTACTTCATTTAGTTTAACACATTCACATATATCCGGGTGACAAGGACCCTCCTTCCTGTGTCCAAAGAAGCTTCCCTACTATCTCTCAGACATATTGATATTATTGGAGATATCTAGGCAATTGGCCTCTGATAGGGTGAGAAAGAAACATTAGAAGACATGGGTATGACCCATCACCATTGGAGATTTTGAGGTTAATTAGAAGTAGGATATAGCCACATATGAGCTTGAATGTGACCAGTACTCCCTTGATGATTATTCAGTGCCACGACCCTAGTTTGACAATATAGGGATGGTCTAACATCTCATGGGGAAGTAGATGTTATCTGATGCTACCATTGAAGATCACTAGATGAACTATGTAGATGACTATGATGTCCGAATCAAGAACTATTGTAGGATGACTCTACAACTTGTAGAAAGAGCTCTCAATTTGCACATCCCTTTGGAGATATGGAACAAAGACAGTCCTGATGTGCTAGACTTGCTATACAATAAGGACATGAATTTTGAGAGGCTTATAATGAATGCCAAGATTGGCTGAGAAGAGAATGTTGACAAACAACATTAGGTCAGGCATGCCATTCAATTAACTAGAGATTGAGCAAGGAAGCCTTTTCACTTGGAGCCAATTCGTAACACACAAACATTACAGGATATGACAAGGCCCAAGAAAGGAAAAGGAACTAAAGTCACAGTTATGACTTACAAAGAAAAGTCCACAGTGTGACTAGAGACTATATACAAGCATGAGCGGGAAGTGGAATACTTCCACAATGATAAGGTGAAGGGGAAGAAAAAGAAGGTGGTCATACAAGAAGAGGAAGCCCAGCTAAAAGAGTATCAAAGAGAAGAGGCATAGATCAGTAATGGGAAGCCCAAGCTCTGCTTGAGGAAAACCTAGCTCAAATAGAAGCCGCTCCCTTGGCACCTAAAAGGGATTGGACAGAAACAATGGCATTTAAAGAAGAGGAGGAAGATGAAGAAAAAGAAGAGCACTCCATCCCCTCAAATCTTGGAGACTACACCAAAAGAAGAGGAAGAGAAAGGAGAATAAATTGAATATCTCTCCTTCAATAGGAGAACTTGGTCAGCTAGGGCCGCGGAAGAGGAAAGACAAAGGAGTGCAACCTCGACACCTCCCTCCAATTCCAGAACAATCCATCTAGCTCGAAGATTCTACATATAAGGAATAGAAGGGATGGACAGAGTCTACAGAAGGAGATGGATATGATGTCTTTGACCTATTAAAGTTTAAATTTATGCCAATGTGGACCCTTTTAGAGGGTGGAGTGATAAGGGACACTCCACGAAGATAAGGGACACTCCACTCATTGGGCGAGGATTGGAATTAATTTCCTCCACTTCCAGAAGGCCTAGTGGGTATACTGCCTCCACCACCGGGAAAACCATCTTCGCCTCCTCCTCCTTCACTAGAGCAGGGAACCATCCTTTGCCACCACCAATTACCAGATTAGACAGCTAGATATCTGATAGGGATGATTGCTAGTGATTACACATTGATGAGGTTTCAGAGGAGGGAAAAATTACTAGAGAGAGAGAGAGAGAGAGAGAGAGAGAGAGAGAGACATCTTAAATAATACAATGTATACCATACAAGGTGATAAATACTTAAATAATTATTTTCAAATTGGGTTAGGATTCAAAAATTCTTTATATTATTCTATTCCTTCATCGATAAAAGTAGATGCAACATCTCCTAATGAAAATATTCTCTCATCCAAAGATGTGCTCTTAAGGATGTATGGGGTTATTAGACTTTACATCATCCTTTTGTGAAACCTTGAAAGGGACTTACATATCACTTGTTCAAACTTCATCTAAGTTCATTGCAAACTATTCTTCCAAGACATATTAGGAATAACACTTACTCAAACTCCTACAATAAATTTGAAAAAAAACATAATTATTTGGCTTCCTAATTATCTACCAAATAAAGACAACTATATCATACAATAGTCATTACGTACACATTATAAACAATATACAAACTACATTTTTTAAGAAATTAATTCAAAATATGGAATGAGAAAATACAATATTGTAAAATAAGACACAAGGATATATTTGTGAACTACACTTTTTAAGCAATTAATTAGAATATGGAATGAGAGAATGCAATATCATAAAATAAGACACAAGGATATATTTTGGAGAATCTATAACAAAATTTTATTAGAAAGGAGACTTAAACCACCTCTACATTCATAATATACCATGGACAATATTTCATTGGGCTCTTGTTTCATTCCCTAAAGTCTAACACAATACTATATTACACACTAATTTTCATAATACAATCTTCATCAATATCTATAAACTCTAATTTCAACTTTCATAATTTTCATGATTTTGAATTTGTGCATCTAAAAATATATATTTATAAATAATTCTTTCTTATTGCTAGTGATATCCTCTATCTTAAAATGCCAATTTTATAAGTTGTACTCTTGAAAGGAAGGTTGCAAGTTCAAAGCCTCTAAGGGGTAATGTATGCATCCCTTGCTTATAGTACAATGAGGTGTTTGGAGTGCAAGGTAGTACCATATTGTTAGAAGTCATGAGAAATCCCAAAAACTAATTATCCAACACAATGAACTAAAAAAAATCCATTTTCATTTCACCTCAAATATTAATAACTTATTTTATGAATATATTATCCTTGAAAATAAAATAGTATCAAAACATTGCAAGCTTATTCTAATCTCCTTTGTTAATGTTATAATTCTGTCGGATAAATTATATTATATATATGAAATATATAATATATGACAAATATTATATATGGAATAATTAACTTATATATATATATATATATATATATATATATATATATCTCTTGTTATAAAACTATTATAATATATTACTTGTGTTATAACTATAACTAATGTAAGTTAATATGTCAAGGGGACATGTCTCTTTGAGAGACATGCCTCTTTATTTCCTATATATATTTGTTTGTATAGTAACTTGGAAAACACATAAAAGATTCACAAGTGCTATTACAAGTTACAAAATAGATTAATCGAACCTATTTCACTAACATAGTATCAGAGCAGTATACGTTACCTGGGACTTGTGAGATTTTCACTTACATGGTTGGATCTGGACATAATCACTTCTCTCATAGGTTTGATATTAAATAAATAAATATTTTTGTTTAGACTCAACTATAATCAGGTCTTCTATTTGAGATAGAGCAAGATCAGAACTTCACCATGTTAATCGTATGATAGAGATTACGAGTATCACAGAAGCCCGTATTGTTGAAGATTACGTCTCTCAAATATTAGCCGAGCATATGGGAAGATACGACACTTGGGATCAAAATGGAGGATCAGATAGGTATAAGACTTTGGGCATTATTACTGAAGCAGGTGATCACACTTAGAAGGGAAAGATTAAGAAATATTTTGTTGGAAATTAAATGGAAAATTATTGCGATTGGAAAACTCTCGCACGATTTCCCATATCCACTGTCAGATAGATAAAATGCACTCTTTTCAAATGTCAATGCGGTGGGAGTATGCAGTGGAAGTGATCTGTACAGGGCCTCTTAGAGCACTCTACAATTACAGATCATAATTGCAACGTGTCGATGTTAATGGAGAATTTTATTTTGATGAAGACAGATAATATTCAAGCATTATTGGTACCAGATGATCGACCTCGTACTTAAAAGCAATAACAACCACAAAACTGTATAGAGGGATAGTCACATCATAGTATCAACCATGATATCTTATGCTCCTATTCAAAGCGGATCGTATCCATTCATCTCAGAAATTCACATTGGGTCAGCAAGAAAATCAAGGGAGATCCATTTTGACCTAGCACGGGAACACATTATCACTTTCGAACGCATTTCCAAACTACTTATAGAAGAAGATAGAGGGTTTGGGAATAAAGATAAGTATTTTTGATCTTTGGTATTGATTATGAGAATTTCATGACCTTGATCAGCACGGGGCAAATGTTAATGCTATTGACCACATTGGTCAGGCTGCTTTGCACTGGAGTACTGTGCGTGGGGTAATTCAAGTTGCTGAATTATTGCTCTAGGAAGGTGCTCGTGTGGACACTGCAGATTCAAATGGATACCGTTGGACTGAATTTTATGTTACAAAATTTGTTGTACCATAAGAGTGGAGACAACCAAATTTTTAAGTTGAAGCTTCTGAAATTGTCAATTTTGAGATGACAGTCTATTATAGAGAATCTAATATTATTATGGTCAATAAAGCAAAGAGGATGTCATTTTTCAAGAGGATGTTATTTTGAAAGATTTGATTGGAATATGATTGAAAGAATACAAATGGAAGTTGTATGAAAGGTTAATCTTCCCTTGGATGTATTAATTGGGATATTCCAAGGATCCCTAAATGTAGTTTGTCCTATTGTACACATGTGGAGGACATATCATTGTTTGTCTTTTATTCCACATGTGAGGACAACTCATTTTTATAATTCCTTTATTAAGGAATTTAGTTTATCCTCTTTAAGAAGATTGTGACACTTTTCACACACCTATTATGAATGTGGCATTCATAGAAATGGGAGTTACACATGCAACTCCTTTCTCATCTCTTTATAAGAGATGCTCCTCCTTCTTTCTTCTTCACTCTCATCACTTTGATGTTATTGTATTGAGCTATTTTGCTCCAACACTCTCTCTCTCTCTTCTCTAAGCATTTGCCTTCATTCATAATACTCACAAGGGGTTTTTTTTTCTTTCCCCTTATAAATCCTTGTCTCCATTGTTGAACTATCTTGGTGTATGCTCTTGGATTTTGCTTATCTCATGGTAACATTGTTTCACACTTAACTTTCTTGGATTGTTTCTCATTCCTTGCTCAATCTTATCGTTTCTTATAGTTACTCATTTGTTTGAGGATCTCATAAATTGTCCTAAATCACTAAATAAGAGAATCATCCCTGAGATACTCGTGGAAAACTATCCTCGAAAAGAATGTTATCATGATGCTGTACCAACACTTTTGACTAAAGAGGTTCAAACTTTCATTACAGCCATAGGAAGTTGAGGGGTAGTACTACTATCGTGAAATCATTCTAGAATGTCATTAGATGACTGAATTTTTTTTTCAAAGCTATCCTTCCGAATACATTAGTTTAGTGATTGCATGATGAGATAATTCCTGTGTCATTAACTTCATCAACCGTAGAGGAGGAATGTTGAAAATGTTATTAATGATTGTCAAAGAATGAATATATACATATATATATATATATATAGATATATATACATATACATTTATATATTTATATATATATATATATATATATATATATATATATATATATATATGTATACATACATATATATATATCTATATATATATATATATATGTATACATACATATATATATATCTATATATATATATATGTATACATATATATATATATATCTATATATATATATGTATACATATATATATATATCTATATATATATGTATACATATATATATTTATACATATGTATATATATACATATATACATATATACATATGTATATATATACATATATACATATATACATATGTATATATATACATATATACATATATACATATGTATATATACATATATACATATATACATATATATACATACATATATATATATATACATATATACATACATATATACATATATACATATATATATATACATATATACATACATATATACATATATACATATATATACATATATATATATGTATATACATATATACATATATACATATATACATATATATATATATATATATATATATATATATATATATATATATATATATATATATATATTGTTACCCGTGTTGTAGTGTTTTGTTGAGTGGTTGTCAATTGGAGCATTATGACATATAGGCGATCGAAGAAGTCCTCAAGTTTATAAGTGGCACACTTATACTTCCCCTGCTGGCCATTCGAAACATTTGGAAATAAGATTGGAACATTAGGCATGCTACCAATATTGTACAAACTCAATCTTATGATAGTATCTTCAAAGAAGTTGTGATTCGTTAATCATCTGATGATTATGTTGAATAATGTGAGGCTCTTGAAGAAAATATCCTTGATGATTATGAGAGGGAGTCTAACAATTCATTAGAGGTAACCTTGGAGAAAGAGAGGCAACAACAAATAAAAATGCTTAAATCAAATTTTGATGATCTTGGTTGAGAAGGAGTAGACCTTGTTGATCGATTCTCCACTAATCAGAAACAATAACAACTAAAGGACTATGATTCATGGGATAAAATATCATGTATGTAGGTTGGAAGACCTTATGCTATTAGGATAACCATTGAACTAAGGAAGCATGACATTACTTGCTACCAAGAGGTTAGAAGGATGATAACAGATTCAGATGATACTTCATTGGAGAGAACCTTGTGCTAAGAGGTCAAAAAAGTTGATATCAAACTAAGAGGGAGAAACCTTACTCTCTAATATGTTTTATGGTGAATGTTGTGACAACACCACATGATAGTATTCATGGAGATTTAATGCGAACTTTTGATGTCATACATGTTTGAGATTGTCCCCTGTGTACATCATGAAGAAGTGACGACTTCTAAATGATTATCACTTGTATTAGGAGAAGTTGTTGTAAAGTGATGTCCTTACAATAACTTGTAGCATGATTGATTTTTGCGAAATTGTTTCATGTAAAGGCTTTATCTTATAAATCAACAACTAGGCGGTTGATATCATTAATTTGATTATCTACAAGTTGCTTGTATAGATATATTTTTGGTACTTGGTGTATATCTTGCCTTGATATTCTGATAGTCCATTACCACATTGAGTACTTGGTGGATATCATTTAGTTGATGTTCTGATAGGTCATTACTCAGAGTATTTGGTGAATATTATTTGATTAATATTCTGATAGGCCAATGCTCATGTTACCAAATATGATATCAAATAGTAATTGGTGAATATCATATATTGATATTCTGATAGGCCAATACTTACATGATATCATATTCTAGAAATCTTCTGATCAAAGATTTCCTATATGTATTATTTTAAAATATTACCTATGGTGTAATATCTATGTGTTTTATCCTTCTTCATTAAGAGGGAGTGTTAATGTTATAATTCTGTCGGATAAATTATATTATATATATTAGATATATAATATATGACAAATATTATATATGGAATAATTAACTTATATTAAGAGTGATATATATATATATATATATCTTGTTATAAAACTATTATAATATATTACTTGTGTTATAACTATAACTAATGTAAGTTAATATGTCAAGGGGACATGTCTCTTTGAGAGACATGCCTCTTTATTTCCTATATATATTTGTTTGTATAGTAACTTGGAAAACACATAAAAGATTCACAAGTGCTATTACAAGTTACAAAATAGATTAATCGAACCTATTTCACTAACACCCTTGACTCCTCTCACTCTTGACTTAGATTTAATTAGAATTTATTGAAAATTATATATCATTAAAACATCTTGAAACTAGTCCACTTGAGTACTCACTCAAATCTTAGCTCATGCAATTGAACATTCTTTATTCCTACATAGGGGAGAGAACAATTGTTGAGCACCCCAACTTCATGGTTGTCAAATTTTTTTTTTTTTTTTTGGAAATTAGAATCACAAATGATTATTTGCAATAGCTTACTTGGTAAGTCTTTTGTCAACTGGAGGGTCTGTGGTGCTTGTGGATTACTCTACTACCCTTTCTGATCATTTTCCTATCATCTACTCTCGTTCTACTACTCAAAAGCCAAGATCTTCATCTCAATTGCCTTACAAACTCAATACTTCTCATTTAAAGAACCCTGATTATGTTGCTGCATTAATAGGAATATGGAATTCTCTACCAAAACCCAAAGAGGGGGATTCTTGGATTGACTGGTGGTGCTCTGCGTACAATCAATGTGTGAGCTTTCTACAATCCTTTGGTTGAAGAATGGCTTGGAGACAAAAACAGAGAGAGAAATCTCTCCATGGGAAGCTGGAAAATGCTAGAAAATCGCTAAATTCCAACCTTATAATGAAAATATCCAAAACTCTATTGTTGTCATTGAGGCTCAGCTACAAAAATTGGATATCTATAAGGGCCAAGGGGCTAAGATTAGGGCACATCTTCATTGGATTAAGGGAATAAAGGCTCTAAATTCTTCTTTCAATATCTTAATTATAATCATAAAAAGGAGAAAATTGGTGCCATATCTAATGAGTTTGGAATACATACTGACCTTGCTGACATTACTGCGACATTCCAACAGTTTTATGAGAATCTATTCAAGGAAGATACAAATTGGATGGATGTGCAACAAGCCTTAGAAGAGATGGTCAAGGATTACATCCCTAAAAAAAATTGATCCCATCTATAGTCTCTATTTGGGTCACATCCTTTCCTTAGAAGATATTGAACATGCTATTTTTTGTATGAAACCTTACAAGAGCCCAGGTGTGGATGGTCTTCTTGCTGAATTCTATCAAATTATGTGGAATTATATTAAGGATGATTTTTACATGCTTTATTTGGAAGCCTTCCATAAGGGATCCCTTGGAAATGATATTAATTGGGGTCTTATCAAACTGATTCCTAAAGAGAGGAATGAAAACACTGTTGCTGGTTGGAGAGCAATCAATCTATTAAACACTTCATATAAAATTATTGCAAAAGCTTTAGCTATGAGAATTAAACCAGTGGTTCAAAGTATCGCTAGACCTGAACAAATGAGATTTATTAAAGGCAGATTCATTTTGGATAACCTTATGCTTGCTTGGGAGACTATTGAATGGGCACAACAATCAGAGCAAAATGCATTGCTGGTCAAGCTAGACTTCGATAAAGCTTATGAAAAAATTCGTTGGGATTTCATTCTTAAAATGCTTCATTGGTTGGGCTTTGAACCTAAATTACAAAAACATGTCAAAATGTTGTTTTAGGACTCCAATGCTCAAATTGTGATTAATAATTCTTTGATAACACCATTCGAATTACAACGATGTATTAGGTAGGGCTGCCCTTTATCACCCTTCTTATACGTTCTTACGACTGATGCCTTGGGTTATCTCCTTCATGGTGCAAACCATTTGAATCTCATTAAAGGGATTTCCATCCCTCAAAATAAGGTGGTTATCAATTCTCATTTTGCTGATGACAACATGCTTTTCTTGCAAAATTTTGAAGAAGAGTTAAATAATGTATTGGATATCTTGGAATTATATTGTGTTGTTTTTGGCTCCCAGTTGGCCCATAGTAAAACTGAATTTATGATGACCCATTTTGAGTAGATTCCAAAGTGGATTCCTAAGGAATGGAGGCATATTAGGCATGAAGAGATCACTAGATATTTGGGCATTCCATTTGGTATTGGGATTTCTCTTTCAGACATGTGGAAGTGGTTTCTTAATAGACTTAAAGAGAAATTATTCAATTGGAATAATAGATTCTTATCTTTAGCAGGGAAAATACAAGTTGCAAATAAAATATTCATTGCTTCCCATGTTTACTATTCATCATGTTGGATGCCATCAAAGAGGAAATATGAAGAGTTGAACAAACTTATTCAAAAATTTCTTTGGTCTAAATGAGACAAAAATGATGGATTTATTGGTGCTTCTTGGTCGCATTGCATTCAACCAAGGCATAGGGGTGGGTTGGGAATTATTGACCCTAAGACTCAAGGGGTGTGTCTTGTTGCAAAATGGATACTGTGAGCTGCTAAAGGAGATGAACCATGGAAAATTCTTGTTGTAACTGTGTGTTGTAGATTGCTGCAAATAAAAAATGGTAAACAGTCAACTAGCTTGACAAGATCATCATGGCTTCTTTTTTAAAAATCAAGGCTTTTGTTCCCCTGTAATCCATTTGGAAGGCTTGGCAACATGTTTGTCATTTTCCTCAGTGGAATGATTCCTCTTTGTAGCATAGTTTTAGCTTTGCTTCTTCATCCATTTGGTGGAACAAGTTGGTTCAATACCACAACCAACCCCTTGCTATTTGCTTTCCAAAGCATGCCTCCTATTTGTTCAAGAAACGTGTGAGAAACTTTAAGGACATTTGGGACTTTATTATTTTTGAGTGGGCTTCATGGTTGAAGATTAAAAATCAATTTTCTCTAGGTAACAAATACAAATTGTTTATCATATTTGTGCAGTCATTAGTTCCACTTGAGTTGTCCCTTAAAATCTACACTCCAAGAGAATGCAACTTTTTTAAAGACTGGAAATGGTTCTCTTCATCTCATTTTAACCATCTTCCACTTAAGAAAACATATTTGTGCTCCTTACCCCATTGTTTTATCCTCCCCCATCTCAATCAAAAATGGAAATGTAGATTTAGTATGAAAAGATGGATCAATATGAGTGCACAAGTTTGGAAATCCAAAGCTGATGTTGATTCACAATTGCTGGCCTGGAAGGTTTTACACCACAAATTACCTGTTGGTGATAGATTAAAATACATTGCAGTGCAACCAATTAGGTGCCCCTTTTGTTTGCATACTAAAGATATGAAGCATATATTTTGGGACCGCCCCTACGTGAAAAAGCAATGGAATGTTATTTAAAAAAAATTTTCAGTTATTTTTCATCATAAATGGAATTGGAAGGAACCTCTCCTTGGCTTTGGCCTTCATAATGATGTTATTGCTAATTCTATTAGGCAATTTATCTTAAGACATATTTGGAAAACTAGATGAAGTGTTGTTTTTTCAAGCAATTATTTGCAGGAAAGAAACATCTTAATGTTGTACTCTGATGTAGTTTTTCAGGTTGTTTTTTTGTTGTCTCAGATATTGGATTTATTTATAAGGAATCTGTTAGCCATGGGCTAGCTACAACAACTTAAAGACCAAGTGAATCAGTTGCAAAGTAATTGCCATATGGACCTTTGCAAAGAGTTTCGTCATGTCCTCTCAATGTAATGCCAACTATTTTTTGTAGTGATTTGTTTTATATGATGAATCTCTCTTTCAACTACCTTGTGTAGCTGTTATTCTTTGTAAACTTGCTTTATTTCAATTTTAAAAAAAAGTCATTTGTAAAGGTCTCCAAAAACCCACCCCCAAGAGAGAGAAGTGATTTTTTTGTGTGTTTTGTTCATGTACTAATGTAACATCATATAATTTGTTACTTTTTATATTTAAATAATACATTTCATTCAATTATGAATAGCTATCATCAATGCTAAAAACTTTAAAATTAACAATTGGTACAACATTGTCAAAAATATCGCACAAGTTAGACAAATTCACAAAGAGTTTATGATTTAAATTAAAATTTTTAATTAGTTTTGATGATACAACCTCCAAATCTTACTTAGAAACAATGACTTGCCAAATAAACTGGAGCAATTTAGAATTTCTATGTAAATTAGAATGCTCAAATCAACTATTAACATTATGAATGCATTCATTTTTGCCTAGAAATGCACTTGTGATCTGATAGGATTGCTCATATTTTGTTGTTAAATTCTCATCCTAGAAATGCGCTTGTGATCTTATAGGATGACTCATATTTTGTTGCTAAGTTCTCCTGCTATATTATTTTATCTTTGGGCATTTAAGCCCAAGAATAAAAGGCCAACGTCTCCAATATGACACTAAGTACTTAATATCATACTACAATCAATACATATGCTTTAGACAAATTTGCACCTTCTACATTGACAACTTAAATTATGTGCAATGAGGAAAGATATCCATACCAATATTTGAATTATAGAACTTGAAGAAGTGATGAAGCATTTGGAGTATCACATTATATGTTTAAGCATACCATGCATGCTACTAGACAACCATAACTAGTTGGAATAACTCCCCCAACTACTTTTATTAATAAAACAAAGTTTAAAAAAAATTAGAAATTCAACTACAAAGATATAACATATTGAAATTATATTAAAAAGACATACTTATTAGTTATATATATATATATATATATATATATATATATATATATATATATATATATATATATATATATATATATATATAGAAGTATAATTTGAAATTATGCATTACATGAAGTTTTAGGAACAAGTTATATCAAATAATAAAAAATAAACATCAGTGTAAAACTAATAATAAATATATTTAAAATAAGAAATTAAAAATATTTAATAGTTTGTGATAATTAATATTGATTAAACATGTTGTGTGATGTGGAAGATAAAATGATTGAAAAAATAAAATCTTATCAACTTGTCACAAATGTGGAAAAAATAAAGTTATAATTAATACATTCATTAATGCAAGATAAAGCTGTTAGAAAATATTTGTATTTTTTGTTGAAGAAAATTAATTTTCTCCTCCACCAAAAATAGTATGGACCAATAAAATGGATGAAAAATGTGATTTATAAAATAATGAAAAATTAGAAAAATATATAAACATTTCAAATCTCATATAGCCTTTTAAATTCTTGAATTTGATTGGTTAGTGTTAATGTCATATTTATAAGTATTCCTGCCTTGGCGGAACTAATAATTGTAGCTCTCAATTACCATTTATTCTGCATTAAAAAATAATTTAGAGTATTTCTCTAGACTAATATAAAAACCCAACATAAAAAATAAAATAAAAACTCATAAATATGCTTCAAACTCACCCAATTATAAGATAAAATAGGGCAAAAAAAAATGCCATTAGAAACCTAAGTCTTTTAGAAGCTTCTATGGCTGGATAAACGTCGCCCCCAAACAAAAATTGTAAACCCTAATTGTATTATCCCGTACAGGAATCGTGAGTACAATCACTGGTGCACAGACGGCAATTCTCGCGTGAAGATCGGTAGAAGGTCTGAGATTTTCTGCAAGCGACAGAGAATCATAGTACAGAAGCATTTCAATCGTAGTTCTGTATAGAAGTGATGGCAGTGATCCGTAAATAATGTCAGGGCACCGTAAAAGCCCTAATCTGATATGATATGGTCTGATCTGCTATAAAGAAGCACTTTTAATGTAGGTCAGAGTTCGCACATCTGACCAAAAGGTCATTCTGTGCAGCTTGCCCTTCATCGGAAAAACCAGTAGTAATGAATTTGGCGCCTTTCGTAGAAGAAATGAATGAATGAATGTGGCCTCTTTTTCTTGATCTCGTTGATTAAGACCAGGCAAACTCTGCCCTTTCGACACATACGGTCCGCCATTAATAGTAACAAGGCAAGGTGCAAAGGACGCTGCTATCCTCCCTACAAAGGGCTAAATTTAAAAAAAAAAAACAAACGACAACACACAAAAAAAAATTTCATACAATTTTGAAAAAAATTATGTTTGACTATTTTTTTTATTGTCTTTGATGCATTTTGTCTTTTTAAAATTTTTCTTTTTGAGTATTTATGAATTTTTTTTTGAGTTGTACTGAGCAACAGGGTGAATTTATTGGTACTATGAAACAAGTGAGAGAACCTCTAAGTAAAAATACTTAGGATATCAATTGTATAAGTTTATTGCTACTAACAATGCGCTATTAGGACATTTGTGTAAAAGTATTTGATCAATTATGTAAAAATTTTAATTGTCAAAGTGAATGTATATTGACTCAAAAGAGGTCATGTTTTGGACAACACTTTGAAATTAACACGTTGTGATCATTTGGTGCTTAATGAGTTCTTTATCATGTGTTGTTACTACTTAGAAGCCAAATGTTAGCTATAAGTAGTTAAGTATCATTAGAGATAACAAACACAAAATTATCAATATTGATGCATAATTTGGGAACTATAGGTGCACAACAACTATAATGACTATTAGTACACTTCCCCTACCCCAGGGGAAGGATTAAGTGGCAATCTATGTTTCTATTATTGATATGTTGTTGTTCATATAATATTTTTAATTGTTAGAGCCATTTATTAGGAGAATATGAATTAAATCAGTTGCACTTTTATTTTTGGGATATTGTAGCACAGGATGGTGATCAGGGCATCCAGGAATATGTATCGTTCATCACTTTTTTTTATTACTATTTGACCTTTGGGCAATTAACAAATCTTATTATGTTTGTCATAATTATTGAATGGTTAGTACACACACACACATATATATATACATATGTACATATATGTATGTATGTACACATGTACGTACATATATGTACGTATGTATATATATATATATATATATATATATATATATATATATATATATATATATATATATATATATGTACACACACGTGTACATATATCTACATATATATGTACACATACACACACACACATCTGTATATGTGTTGTGTGTGTGTGTGTGTACATATATGTACGTATATATATGTATACATACATACATACATACATACATACATACATACATACATATATATATATATATATATATATATATATATATATATATATATATATATATGTATATATATATATGTATGTATACATACATATATATGTATGTATGTATACATACATATATATACATATATATATATATATGTATATATATGTATGTATACATACATACATATATATGTATGTATACATACATATATATATATATACATATATATATATATATATATATATGTATATATATGTATGTATACATACAACCAACATATATATATATATATATATATATATATATATATATATATATATATATATATATATATATATATATATATATATATATATATATATATATGTATGTATGTATACATACATATATATACATATCTATATATATATGTATATATACATACATATGTATGTATACATATACATACATATGTATGTATACATACATATACATATATATATATATATACATATACATATATATATATATATATATATATATATACATATACATATATATATATATATATATATATATATATATATATATATATATATATATGTATACATATGTATGTATATATATATATATATATATATATGTATATATATATATGTATACATACACATATATATATATATCATACACTCTGTATATATATAGAGTGTATGTACTCTCTCTCTCTCTCTATATATATATATATGTATGTACACTCTATATGTGTGTATATATATATACACACACTCACACACACATATGTACACTCTACACACACACACACACACACACACACACACACACACACACATACATACACACACACATGTATGTACACTCTATATACATATATATGTATATATATGTATATATGTATACATATATATACGTACATATATGTAAATATATCTACATATATATCTCTATGTAGATATGCATACATATATGTACGTAGATATATGTACACACACACACACACACACACACACATCTAGATACATACATACGTACATATATGTCAAATATACCATTTAGGAGGACGTTAGGGTGGGTAGCTTATTATTCCTTTCTTGTATGTTGGCTCATCACCTTTGAATAGTCAATGACCATCATAAAAAAGAGTCATTTTTTAATTTACTGAGCTACAAGCTTTGTAACTACTGCCACTATTCTCTAATATGTAATGCCGAGAATTAGCATAGGTGTTACATAATTCATGAAGTAATGTATCCAATTATTTTTAGTTTTGATTGTGTATGTACTTGTATTTGACATTCAAATAGCACAAAGTGTTCAATCATTAGAAAAAGGACTCATAATTTTATTAATAAAAATATAGACCATGTGAGTAACGACACTTCTCTTTATAAAATTCACATACTGTTCTTTCTCTTCACTTAATATTTTTAAATGAATAATCTTATGCCATGCCTTGAAAATTTCAATTTGTTTCTCCCATTGAATTTTTTTCATCTCTTGTTGGATTTTTGTGTAGTCCATAGAAAATTGTATCACATTTAGAATTCAATATAATATATTTCAACTTTCTTTTTTTAGTTTATTGTGATTTGCACTCCAACCTTTTTAGTTTCGCAATTTTATTGTTTAAAATGAAACTTCTTTTATTTTGGAGTGTCATGATTAAATAATTCTAGAGAAATATGCTTATTTTTTTGTTCATTCACTCCTTTTATTGATGTATTGAGCGAATAAGATGAAGAGTTAATCATGCATACAAATCATCCTTCTATTGTTAAATGATGTGTAAAAATTATAAGGTTGTCATATTGATATTATGGAACATTTTGAGTAAGGATATTTTGCCCTTTCTCTTTCCATTTGTTTTTAAACCAATATTCAAAGATCAAAAGAATAAATGTGATGATAAAAATAACTATGTCTTGAGATTTATTAGCTTACAAGTTGATGAGTACATAAGATGATTCATGTGGCACATTAAATGCTCGCACACTCTTTCCACCAAGATTTGGGATATGTACAAAGATCTTGATAATCGTCCAATCATAGATGTTCAAGTGCCTTGGATTATGAATAATCTTAGACATGTAGGTAATCTTGATTTCTCTCCTCTTGTATAGACACAAATTACTTATTTTATTTATGTTTTGATTATAAAAATTTAGAGGCTTTACCCCTAGGGTATAGACTAGTTGGTTGAACAATTGAAAGGCGCAAGTGATCAAAAAAATTTCAAACCCCTTTCAACCTAATCATCCACCATAGGAGGTTGGTTGGATATCACATTTATTTTCAAGTCAATTTCTAAGGGTAAGGGATATTGTAGGATGATGTTAATATATTTTATTGGTATTCACTCAACCACCTAATGTGTACATATTGAGAGATATTAAATGAGGGTGGGTGGGTGCAGGGAATGGGGAGGGCGGTCAATCATTCAAAATATCTACATCAACTTATGTTTTAAACACATCAAATGTCTATATGTAAACATGAAAGTACATGAACATGAACATGAACATTAAAAACATCATCCTTTACGTGGAAACCCAAACTTGGAAAAACCATGGAAAAACTAATTCTCTTGAAATGAATACCGGTCAAGGTTACATTGGTCAAGGTGATTTTTACAAGGGTTCACTATCGGTTTGGTTCATTATTAGCAAGGCTAACTATCTTGAATTATGAATAAGGCTGATTACCAATACAAACTATGTATTCCAACAAATTTACTGGCAAAATGTGCATTGATAAAATTGCATCTAAATATGCATGAAACTCTCATTGGAAGCACAATAATCACCATCAACAAGAGATATTATACAGATCTTCTCCTACCATATAAAAGTCCTCTACAACACCATATTGTAAGAACTCTTCTCTATTATGTAAAATCACTCAACTTATTTATGCTTACACACCAATTTTAAACATTAAATAAAATAGACTTCATGCAATAAAAAATTCACTTATTTGTTTATGGCTTGCACATATACTTGCACACTTAATTTCTTTATTTACAATCCCAAAGATACCCATGTTTATAAACACAACTTGATAAGGTAGCCACGCACATTGGCCAAACCATAAAACATAGTGGCCATACAAAAAAAGATATTGTAGTTACATTTAACATGCTACCACCAAACCTAAATCTAGGTCATACTTAAGAAACATTTACAATGCGTTACCACACAATCCAAATATAGGTCACTCCTAATATACATATACTGCATATTAAACTTATCGAAAGATGGAAAAATTGTAGAACCATCAAAATGCCACAATCAAGACCACGTCATGATTAAAGAAATATGTGAACCAATGAATAGATGAATAATGTTGAAACTTTTTATTGCGCTGTCGTTTTGCACGATGCTTAATGACATGAATCCTTTCAAACTCCTCTCTTGAAAAGTTGATCTGGGACCAACTCCAAGGTTCCGGGCGATCTTGTGACCTACTAGAATCCGCTTAGTTGAAGATAAATGTGAATGTTCATGAGGAGGCCTTTTCTAGTTCATACAATTCGGATAAGATGTAGAATCTGCTTGTTGTTTCAAAAGAATAAAACATACACAAAAAGAAATATATTTTTGTAATTTTCTATTCTTTTTAATGAATGCAATCTAACAATGCAACTATATGAATTCCTAATTTAACCAAGTGCTTTTAAAAATAAATAACAAGGATAGGGTAACAAGAAGTTTAAGTAAATAACATTAAAAGCAAATCCTAATGGAGATAAACTACATAAACAACATGTCTGCGAGTTAAGATTTTGAAAAGATCGGTAGGTAACCAATGAAAATAGGAGCAACACTTCCTTAATTCCACTAATGCAATCGTCAATGGGAATTTAGTAACCATAAGATGTTTCACTTTTCATCAAATTGGAAGACCATGAAAAGTGCGCTCATGTGAGACAAAAAGCTATGCATGAACTAGATGGATGATCTCTTCTGGAACTAAGTACGTCAATGGAATTTGTAGACCTGTAGAAAAAAATAGAATTAAAAGATTGCACAATCGAAATAATGTAATAAAACTGTTAGCTCAATTACACTTCATGAACATACATTCACAAAATGTAACACACTTAGGCAAGAATCACTACACTCCAAATGCGAGCACCAAAAGCATATATTATTGCATCAAAATAACGAAGGCCTGGAATACATATTACATTCTTGTATTTATAAAAAATATTCTCCTCAATTTGTGTTTAGAGTGAGAGATATCTTTATGCAATCATATACTTCTAAACTAATAAGACAAATATATTTATGTACAAACTAACTATCTAACTAGTGCTAAGTAGGACTCCATCCATATTTATATCATTAAAAGGATGCATGAGCCTTTACATGTCTTAAAATAGAGAAAGTATGAGAAAATAAGAAAGATAAAGCCATTAGTTGATGCAGGAGTGTTTGGAAGTGCCAAAAATAGAAGCTCCATCTTCATTAGGCGTCTATTAGGCGTCTTTAGAAGTTAAACCGCTGTTAAAATGCATTTTCGATGCATGGAAAGCTCTAATTTTAGAACTGGCAATTAATTGTCGGCCCACCTATGAATTCTTCAAAATATTCCAAAACACCTTTGAAAAAGTGCACTTGCACACCTAACTCACCTCAAAATCATGTTCAAAAAATGCAAAATATCACTAAGTGTCAAAGTTGAAATTTTGGCTTCTGGGTTTTGTTCCCCTTTATACTAGAGCTATGTATGAGTATTTTCCCTTGAATTTCTCGATGATCTCAGTGACTTGAGTTACATCTGGAAAATCTAAGGCTTCATATTTGTCTTTCACTTTCTGCCTATAGTTGCCCACCTTGATGCGAGTCTCTGCAAAATCTCTGAGTTTTACATTCCACTCTAACAATGCTTCTTTTGTTCTGAATGCTTGCTTAATGTCATTATCATTAGAAGCTTCCTCAAAAGTTTTCTAGAATCGCTCAACTAATTTATTAATTTATCTCTTGCATCATCCTAGAAAATGTCTAAACACACATCACTATAATGTCTCTCAACCTCCAAAATGTGCTCTTGGGTTTGATCCTTGAGCTTGTGAATCCTCACATGTAATGTTTCCATTACTTTATTGCCATCCACAATTTTCTCTATCTAATCATCAATTTTATCTAATTCCTCTACCGTATATACTTCCATCAACATCCAATACGTTTTTCCTTTAATCGACTGAAATGCTTACAAGTCTTTACCCTAGGTATGTACTTCATCCATCAAACCAAAATCTTGATTTAAAATGACGACTAGCCTATCCGCATTATCCTACATAATGTGTAACAACTTCAAGTTTCCTTGTATAATCTGTACACCCTTTTCCTCAAAAGTTTCTCGCCATTGTTGACAAGCTTTCAAAAATGGATCTAACTATATTGTACCCTTATCCCTTCTCTCCAGTGATACGTTCAAAGTTTCCTCAGGATTGGTAGGATCTAAGGGAACAACAACTTCACTTAGATATCCTTTTAGGATCTCATTTTGTCTCCGAAGTGTTATCAATTTTGCCCCATCCTATTCTAAGCTCTTGAATACTTTTTTAATTCTTGTTGTAACCATCAACTTAGCAATATCCAAGGTAGGTTTCCCAAGCACGACCTCCCTGATCTGATACTCCTTTGGAGTTAATTCTTCAACATCTGTATTCAAAGGAGGGATAGCCACGTGAGCAAATAAGTCCTAGTTCTGATCACTCATGATGGAGGCTAATGCCTATGCATCCTTTGGTGGCGACTCAGGTTTCCTTAGAACTTCAACTAATTCCATCCTATCCTCTTCCTCAGTGGTGAATTGTTGTCTCTTATTTCTTATCATCTCTTTTCTTAACCATCTTGGCACATGCTCTATTGGGGATTTACCTTTCGAGGACGAAGGAGTTTGCTCTACTATGCTCTTCCCTTTATCCCTCCTTTCTAGAGTTCTCTCCTTCTATGAGGGATCCACACTGGGAGCCTTTGTATCTATGGAATCCACAGTCCTCACCTTTGTTTCTTGGGAAGTTTACTGAGGTTGCTCACTTATTTTCCCTTCCTCTGACACTTCCTTAGTGGATACTTGTTGTGGCTCTTCCTCTTGTTCTGCTTGAACCTATGTTTCTTCATTGTTTGGAGGAAGAGGAGTAGCCGATCCCTTATCTACAAAAAATGCGACTTGAACTAGAGATGGTGGAGCTACTTCTGGCCATTGTGGTTTTGGTGGCAACTGATTCCAATCCTCCTATTAAGGTTGATTGGTTGGAGTATGTCTAATTTTGTCTCCCACCAATTTAGTACAAACTGAGATAAAATCAAAATCTGACATCAATCCCCTCAACATCTTGCTCATCTATCCATTGTTGAATTTCATCTTTTGATGTAGTGGACTGAATAGACTACTGAGGAATATATGATGGTGTGATTGTGGAACTCCTTCTTTTTTCTAATTCCGTGGCTCTACAAAGTTATCCTCTTCATCCTCATCATCCTCTTCTTCCTCTCCTTCTTTTGGAATAACTTCTAGGACTGATGGGAAGGGAATCACTCTCCTGATGAACTTTGGTCTCCTCTTGACCAAAGTCTTAATATTTCTTCTCTTAGGAGCAGAAGGGGAGGCTTGTGCCTCTTGTTGAGGTGGAGACACCTCTTGTACTTCAATTTCAACTTCTCCTTGGCCTGGGCTTGTGTGGCTTCCACGTTCTTAGACCCTTGTATATTTTCTTCTCCTATTTGTGGAGGTTCTTGAGTTGCTTTCTCTTCTGGCTTAGCTCATTGAGAAGAAGTTCTCTTCCTCTTTCCTTTACCTTTACCTTTCTGAGCCCTATAATATCCAACTTGTCTGTAAAGTTGGTAAACTATTTTCGGTCTCATAGGGGACTGAGTTGTGAATGTAGGTACTATGTCCTTAGCTCTTTGAACTTTGGTTGGGTAGGCTTGAGAATGAAACACTATCTCTTGAGGAATTGGATCAAGTTTGAAAGGCCTTTTGATCCAATCCTTTTGTCAATTTGATGACATACTTAGCCCTATGATCAATGTCTGAGTTTTCTTCTTTATCAACCTCAACATTCATGATAGGTCTATCACCAATCTCGTCCCTATTAAATAATGGATCAAGGACATCCTTAGTATCTTGTTGTACTATCTTCAAAGGAACCTTTATCTTCAAAGCATTGGTTTCTAGATAAAGAGTCATCGTACAATATTCCCTTATTTAGATATTGTAGTTGTCCACTATGTTCATCTAATGGTCCTCAATTGCATCTTCATGCTGAAACATCTTACCAGCCAAGTATTGTACTCTTCCAATGTTATCAAAAAAGGTTCGAGGAGAATTATATTCATCCAAAGGATATTGATCCCATTTAGACTCAAAAGATGGAATATCTTGTCTCAAATCCACGCTAAGCGGTCCTATAGCAATAGGCCACACCCAAGTTATTTTATGTTGCTTTCATACTCTGTCGTATGCAAACAAGATTTGTTCAGTAATCTCCAATAGTATTAGTTTGTCACTTGGGTATCTAGGGAGTTTTTTTGGATTGGTCATTGTACCTACTACCTTGAAATATGTGAATGTTCGGTACTCGATGGAATAGGCTCCAAACTTTGAAATCTTAGCTACTGCCTCCTCTGACATCCTCTTCACATAATCTCCTTCAATGAACTAGATTATTGTGAATACAAATGCATCATTTATGGTCCTATATTCCTTGCTATGCTCTTGAAACTTCTTCTTTACCGGTTGAGGATATACTATATATGGCCACACATTTGCATCTTGCATACTACCCCTTTTATAAAGCTCGGGATAATCTGTCGCTCTTGCAGCTAACAAGTATACCAAATTTGATGTCATATAAAACATTCAGTTACTCTTAATCGCCACCAGCTACTTAGCCAAGTTCTCATTAAGAATAGAAGACCAATCAAGTGACATCTCCACTGTTTTGATCATCTCAATAAAATGCAACATCCAAATGTTCAAAGGTCTAGAAGCAGGAGAACCCATAACTCTACTCAAGAGTATGATAGAATATCCAATATCTTCTTTCATATAACCTCTTGTCATATCCACTTTGCCTGCTTTCCACCCTAGAGGAGTCTTCTCAATGAGGTATGATGACTGTATGATTTCATAAGCTTCATCAATATGTTTCTTGTACCATCTCTTGGCTTAGTGATAAGTCAATCTGATGAATTGATCTGCCCTTGGAAGATGGAACACCTTCTCTATGTTATTAGGTCGAAGATCCAAAAGGATCTCTCTAGTTATGCTCTTAATTACCCTTTCTCCAGAAACATAATTCTCCACTAATGTCATGATCAGTTCTGAAGATTGCACTAATATTGGGTGTGATATTGTACTAACGATCCTTGACTGAATCAAAGTGGATATCACCAGAGACCTTTTTGTGGGTTTATTGCACAATGCTAGGAATGTGCCCAAATCTGTGTGACCTAGTCTAGTGTCCCAGATCTCTGAATAGTCATCTTGAAAGCGTGACTTCATCAGAACACCTTGAAACTTGAATACCAATAGCTTTGGGACCATATTTGCTGCAAGGGAGGACAATGAGGAAGCCATTGGATCTGCACAAAAATGACATCTATTAATTTGGAATTGAAGAAAAAACAATAAACTCAAACCCTAACATAGACATGAACAAAACCCAAAAACCCTATTGACGAAAAAATACCTAAAAACCTAGTTTTATGACCCTAGAATGCAAAAAAATGCACACCTGGTGCACCTAGTGTGCATTTACCTTGGTAAAGCTTTAGTACATAGGGTGCACAACAATGCACCTCATTGCACCCTATATGAACTTAGGCCTAAAAAGGGTGTTTTATCTTTAATGGTGCACAATAGCACACCTAAATAGATGCACTACTGCACACCTTAATTTGGAGTTCTGCTTTCATTTTAAAAGTGTTTAAGGTTTTTAATGCTTTGTATTGAGAGGAAAAAAGGTGCACATCTGCACATCTAGACAGGTGCGTAGTTGTGCACCTTTTAGGTGTTTCTAAGTTGTTTGTTTATGAGTGTGTAGGAGAAGGCAGAGCAGGGAGGTACACCTCAGAAGGTGTAGTGTTATCACCAGGAAGCTTGGAGAGATGAAAATGAAGTGTAAAGTCAATCGAGATCTTGGGTTATATAGAGTCCCAACCTAGCACAGTTGTGGGAGGTGCACATCTTTGTTGATGCGCACTTCCCACAGAGAGTGCTTTTTTGGTTTTTTTGGCTCACTAGCACACTTGGTGAGGTGCACTAGTGCACTATTCTTCTTTGGAAAATGACTTCTACCCCCCATAATTTTGACTTTCAAAGACTGGGTTTTCTAGTTGAGACCTAGCCTTGACCAAAAACACTAGATAAAACCCTAAAAAACACTCAAACCCTAGACTAGGGATCCAAAAAGCTAAAAAATAAAGTAGGGGGCCTCCATTTCTTGGTGAAATGGGGCGTGCATTGTGAAACCACAACACTTATCTAGAACAATATACTAAAATCCTATGATGAATTACACAAATGTCCAACTAGTAGGAATACCTATAAGATCACTTTAAGTACAATAATCAACAAATAATGATAGTTTAGACTCCAACCAACTGTACTCACAAAAATATACAAATGCACCAAACAATGTATTCCATAAAATAAACAAGTAAACCTAACTCCATGTATCAAAATCACATGTACAAATATTATTTTGCAAGTATATGTAACACCCTGCTAGGGCACCCAACTGAAATTAAACTATTATGTTACAATGTTTATTGAACCAATTTTTTTTCTTAAAATTTTATGTAACATAAGATAGCAATGTGGAAGCAATATAACTTATACACCTCAAATACACATAAGCAATGCAATAACAATTTCCATTTCTCAAGGGTTCCTTCATGTTGCATCACATGCATGAAAGTTTTATTAATTAGATTCAATCCTAATATAATGTCCATAGTCATAATGAAAAAGTAGATACATGATCTTGAAACAGATGCATAAGTACAATTGATACAATAAAGTACATCCAATACATCACATCTACTGCACACATTGCATGGTATGTAATAATAATAAAAGTACAATAGAATACAATACATTGTCTCATAAAGATCTCAAGATACAAGTACAAGATAGATGAATACATAGATACAATAACTGAATATAAAGTCTCCAAGATATATGAATAAGAGTGGTACAATTTCATCTAAGGAACATCCAACATCGGTGCCAATTTATAGGGGACAATAATGGTAAGAGATTCACTACCTCCCAACCTTGTGGTAACCTAATCAGGCCCAGTCCCACCATGTTGGGGACATAATGTATGACCCACAAATAGATATCAAATCACAAAATCAGATCCTAGGCAAGGGATCCTGAAAGCTCTCTCCATCTCAAGTGTACAAAAACTACTGATAAATAAAATATAATAAAAGTCAAAACCACAATCAACTAATACCAAATTACATACCAAAGTCAACAATCAAATACCAAATCCAAAACAAGTACCAAAACCAATGAAGAAAATCCATTGAAAGTTTACCAACTTCCAAATCAAATGCCAATAATCAAAAGCATAATAACTAGCAAATGAATGATCATCCTCAATAAGTACTAACCACCAACAATGATTAACACCCACCAGAGGAAAATACAATACATATGAAGGAGACTTAAGCTACATACTAGGGAGTGTTTGTTAGATCAAAAGTAGTTATTGGCATAATTGACTAGAAAAATGGTGTCAAGCGAACTCAAGTAGTGAAGTGTTGTCATTGATTGGAAACCAATTAACAAGAAGATTGAAGTGTTGCAAGTGTAACCATCGGTAGACTGGAATACTGGTCTTGACGAAGGAAAAGAAGTTGACAAGCCTATGACAGGTAGATAGACATGAAAGTTTGATGATCACATCCTAGTCACCATTGATGTGATAAAAACCAAAATAAGGTCTCATAAAAGCGATGTGGCATGGATACAAAGAGAAATGATAGAAGCAACATAATAAACACGGATAACTAGTCTAGAAATAGAATCACAGGTGGATAGAGAGGACTTCATGAATAGGCACCTATGCTTAGGTATTATTTTCTGACTATGCTCATTATGTATTTCAAATTTTGAATGCAATAACATGAGTGGGATAATTTTATGGTTTTCTACCCATGGAATGGATGAAGGATATAAGTTCACCCAGACTTCATTTTGAAGTTGTTTTTTTCATTGTAGCTATGATTGATAATAGAAATGTGGAAAGAAGACTAGAACGGAGGAATAATATACTAATAATAGACCAGTGCTCAAGAAATAGAGAAAATAAACTAGATTAAATGAGAACATAGGAAGAAGATTAGAGCATCTTCATGGAGCATCTTAGAGGATCTACAATGTAAAGTGTGCCAAATATTTAGATCTATTCTTTAGTTTTCTTTCTTACTATTGCAACTATTGTAAGCCTTTGACATGGAAGACTTTTACTAAGTCTTTGAAATCCTTTAACCAGGTATCTCTTAGAAAGAGATCAAAATCCTTTACAAGGTATCCTTAAGAAGGTGTTGTAATCCTAACAGATTATATTCATTCCTAATAGGATTAGTTCTCAAAAGGAGCAGATGTAAGCCTTTAATAAGGCATCCTTTTTACTTGCAAGGAAAAGCTAGTGGGTATATTAATCCCGCAATGGTTTTCACATAAAAATATTTGTGTCATTGATGTATTCATCCTTGTTTAATCTTGAATAGTTTTACTACATTTCTTTTGTCATTTCCTTGCTACTAAGGAGTTAGTAATGAGGTGTGTGTTTAAAACTAGTTGTGTTAACCAGTAAAATTTGTAAAATTTGATGTATTTATTCAACTCCCCTCTCAATACCAATCGAGACCGACAATAGATATCAGACTTTAGACCCTAATAGCCATAATCCTGGTAGCCCAAGGGAAGACCAAACAATAGCCATGAACTACAAGAAATGGCTTGACGAAGCTCTAGAAACTATTGAAGATCTAAAAGACAAGTTAAGAGAATCTTTAGCTAAAAGAAATAAGTTGTTGAAGAAGTTGGGAGAAATCCAAGAGATGATAGAAAAACTCAAAGAGAAAAGGGGTTTTGAAGAATCAGAGGAAGCAATCTTTGAACTCATGACTAAGAACAAAAAGCTAACCAGAAGAATCAAGGCACGAAAGAAGGATAAATAATATGCAATATTAAGGATTAGTGATGCATAAGATGAAAAGGGAAATGATATCCTAGCAAGAGATCAAGCCTATGAGGAACTTAGAATGGCTCAGGAAGAAAATAAATGAGCAAAAGATTTTCTTAAAAAAGGAAGACGAGATAGCCCTAATGGAAGAACACTGATACATCACACAAGAAAACAATGTCCTACAAGAGCAATATCATGACAAAACTGAACAACTAGAATTTTAAATGAAGAAGCCAAGCAACTGGAAGAATAAGTTCATCAATTGAGGGATGAACTTAAGAACACCAAAGAAGAAAAAGAAAAGTTGAGAAAGTTCAATGAAAGCACCAAGAAGATGGAAGAGCATATAAGGACTAAGAAGATGACCACTAACACAACCAGACTAGGATTGAAAGGAATCAACATAACAGAGAAATAAGATTCTTCAGAAGAAAAAGAATCAAAATCCAAAAAGAAAAAAATGACATCGAGGAAAGGTAAGTCACCAAAAAAACCTAATTGTTTTTGTTGTGGAAAAATATGATACAAGTCAAATGTGTTTTGACACAAGCAAGCTCTAACTGGTTCTCAAGATGCCTAAAGAAGCTACTGCAATACATGTTTTTGGTATGGACACTATGCATATGAGTGCATGGACCTTGCAAATGAAATAGGAGTAGAAGGATGCTACTACCATTTCAATAGGTATGATCATAGAGCCAAGGACTACAAATCAAATACACGATGATATAAGTCATCTCCAAAGTTAGGGAGACACTGTTAGAGTAAGTGTGAGTGACATGTTTGCTTTACCTATGGTAATGATGGTCACTTGGCTTTCTATTACAAACTGAAGATAGATCACATGAACAACATTGGACACTAGAACAATATAAGAACGAAATGCTATAGATGTCACAAGACAAGTCATATTGCCAAGGATTGTTGGGTCAATCACATACCCAAACAACAACACAATGACAACAAAGGAAAAGAGAAGACCATTGATATTAAGCAATTCAACAAAGACTTTGCCAAAGTATGGGCCAAGAAAATATTGAAGGATACTGAAGTAGAGACTAGGAAAATAGTAAGCTTATTGTAAAGTGGCGAGAATTCCCAATTGAGTTAAGCTACTAAATCTTAAGAGGGGTTATGCAAGCAAAGTCAGTCTTGACCGGTCCTCACATTCAAATCGGTAAGTCATGGTAAGTGATGATTTGAAAAGTGGTCATGTTTCACCTTAAATTTGAAGACAAGTTGTATTCAAAATCTGACTATTTGATGAACCCTCTGAAATCATTTATTGCACAAAGGTAGAGGTAGACAAGAGATGAAGTTACCATTAGGACCTCAACATTAATTTTTCAGCTGGATCTATATTTAGATACATCAATTCACAAATATCACTTTTACAATCTTGAGATCCAAAGAGCTAATTTTATTTACAAAACCCTAGCTATCAAAAGAGAAACCTTGGTGTGAATTTGAGTGAGAAAATATCAGTAACCCTAGAACCAATTAAAGAGAAATGACGTATTTGAAAGGAACCTCATCGAATCCAACAATGGAAGAATTAAAGTACTCTAAACTCTTCAATTCTAAACTAGACGCAGATGCTAAAAGTGAGGATCTTCTTGCCTACGAGTTGATCCTAAAGAGCATTGATAAGGACATGACAAGAGCCTTGTCCTTGCTCCCAAGTAATGTGTTACTAATTGAACACGTGGATGACTATATAAAAGAGAAGATCTTGGAGTTGGGAGATAAATATATTAGGTTAAAGTATGAGAAGTTATGGGATGATGATAACTGGAAATTAGACCTCAAAGATCTCAAAGAAATAACCCTAGCTCATGTGATAGACATTTTGAATTTCCACAAGAACGAATGAGTGAGATTCAAGCTCAACAAGGTGCACGAGGATTATATGTCACTTGATAATCTCTACAAGATCATGAAGGAAGTGATAGAACAAGTTTCAAGTTTGAATGGAATTTAGGCAAAATTGACTACCCATAAGCACAAGCCAACAACAATGGAAAAGTTAACTACATGTTATCACAATCGTAGAATGTTCTCATTGAATGACGACATAGATGAGAAATTATAATTCACAAAAAGGGTGATTGCACATAGGCTTTACTTGTTGACTAGGATAAATAATGTGCCTAGTGGATCGGGATATGGAGCACACCAGATCATAAAAGAGAAAATCAAGCTCAAACTAAGAGTTTAGATACATAATCAAACAATTGACAATTTGAAGAAAATAAAAAGGGACAATAGTGCACACATATTCAAGTTTGGTGCAATACTGGTGAGTACATTCTTCTACTTCAAGGAAGAATACCCTAGATTAAAAAAAAAAGTGGAAGTAAAAGAGATGCATTACAACTCCAATAATGAACATATATACTCAAGTGAGTAGTGATGCCCTAGACAAGCTTGATAGGTATTTCAAGCAATTTCAATATGAAATGAAAAGAAAGAGAATACTAATGAATATGGTCAATGAACACAAAAGAGATAATTATTTCTTAGCAAGAATAAATAGGTGCATTGTACAAGAGGTTAAACTAAAAACTCATTGGTTGACCAAATTGCCTTATGAGATTGAAGAAGACTCAACAAGAAAGGACATTGACCAACTACTAGCCATTTCCGTTGATAAAGATCAACAAAAGTTTGAAACAAATGATGAGAAGAGAAAATAGATGAAGGAACATATAGAAGATACTTTGAAAGAGAAGAAAAAGAAAAAAATTAAGAGCACAAGAAAAGCTATGCAACAGAATGAAGAAGAGGCAACAAAAGATAGTGAAGAAAGCCCATAGCCAAACACTAAAGGTGACTCTTCACATGAGCCTAAATGAGAAGAGGAAACATATAAAAAAAATGAAACTTGCTACTACCAAGCCTCCAATAGTGGAGACATACATGTGAAAATAAGCATAGAAGAACAAGAAGAAAGCTCCCACCCAATCAAAGGAAGAAGAGATTGAATTGGAAAGTCTCAAATTTCCCAAAGAAGGTAAGAATATTATCTTGAAGATCATTGTTGATGATATTGAAAATAATGGAAATTAAAATACTCTGAAAAAGTAGATTTACAAAATTCAATAGAAAAAATAAGAACATAATTGTGAAAGTTGAACTTTTAAGCATAAGAGTGTTCACTAGAACACCAAAAAAAAAGAGAGCTACAAGATCTGAGTGAATTATTTGAAATAGTTAAATACATATAATCCAAGGGCATTTAGGAAAGGAAAAGTATGCTAGATGATGCTCTATCGAAGTTTAGACCCGACTTATGAAAAAAGGAGATAAGAGAGCTAGTTGAATCAAGTAGGCAAAATACTAATTACAAGCTCAACAATATAGCTCTAATAACTACAGGTCTAAAGAAGGATGCCTTTGAAAATGCAAGGAATTTTTGGTCACAATTGTATGAATAGGAGAAAGCCAACTTGGAAAAGAAGAAAGGCCAAGGCCATGAGGCAAAGGACACACCAAGATAGAATGAACCAGCCAAAACTACAAGACCAAGTAGTGCAAAGAAGAAAATAGAAAAATGACCTGCTAAACCAAACAAGCAAAGGACTTAGATGAATCAAGACCTAAATAAAGAAACCAAGGAGAGTGGAGAAATAGAACTAGAATAAGACTCCAAGGCACCACTAGTGGAAAAGGGCCAACATAAAAATAACACACTGATAGTTGAGGGACACCCAAGTGTCAACAATGTGACAAATAATTGACTCTATTACAAAAATCAAATAGGAAGAAGGTCACAATGCGACCAATTACACTGAGGAAACTAGACAAGGAGAGAGGGAAGGAGAAACTATGGGAAATCAAGATAGATGATGGAATCAGTGACATCCAAATGCCTACAATGGAATTTATTTTAGATAACACAAGAGAAACAACCCAAGGGAAATAACATGCAAAAGAAACTAAGTAGACACAGAGGCAAGAGGAATTACCATTGACTCAAAAGGAGAAGACTCCAATAGAGTTGAGGCCATCACAAACACTATCGAAAGGACAATGGAGTGTCAAGAAACTAGAAAAGGGTAAAGACAAGAGGAAAAGAGATTTAGTCGAGGAATTTGAAAGAATGAAGAAGAGTAAAGGGAGGCAAGAATCCCCAGAACCAGAAGATTCATCCATATCAAAGGATGAAGGTGAAATCCATGATGTTGATGTAGAGGAAGTTGCAAAAGTGCAAGAAATATAAAAGAGATTTGAAGAAATGGACAAGTGCACGTTTGTTAAATGAACACAAAGAAGATGAATAGAAATGTAACACTCCAATAAATATATAAACTAATAAAACTAAATAGTAATAGGTATGACCAAGCTGGCACACTAGTATAGCTTGTGATGTACTAAAAGGGCTTGGAGAAGGAACATCCTACAAGGAGGAGGATGATATGATCAGTTAGATCAAAGATATAGTAGAGCATTTACATGGATAAGTAGGGAAGATTTCAATGATCACATAACAATAGTTTCTAATAAAGTAATTTGAAGAGGAGAAGAAGATTATCAAAGAGAAGAAAGGGGAGATAACAACACTCAAGGTTGAGTTTTCTAAAAAACTAAAAAAAAACTCCAATATTCCATAAACACAAAACATCATGCAAATTAATAGGTTATTTGGAGAAAAGGAAAAGAAAAGATTAGCAAGAGCATGGCGAAGTTGTCCAAGCATTTGATCAACTCTCTAGATCAATCTCAAAACATATTAAGAAAATCTAGGATATAATGTATATGGTGCATCAAAGAGAGTGGAGGAAGAAAAGAGAGATATCTGACTAATGCAACTTCAATGTTTCCTACCTCCACTGATAAGGGTCATCAACAGATATCTTAAGGAAGCAAATGCTCATGTAGCCATGCCACCAATAGAGATAGAAAATACACTTTACAAGAAACTAGTAGGTCTTAGGATTGTAGTACAAGCACTCAAATGCATGAAAAAGTCATGAGAAACTCTAATGTATACATCAATAAGATGGTACGATGACATCTTTGATAATATGTAATCCCAATAGTAGAAGGCAAATACTAGAATAACTACCTCATCTACAGGTTGTAATGCCCCGCCCGAAGATCCTTAGAACAAGGATAAATATATCTAAGATAATTTAAAAAAAAAAACAACTATGGATGCACATGACATATAACATACTAGGATTGATCACAAAGATTGCAACATAAGACTAACAAAACATCTCGACACCAAGGGATCTCCAAAAGCCACTACTGACCAAAATGAATGACCACGAAAGACACCCAACTAATTTCAAATCAAGACATTCCAAAATCAAAATGCAAAGGCAAAGGATTGAAGAACACCTAAGAGGGTATCTAAAACACTTCTTGAAAAGTTTGACTCATTGTCTGCTGGGATAGTTTTAGCGAAACCTAGGCAATACTTTAAATCAACCCTGTATGATACTTTCTAGTATCATATTATCTTTCTCAAGAAGAGGTGTGACACTTTGAGGGATTGAGAAACACTTCTCAAGAGAGCATGCAATACTTTACAAGTATTGTATGACACTTCTTCAAAGGGGGTGTGATATTTTCCAGTATCACACAACATTTCTTCCTAAGAGGTGCCATACTTTCTAGTATCGTACGATAGAACTCCTTTGGGTGTGCGACACTTTATAGTATCAGCCTATGCTGACACATGGTCACTTAGGAAATGCATAAAACACTCCAAGGACAAACTAAAGAGTAAAACAAAGTTAAGAGCCTCCACACCAGAGAGTATTGGATCCACATTTTGAGACGTAAACACTCGAACACAATACTGAAAGATGAAAATACATCCAACCATCTAACCAAGTAGTGAAGAAAAATAACTAAAAGCAACATCACAATATACAGAAGTAACATCACAATGAATTGAAATAACATCACAATGAACTAAACAACCAAACTAAATACGGGGTTCCTCCCAACCATAATAGCATCATAAGACCATTGTTGGCCCTAGCCATCCCTATGCATGACATCCCAAACTACTGACTAGATTGTCAGTACTATCTTATGAGGATGTCACTACTAAAATGTGCTACAACATAAGAATAGGAATCTAACATGCTAGAAGTAAAGCATAATATACTCCTACAAACAAATAACTTCATCTATCATATGCTAAACACCATAATAAGGAAATAGATCAATAACTAACATCATCTAAACATGTTATGCAAACATTCCAATGAAAGCATAAATCACAAGATAACATACCTCGAAACCTGAAGTACCAAGTGAAAACATCTAGCAACGGTCGCACTCGGATAGTAGACTATCTCTGTACACCAGTCCCCACCAATAATGAAGGTATCTATGCCTACCAACCACATGGAACTCGCAGGCCCACTCTCACCATGCTAATGAAGATAATGACCCAACCAGAAACACACATAAAGCACAACGTCCATGGCTAACACTCACGCCAGAAAATATGATGACTGAACCAAGAACATAGACAATGCATAAACTGTTAGAGTAAATAATTAATTAATTATTAATTATTAATTCTATTTACTTAAGCTTATTTAAGTTAATGCATTTATTTAATATTTAACATTTAATTGTTGTAGTGATGAGTTGTTAACAACATGGGAGTTTGTTCCCTTCTAGCATGTTCCACCTTTGTGTAGATGCTTGGTTGTCAACCTTATCTTCTACCACTTTCTAGCTTGTTCTATAAGCTTCCATGAGGCCTTTATATTTGGGTTCTCTCATTATATTTTCTCATTCCATTTTCATTGTAAATACATTTTCTTTGTTTTGCAATATGTTCTCTCTCAAGTCTGTTTAGGGTTTTTCCAAGATCCACCTCTTCTTTGTTGGTTTCCTTTTGATAGGTTATTTGCATGCAGGTGATCTTGGTGAATTGTGGAGTTGGATTTCATCAAATTCTACATGGTATTAGAGTCTCCCTACTGCTGCTTCATTGAAGATTTTTTGAAGCCGCGATTCAGAGACACAAACCCTACTTTGTTTCTGCATTTTTCTTCAATTCGAGGGAAGAGCATTTTTTTGGAGCACTTTGAGCCCAAATAGACATTGCCATTAGATCTGGAAGGCTGTTTGTAGTTAGGATTCATATAAAATATTTTAATTTTGGAGACAGAACTCCAGGAGGCAAATTTTTTTTAGTTAGAGGGTCTGCCATATGATCGTATGGACGAACAGTGCAAATTTTTTTTTTTTTTTTAAAAAAAGTGGTTGGCAACCACTATGCCACCGTGGGGCCACTGTTGTGCCACCCACACACAGCCTATAGTGGCTATAGCCAGCAGCGTTATTGCAAAGCTGCCATAGCTCGACCACCCAACCGCCGTCTCCACCAGTGGCTCCTCCAATTTTTCTCTGCCTCCTCCAATATTCTCTACCCCATCACCTCCTATGCTGCCCTCCTGCTACTGCCTGCATGGAGCCACAGTTTTCTACCACGTGTAAAGTTACATAGTTAGCACTTGCGCAACTTTTTTGACATTTGGCACCGCGTGGGGGTGACACCTGGCGCATGTGCCACGTGGCCACTACCATGTCACTTGCCATGTCAACTGTACTTGCCATGTGGCATCCACATGGCCTTTTTTGCTATGATAGTCCCCAGGCTGTCAAATTTAATCGTGTGATTTACTGACATTAGCATGACATCACCCTACATCAGCACCCCTACCAGGCTCTCCAAGGTCCTTTTTGACCTACTTGCAATTTTTTGGCCATATCTTGAGCATATAGAGGTATTTTTCTAATCCGAAAGAAGTGTTGAAAAGCTAGTTTTGAGATGGAGACACTGGTGTAGGTATTTTTAAGTTTTGATGTAGTTTAATTACTCTTTTTAGTAGTTGAAGTTCAAAGTTCTATTTTTGACTTTGACATGCATATCTTTTGCATCCCATGTCAGTTTTTTAAAAATGTTCTATTTGTGGAAAGATGGTTTTGTCATCTTTTAGAAATGTTGTCTTTTTCCTTAGATTCTGGCCCAGGCTCTTTCTATCATGTTTTTGACATTTTTTCTCTATGGTGGATATCTTGGGTGTTTTAGGTTCGAGGATCATTTTCCAGACAGTTTATTTTATTTTGGGCTGTATTATCTTTTGTGTCAATTTTTTTTCCTTTTTTGATCATTGTAGATATCATGTGTAAGGACTTTCGTGTATACACACTGAGATAAAGTGCCACTCTTGCATTTCGGGTTCATGAACATTGTTTTGAGATAGTTGTACTTGTACTATTTTTATAAAGCACCATGGGGGGGATAGTTGTTTTCTATTTTAGGCCCTCTCCCTTTGTCAAGTGAGTGTCCCTTCCATGACATTAGCCCCATGCAACGTTGATGTGACCGTGTCTTTATAGGTGTTTGTACCTCTTCCTCTCTCGTCATTCTTGGTTCTGTCTGCAGGGGATTTTGGCCCACCTTCTTAGTTGCCTATCATCTCACCCTGTCTACATTAAGGGGGGGTTATGCTATTGTTCTAATGCATCCGTGGTTCGATGGTTCGATAGTGTGAGCTATGTATTCAGTGGTTGATCCTATATACAAGGCAATTGTAGTGGTTGGCTACCTATGCATTTCGGTGAGATGGATCATCTACCATATAGACATGCTCAGTTCCTGCTTTCTTCTTCTATGGAGGTTCTTCAGATCAACAGTTTCTTTCTGATGGCATATTTTGCAGCTTTTTCATGCTTCAATGATGCTCTTCATGATCACTTCTTGTTCCTATTTTATGGGACATTCGTCTAGTTGGAGGCTTTTTCAGTTCTTCTCTAGTTTCTTACCTCTTTTTGGGGGAGGGTTTTTCCCACGTGGTTTTCTTTCTTTCCCCATTTTCAAAGGTTGCATCTCTTGCATTGTACATGGGTACCTAACATGGCCTTGTTGCTAGAACCCATTCTACATTTTCATCTTAGTTTTGTGAGCTTAAGGCATTCCCCTAAGTTGCACTTAAGGGGGGGTGTAATTAGTTAATTATTTATTCTATTTACTTAAGCTTACTTAGTTTAATGAATTTATTTAATATTTAGCATTTAATTATTGTAGTGATGAGTTGTTGACAACACAAGAGTTTGTTCCCTTCTAGCATGTTCCACCTTTTTGTGGATGCTTAGTTGTCAACCTTATCTTCTACCACTTTCCAGCTTGTTCTACAAGCTTCCATGAGGCCTTTATATTCGAGCTCTCTTATTGTATTTTCTCATTCCATTTTCATTGTAAATACATTTTCTTTATTTTGCAATATGTTCTCTCTCAAGTCCGTTTAGGGTTTTTCAAAACTCCACCTGTTCCTTCTTGGTTTCTCTTTGACAGGTTATTTGCATGCAAGTGATCTTGGTGAGCTGTGGAGTTGGATTTCATCAACTCCTACATAAACTACAGGTCCTAGTTAGACACTCAATGTGCTACTAAGTAGGGGCTAACATCATGGAGAGTCGCTTGGCATCGACAAGTGCAATCTTGGATCATGCAGATTCAACTCCCTCAATGGAAGGCTCTAGCATAAAACATTTTTTATTATCTTAAGTTTTATTACCACCCAGTATTTTATTTAGTTATCACTTAATTAAAGCTCCCTCTATCAACCTATGGTGCCATGATCACTAGGCTACGAGATAAAAGACTCCTCCATATGCTACCCTACCCTACCCATGCTCATCCAATGATGAGTGCCCGAAGGAATGCATATTCCCAATCCCAAATGATCATAACTTTTGAAAATACCACAAAAGATTAGGACTCACAAGTCACCCGATAAATATACACACGTGTACTCGTGTGGTGCACCACCATCACAAAGATCATAACACCAGGAGTGGATGAAGATGCACTACAAAATATCACTCAACTAAAAATAGTCTCAGGAGGATAGATGCAACATGCATCCCAATGCAAAATAAAAGTGCAAGAATGGTTTGAATGACATCCAAATAGATGATCTAGGTCCACGAGCAAACTCATGCTAAGAAAACCTGTAAAAATAAGGTAGTACACAAACTGAGCTAAAACCCCCAAAACTGGAAAACATTGAAATTAAAACCCATTTGGTCTTTGGGTGCAAAAACTCCAAACATCCAATAAAATTTGGGTTCAGACACTAGATGCAAAAATTACTAGCATACCGATGCAAAACCCCAAACCTCCATCCCAAAAATAGGGAAAATATTCATACTTAACCAACAAGGCAGAACCAACAAACATAAATGGAGGGGAACACTAGTTCTCAACCTCCTAATAAACTGCTACCAAAAATAGAAGCTGAAACGAAGAAAAAACAAGAAAATGGGAAAGCCCTACCTGATAACAAAAGGGGCTAAAACTAAAAATCGTACAATAAAATAAATCTCCCACTGAAACTGCTAGAAATTATGACAAAGTAAGGTCTACCCTAGTTGGATCCAACAAGATTGACCTCACAAAGATCCCACACTCACAACTCCCACAACGAATAGAAATGTGATCTTCTAGAAGAGGATTCTCAAAAAAGCTCTCAAATTTGTGTTTTGCAAAAGTGAGAAGTGAGAAAATAATTAGTTTTTCTAATACTTATTCACTTTTTCAGTGAATAATCGATTAGAGAAAATAGCTAGTTAGACTAGCTAAACTCTGAATCGACTTAGACGAAAATAGGTTATTCCTCATAATAGGAATTCACCTAAGGCAAAGCTGTCAGAAACTTAATTCAATAACAATTAAATCCCGAAAACTCAAAATCACCGAAATTAACTTAACAACTTTCATGACAATGTGAACCTCTAAATGCACAGACACACTCATTGGTCTTATCACATAATGCAAATGAGTTCGGATTTAATAATCATCGAAAGGTTTAATTTATACCATTAAAATAAGGATATGTCAACCATATAGGGGTGACATTGGTAAAATATGAATAGTTGAATCACTAACTCGATGTGCCACTCCCAGGGATATAAATCCTGTACACTAAAACACACGATCAAGTGCAATTGCATATAATAACATAATCGAAGCAATAAATGCATTAACTAATTTAACCATTTATTAAATTATACCTAAATAATCCATTTACATCACTCACATTTGCATAAAGCATAAAGAGATAAGAATGAAGTAAATAACCATAGCATAAAATCCATCACATAACATAATCAGAACATATATCCAAATACCAGATAATTAGATATCATCATCGACCTACTATCATCTCAAAATGGCATCAACATGCAAATATGATAAACTGAACAACATAGTAGTAAAGCATCTATGGTACTAAAATCAAAGTATAGCATCCGACCCTCAGGTTATCTCAAGGCACATATAATTAGAGTATCAAGTATCTCTCAAATCAAAATGAACAAGGTATAGACTGCAAACACAAGAAGCACTACACAGGTAACCTCATAATAACCATTGTCATTGATGAAAAAAATGAGAGAAGTTAAATGCAAGGGAGACATGAAAGGGGAAGAAGAGTAAAGGAGAAGATACAAAAAGGGGGAGAAGAATAAGACACACAAAAGAGAGAACATAAAAGGAAGCCTCTAGAAAGAGAGAGTATACTCAGATAAAGGCTAAGGCCACAAACAAGTAGAAATGAGACAAACTAGCATAAACCTATGATAGTGATATACATCTTGATAACCATTTATCAAGATTCATAAAAAAATGGGGTTTTTCCATCACTTCCAAAGGGGGGTGATTGTTAGATTAAAAGCAGTCATTAGTATAACTAACTAGAAAAATGGTGTCAAGAAAACTCAAGCAATGAAATGTTGTCATTGATTAGGAACTAGTTAACAAGAGGATTGAAGTGTTGCGAGTGCAACCACTGATAAACTAGCATATCAGTCTCAACAAAAGAAAACAACAAGACAAGCCTATGATAGGTAGAGATACATGAAAGTTTGGTGATTACAACCTAGTCATCATTGAAATGATAAAACTAGAACAAGGTATGAAAGTGATGTGACATGGATATAGGGAGAAATGACAAAATTGATAGAATAAAGCAAAGACAAGTAATCTATACATAAAATCACACACGAATAGACAAGCCTATGTGAATAAGAACTTATGGTTAGGTAGTCATGGATATTTTGTGAGTATGCTTGTTATGTATTTTAAAATTTGAATGCAATAATTTGAGCAGAATAATTTTAGGGTTTTCTACCCATGGAATAGATGAAGGATATAAGTTCACTTAGACTTAATTTTGAAGTTGTTGTAGGTTTGATTGACAATAGATTTGTGGAAAACAAACCAAAACAAAGTAATGATATACTAACAAAAAATAGTGCTTATGGAGTGAAAAGTGAGAAGAAAAAGAGAACGTTCACTAGATTAAGCTAGGACATAGGAAGAAGATCAAAGAATCTTCATGGAGCATCTCAAAGAATATATAAGGAAAGGTGTTCCAAATATTTAGATCTATTCTTTAGTTTTGTTTCTTACCAATGCAACTATTATAAGCCTTTGACAAGGAAGACTTGTAAGAAGTCTTTGAAATCCTTTAAGCAGGTATCTCTTAGAAAGAGATCAAAATCCTTTAATATGGTATCCATAATACGTTGTTATGACCCTAACATATTATATTCATTCCTAATAGGATGAGTTCTCAAAAAGAGCATATATAAGCCTTTCACATGACACCTTTTTTACTTGCAAGGAAAGGCTAGTGAGTATATTACTCTCACCATGGTTTCCATTCTCACACTAGGGGATTTCATGTAAAAATATATGTGTCATTGATGTATACATCCTTGTGTAATCTTTTATGGTTTTATTGTATTGTGTTTGTCATTTCCTTGATTGTAAAGGAGCTAGTAACAAGGTGTGTGTTTAAACAAGTTGCATTGACTGACAAAATATATAGATTTGGACATACTCATTGTAGTGCCTCTTGTGTTTTCAGTATGTACCTTTTCTAATTTGAGAGATACTTGATACTCTTATTTCATGTACTTTGAGATGACCTAAGGGTCGAATGTTATACTTTGATTCAGTACCATAGATGTTTTACTGATATGTTGTTCAGTTTATCATATTTTCATGTTGATGCCATTTTGAGATGATAGTTGATCTATGAGGATATCTGATTATTATAGTTGGACATATTTTCTAATTATGTTATCTGACGAATTTTATGCAATGGTGATTTACATCATTTTTGTCTCTATATGCTTTATGAAAACATGAGTGATATAAATGGATTAATTAGGTATTTAATACATTATTGCTTCGACTATGATATTATATGCAATTGTACTTGATCATGTGTTTTAGTGTGTAGGAATTATATCCTTGGAAGTGGCACATGGAGTTAGTGATTTAGCTATTCATATTTTACCAATGTTGCCCCTGTATGGTCGATGTATCTTTATTTAATTGTTTAGATTTAAAATGTATTGGTGATCATTAAATACAAACTCATCTACATTATGTGATTAGATCAGTGAGCATGTTTGTGCATCTAGAGGTTCACATTGTCGTGAAAGTTTAGTGATTTCTGTGATTTTGGATTTTCGAGCTTTAAATCTTCTCAAATTTAATTTCTAGCAGCTTTGCCTTAGGTGAATTCTCGTTATGAGGAATAACCTATTTTCATTTGGGTTAGTTTGGAGTCTAGCAAGCTATTCTCCCTAATCGAGTATTCACTCGAAAAGTGAATAAGTATTGAAAAAGGGATTTTACTATTCACTTCTCACTTTTGAAGATACAAATTTGAGAGCTTTTATGAAATCCTCTTCTTGAAGGATTGGACGTTTATTCGTTTAGGGAGTTGTGAGCATGGGATCTTCGCGAGGTCGGTCTTGTTGGATCCGACTTAGGTAGACCTTGCTTTACCATGATTTTCAGTAGCTTCGACGGGCATTTTATTTTATTGTGTGGGTTTTAGTTGCTGCCCCTTTTTTTGTCAGGTAGGGCTTTTCCATTTTCTTGTTTTAGCTCTGATTTAGGTTCTATTTTTGGTAGTTATTTGTTTGGGGGCTGTAAACTAGTGTCCCCCTCCATTTCTATTTGTTGGTTCTGCCCGATTGGTCAGGTATGAACTTTTTCCTAGTTTTTGGGATGGGGGTTTGGGGCTTTGTACTGTTATGCTGGCCGTTTTTGCATACAATGTCCGAACCCAAATATTATTGGATTTTTGGGGTTTTTACATCATTTTGTGTGCCACCCTATTTTCTCAGGTTGTCTTGGCTAGATTTCCTATGGGGTTTAGAATAATCGTTTAAGTATAAGTTGATGTATATTTATTTTCTTATACTTAAGATATATTTTAATATATGCAACAAGTCTTTTGAGATAGGTTCCAGACCTCTACGAGCTAAGATAAAGATTCTAGGAAATTTCAAGGCTTTAGGATTTTAGAGTTAGCCAATTTTTTGGAGTCAAATTTTGTCTTTTAGCATGGTGTTCAATAGTTGAGTTGTGCTTCCTTTACATCCTCGATATGTGTGAGATCATGGTTAGTCTCTTCTATTTATGGTTTATGTTTTGGTTAGTGGTGATGCTTGGAGATCTTTGGTATTTGGTTGTAGGTTAGTCTTCCATTGCGATCTTCTTGATCCATGTATGATGGTTGTCTTGTGCACTCATACTTGTAATTTTTATTTTATTTTTTATTTGGCTTTTATCTATCTTTGTTCCAAGGATCTCTGGGTGAGGCATTACACTCATTCACCCCTCCCACTCTTAGTACCAATTGTGACCAATAGTGTCATCACATGATCAAAATACTCGAGTTACCATGGACTGGTCTATCACTAGAGCCCAAACCTTCAAGGGTTGAGTTACCTTAGACTAGTCACTATGGACCCCAAAACCTTAATGTGACCCATGCAAAACTATAATGCCTTCTCATGAAGATGAGGAATACTATTCATTCCTCTCACAAGGTATCATCTTATTCCCATCCTTAGCCTATACAAGCACTCAAGGCATGAGCAATTAAACATCAATAATTATCTTTCTAATGTCCTATCCCAAATATTATTTACCACCTGTTATCACTTATTATATAACTTTCAATAGGTTACCCTGGTATTGGTCACTCTAGGCCTTAGAGCCCTTTTATAAGACACTTCCATAGGACATGCCTAAACTACCTCACCTAAACTCAAAAACCACAATTGTGTCCCATACCACAAAAGAATGATATTGAGTTTGGTTCCATGGTATGCAACCAAAACTTGTAATGGTTCTCAAAACCAAAATATCATAAATGCTCTCAAAGCCAAATGTCATAAACATGAGCATCAAAGTAACACATAACATAAAGTAATCGTAACAATTCACCATAATAGAGTACACTCCAAAAGCTTTTGGTTGACATACTAGTTGACCAATCTAGATTGTCCAAAAAACTCATCATGAAATAAACATGACAAAAATCCAAGTCAACCATATATAACACATAAATTTCAGCTACATAACTAAATTAAGTTATTTTCAATAGTCTAATTTGACCACATGATTATGTTCATTAAAAAAAATGAAGGAAAAAATAGATTTGTTTTATCTTTCATTAAATTATACATATAAGTTTTCCATTTAAAAATAAATAGTAAATATTAATTAACAATGTTGATCAACAGATATTAATAATAATAAATATTTATTAATATTTAATATTTTTTAATAATAATTACTAATCTAAGAACTATGAGTACATTTCCTTAAAAATATTAATCTTTAAATAAATTAACTGTAAGAAAAGATAAACTAGAGCAAGGAAATGAATTCAATCCATGTGAGTAAAATGAGAAATAATGTCACCATGAAATAACCAAGTTCCAAGAGCATACACCAAAGTAGAGCAACAAAAATGAAAAAGGATTTGAAAGCTGAAAGCAAAGAAAACCCTTTGTGAGTATTATGAATGAAGGCAAAAGCCTAAGGAAAAGAGAGAGAGAGTTGGAGCAAAAAATAACTCATTACATTAACATCAATGTGATGTGTAAAGAAGAATGAGAAAGAAGCATGTCTTTTATAGAGACGAGAAAAGAGTCACATTTGTAACTCCAACTGAACTATGATTGCCATATTCAAAATAAGTGTGTGCAAATTGTCAAGATCCTTTTAAGGAGGGTAAACTAATTTACCTTTATAAAAGAAATTTCAAAAGAAGTTGTCCTCACATGTGGACTAGAGGACAAGTAAATGACATGTCCTCCACATGTGTACAAGAGGAAAAACTACATGTAGGGATCCTTGGAATATCTCAAATTAAATACATCCAAGGAAAGATTAATATTTCTAACACTCCTCCTTGACCTTTACTTGGGGAGCTTACATCAAGGGGTTGTAAACCCAAATTTTTTCAATGAATTTGAAATCTCTCTTTAGAGAGAGGTTTTGTCAAGATATTAGGCACTTGATCTTCACCCTTGCAATAAAGAAGTGTCACTTTCTTGTCTTCAACTTGTTCTCTAATGAAGTGATATGTTTTGTTCTTGCATGGAAAACTGGATTTTTGGCTAAGGCAGTGGCACTTTGATTGTCACAATATAATGGAGTAGGTGCTTGTTGAGGTAGACCCAAATCTTCAAGTATCCTTCTAAGCCATAAAGATTCCTTAGATGCATTATTAAAACTTTTCTATTTAGCTTCAATTGAGAAAAGAGAAATAGAATGATCTTTTTTACTTTTCCAAGAAATTACACCTGAACCAACAAAGAAAAAATACCCAAAACTAGATTTCCCATCATTGGGATCTCCACCTAGATTAGAATCAGTATAGCATTGTAAAGTAAAATCAAAATTTTTATAATAAAATAATCCCATATTAATTTATCCTTTGATATATCTCAATATTCTTTTAGCTACTTTAAAATGAGTTTGTTATAAATCTTGAAACTAAACAAACACTATAAGCTATATAGGGTCTAGTGAGAGTTAAATAATTCAAACTTCCTACTAGTTCCCTACACAAAGTTTCATCAACAAAAGGAGTATTCATATCAACCATTGACTTAGTTCCTAATTCACACAAAATTGAAACATGGATAAAATTGTTCATGTTAAATTTTTGCAAAAGATCATGAGCATATGTTCTTTGAGAAAGAAAAATACCATTAGGAGTTTGCCAAATTTGCATGCCTAAGAAGTAATGTAAAATTCCTAAATCAGTCATTTGAAATTTTTGATTAAGTTGAAACTTAATACAAAAATAAAAGCATTTGAACTTGAAGTGAGAATCAAATCATCTACATAAAGAATAACAATGATAATATCATCTTGAGTATGTTTGATGTATAAGTTTGGATGATTTTTACTTCTAGAAAATCCTTGAGAAATAAAGAAAGAATTTATCTTAGAATACCATTCAGTAGGAGATTTTTGAGACCATAAATAGATTTTTTCAATTTACAAACCAAAATTTCACTACATTTTTTATTAAAACTAGGTGGTTGAGCCATATAGGTCTCTTTAAGTAAATCACCATTTAAGAAAGCATTTTTAACATCTATTTGATGAATAGGCCAATTAATTTTAGAAGCTAAAGAAATAACAAGTTTGATAGTAGGCATTTTAGCGACGGGGGCAAAAGTTTTATTATAATTTAATCCTTTAAAAAAACCTCTAGCAACTAATCTAGCTTTAAACTTTCTGATTTTAGTATTGGCATTCAACTTGGTTTTATATAACTATTTCCATGAAACTAAATTCTTACCATGTGGTAAAGTAACTAAATCCTAAGTTTGATTAGCAATTAAAGAATCATATTCCTCTTGCATGACCCGTTGCCAATGAGGTTGAGAGTTAGCTTGATCAAAAGACTTAGGATCATTAGAATTCACAATAGAAGTCATCAAAAAATAATTGCAATAATTAATCCTCCTAGGTTTAAGACCACCAAATCTAGTAATATAATCATCACTTTCATTAAGCCTTGAGCCCATTAGGTTTCCTCTTAATAGTAATAAAATCATCACTAGAAGAAGAGTCATTATCTATAAATGCATCATTAGTAGAGACATGATTACCATTACTAGCATGAGAAGGAGGAGGAATAACAATTGGTGCTTGAGGAGGAGGGTTAAGAGAAGGAGGTTGGTCCTCCACTAGCACTATTTTAGTGCCACTAAATTTTGCATCTTGTGCATTAGAGAAATCATGAACTCCATTTTCTGCAATACAAACATCCCTTGCAACTTGCACTTTGTTAGTAGTAGAATCATAAACTCTATAAACCTTAGTATTTTCATCACACCCAAAAAAGAATAAGGAGAAGACTTAACATCTAATTTATGCCTTTTTTTTAAGGAGTATGAACATAAGCAATAGAACCAAAAATCCTCAAGTGATGTAAATCAGGCTTCCTACCAAACTAAGCTTCTTTGGGAGTGATATCCTTAAGAGCTTTGATAGGAGTTTTATTAATAATATGAGTGACACAACATAGCTTCAGCCTAAAACTTATAATGCATATTCTTAGCATGTAACATACATCCAGTCATTTGAACAATGGTCCTATGCTTTCTTTTTGCCACACCATTTTGTTGTGGTGTATAAGGAATAGTAAGCTCATGTTTAGTTCCACATGATTCTAAATAATAATGAAATGCATTGTTCACATATTCCTTCCCATTATCAGTTCCAAGAAACTTAAGTTCAAAACCGGATTTCCTTTCAACATATAAATGAAACTCAATATAAGTATCAAGAACTTGATCCTTTCTATGCAAAAAATAGATCCAAGTTCTCCTTGAAAAATCATCAAGAAAAGTAAGTGCATACCGAGAACCTTGGTGAAGTTATTCTCCATGGATCCAATAGGTCACTATGGACTAGGAACAACTTATGAGTTGCCCTCCATGATTGGCCACTTGGAAAGGGTTACCTATGCATCTTACTTCTCATACAGCTAGTGAAAACAATTTTGGAAGGAATAATTTGAGGCACTCCATCAACCATATTTCCTTTTTGCATCAAAGTAAGATAATCAAAATTTAAATGAGCAAGTCTTTCATGCCATACATTGAAATCAATAGAGGTACGTAAAGAATACCTTGAACTAAAAAATTCATGAAATTTAAATAAGTTATCATGTTCCAATTTAACATTAACAATAACTTGACTAGTGTGAGAATCAAACACATAGCACATATAGAATTCAATTTTATAGTCTTGACATAGCTTTGCAATAGAAAGAAGATTAGTTTTCAAACTAGGAACATAAAGAACATCATGCAATTTACCATTAGGAACACTTACATCACCAAAACCTTCAACTTTATGAGTATGATTATTAGCTAATTGAATTGGAATGTTAGCCAAATTAGGTTGCAAAGAATCTAAAACTTCCTTATGAGAAGTAACATATTGAGAAGCACCACTATCCATGATCCATTCTAATGGTCTAGAAATTTTATAGCTACAAGTAAAAGCACAACAAGAATTAGAACCATTAGAGTTACCTTTTTATGATTTGACTTTTGATGGTAATTATTGTTGTTCATGGGTTTCTTATCATTTTTCTTTTAAAGATAATTATTAATACATGACCATCTTTGCCACAATAAGTATGATGAGGTTTATAATTGGAATTATTTCTTTGGTGATTATTATGATAGTTGGAGTTATTAAGATTATTATTAGTTTGATTATTAGACTTGAAATGAGATTTATTATTTGAATTAGGAGAGTTATTATGATTGTGATTATTATTTGATCGAAAGTTATTATTTGAGTTACTAGACATAAAAGCATGTTCACTTGACTTAAGAGTACCAAATTGAATTAGTTTAGCTTCTTCTTGATGCAATAAGTTTTGAAAAACACCACAAGTCAATTGAGAAGATAAACTAGGAATAGCATGCTGAACATGAATATTAGTTATAAATTGCTGAAATTATCTAGCAAGACACCTTTTAAAAATAATATGAATCAAGAAAATATCAACTGTTGAACACCTAAACCAATCAAATGACTTTTAAGAGCATCCAATTTTAAAAGAAAGTCATCCATAGTTTTGAAATATGTATACTTGAGATACTCGAGTTGATCCTATAATTGTATTTTGTGGGATTCATCTGCGCTGTCATAAGTAGTTTGCAAAATTGTCCATGCTTCATGAGCTCTAGAATAATTTGCAATCAGAACATCTAAATTGGGAATAATTGAAATGCCAATTAATCTTCAAGCTTCTTCATTTTTAGTTTTCCAAGCATCTTTTGCATCTTGGGTGGCAGTTGTATCGGGCTCAACAAAAGCATTAGTTGCAACATCCAACATGTGTTTAAAATGAAAAATGAACGATATGTGGGTCTTCCATGAATGATAATTTGAATTATTAAGCTTAATTTCTGGAATTAAAGAAGACATAGTAAAAAAAATCCCTTGATTAAAAAATAACAAATAAAAATAAAAAGTGTAATTTTATTTAAAATATAAACAATAATCTTGAATTGAATAAATGGAATGTAAAGCTTCCAAAAGAAACTTAAAGAGCTTGAAAATATGTTTGAGTTATATTAAATTTTTTTTTTTACAAAAAGAATTAGCAAGGATAAGGGAAAGAAAAAAAAACTGACTAAATTATAATGATGACAAAACCGCAGAGAAAAATTGAAACACACAGAATAATGTGCAAAAAGGAATTAATTATAGAGACAACCAGTGGGCAAAAGAAAAAATGCCTATGACGTGAATGATTAAAAGGACAAAGAGCAATAAAAGATAAAGCATAGAAAATAAAAAAATGGCTCAAATGAAGAAATTTCCAAACCCGAATAAAGAAAGACTCGATAAGGGAGATGTATACCTAATAGACCTTCAAGGGGAGGCCAAATAAGATGCCAATATAGCCAAAGGCGTTATCGTTTGCAATGTTCTCAAGGCGATGAAGTATGATAAGGGAGAAGACACACGCTTTAGAGAAAATGTTCTGATGTTTTAGCAGATGTCAGAGCAATGTAACAATTAGAAGGAAGGACCAACCAAACACCGTGCCAGAAAAAGGCTGGAGGTGATAACAAGGAGCATGAGAATAAATAGAAGAGGTTTATGATGATTTAAATAGAACTACACACAGATCTTTATGAATACGTATTTGAATTAATGTATACAAAAAACAAAGAAAATATTGCTAAAAGATTAAATACAAGGTTATATAAAATGTACAACAAATAAAGTAACAAAGAGGCACTTTCTTTATGCTGCAAGCTGCAAATGTGAGCTTAGTGTCAATTAAAACTGAAATGTCTACATGAAAAATGTTAGAGAATGGATAAAAGTTCTCTTGCTTTGGCGGCCAACCTTCCAAAGCAAGAGAAAAGAAATTTCAAATAAAAATAACCCTTTGGTGGAAAGCTTTCCAAAGGGGGAGAATATCAAAAAATAAATAAAAACTGCACACACAAGATGTTAGTGTGAGCTTAAAAATGGAAAAACGTCTCCTCTCAAGAAATGTCTCCTTATAAGGTGAACTCCAATGAATGACAACCTTTAACACTAAAATTCAAAACAAGGATTAGTAACCAAGCTCTGATACCATGTAAGAAAAGATAAACTAGATTAAGGAAATGAAATCAATCCAAGTGAATAAAGTGAGAAATAATGTTACCATGAAATAACCAAGTTCTAATAGCATACACCAAAGTGGAGCAACAAAGGTGACAAAGATTTGAAAGGGGAAAGCAAAGAAAACCCCTTGTGAGTATTATGAACGAAGGAAAAAATCCTAGGAAAAAGAGAGAGAGAGTTGGAACAAAAAAATAGCTCATTAGCAATGTGATGTGTAATTAAGAATGAGAAGGAAGCATTTTTTTGTAGAGACGAGAAATGAGTTACATTTGTAACTCCAATTTCTATAAATGCCACATTCATAATAAGTGTGTGCAAAGTGTCAAGATCCTCTTAAGGAGGATAAACTAATTTTCTTTATAAAAAGAATTATAAAATGAGTTGTCCTTACATGTTGACTACAGGACAAGTAAATGACACGATTTCCACATGTGTAGAAGAGGACAAACTACATGTAGGGATTCTTCAAATATCCCAAATTAAATACATCCAAGGAAAGAATATTTCTACCATTAATATTTAATAAATCTTAAATAATATTCATTATGAAATAAATTTTAAACTTATTAAACTTTAAATAAAATTAACTATTAATAAATGAATTAAAGTTAAATAAAAAATACCCGTAATTAGGGGGTGGCTTCCTAAGGCAACCATGCATGTTGTTTAGCAATCACGTGCTTCTAAGACACCTGTGTGTGTTGCCTTGTAGTCATATGAGTTAGGGACACCAATAGGGGGAAACACATTTAAACAAACATGTTTTATGACCAGTTCATCTAGGAAATAAATTCCCTTTCACTATCCAATGAGAAATTGACTTTCAAGTCACTAATTCTCAAGAAAATCCATAGATAGACATGAATGTATGTCTTCATGAACTATCTTGAAGCATAGACCAAAATTTTACTCCACTAAAACTCACCAAAGAAAAAACCAAATCACTATTTGATATAGCTCTCAGTAAATATCATTAGTGACTAGTCTTTAGTAAATCATTTGTAACTTCTTTGAATCAACTCACAAACATATGCAATGGAAAATATAGTATGTAGGCTCACCAAATATCATCTCAAGTTCAAAAAATTGTGTCTTCACTAAAAATTTGTTTACACTAATCATCGACTTGAACATTGTCTGATAGATAGATATGTTGACATCAATGGCAAAATATTAATGCCAAACATAAGTAGAAATAATTCCAAAAATGACTCTCCAATAATATCCCAACAAGGAAAAATCATTATTTTAGGGAAACTGGAAATCTAGTGGAATGTATATTCAAAGTTATGACCAAACTACTATAAGAGAACTTGTTAATTTCTTACTTAGAAACTACCTAGCTACCTCATATTGATTAGTACATTAAAATTGATAATAATTGGAACCTCCTAATGACTTATGCCAACTTTGATAATACTAAGATTCTACCTAGAAAAAAATACAAAATGGAAACCTTCCTTTATAGGATATCACAAGCTCAAATTTTGATGTAGGAGCATCCTGGGTTGCACTTGTATCCTGCATGTTTTTAGTTTTTAGTTTACTACTAAAACTGTGTTTTCTAGTTTCTAGGTGTCTGTTGTAGACTATGTAACTTATGTTTCATAATGAATGAGAGGCTGTGAACTTTAGGTATTGAAGAGGGCCTAGAGTAATATCTATGGTCCAAGGTGCAAGTTCTAACTCCTTATAAGTTGGGAGATATGGCAATTCTTCTGGAGTATCAATTTTTGGTAGTTCTATGCTACAATTTCCTATGCTTGGTTTTCAAGATGGATGCCCACTTATCCTTGGTGAATCAGCCCTTGCACACTTAAGGTGCTATAGAGGACCTAAAATTTTACCTACAGTTTGAAACACGAGTTCTAACCCAATCAGAGCTGGGAGATATCACAATTTTTCTTGGACATTGATTTTTGGACATTGTAGGCCGATTTGTGTATTTAATGTTAGGTTTATTTTCATGATGGGTATTTAATATTTGCTAAGGGCTGACTTGTGGCTTCTCTATGTTCTAGAATGATCTATAAGCCATTTTGACTAGTATAAATAGAGTATTTAGGCTTAGAGCTAGGACAATTTTAAGAGAGGAAAATATGATTTGAGAGCAGAACTAGAAAGTGCAAATTTGCTACTGGATCTTGGATTTGAATGTATTTGTATCTGGCCATAACCTAGAAGGCCTTACAGCTAGGAATGTATGTTGAATATTTGAAGAATCAATGAAAGTGTTTGCTCTTTCTCCTTTGGTTGTTGATTCTATGTGTTAGATTTCTGCTGTGTTAACTCTTATAGGGTGGTTTGGAGAGTTGGGTGTGCCATTGGCCCTAGTTTTCCCTATCCTTCCTTGCGTCAGGTGGTATCAGAGCTTGAGGTTCATCCTTGCGGAGATTGGATCATGTAGAACCCTGATTCAAATTTGGTTGTAGGGTGGTAGATCTGCAGATTTGACCTATAACTTGTAGAGGGTTACGATCTTACAGGAACCTGATTTATAAAGATGGTTCACGGTAGAGGAAATGCTAATAATGCTATATTGGATCAATTGAGACAAATTGTAGCCAGATTAGGTGCTTTGGAGACAACCTAGAGGAGAGGAGCACATCTTGATGATGTAAGTGATGATGAGATAGTAACACCAAACCATAATCTAGAACTTGAAGAAGATCAAGATGAGGAGAGATTATTGAGAGTGTTGTCTAGGGAAAATTCAAAGCCTATTGTAGAAGTTCCTTATAATGAAAAATTGGATACCAATGCTATGTTAAATTGGATCTCAGATATGGAGAAGTTATTTGAGTATGAAAACACTCCTAAGAATAAGGTGGAGATTGCAGCTACTAGGTTTAAAGGTCATGCTTCACTATGGTGGGACCATTTGCAAACTAATAGACAAATGAGAGGAAAGGAGAAGATCAAAACTTGGTCGAAGATGGTGAACAAGGTAAAAAATAAATTCCTTCCTGCTGATTACCTAGTTAGCTTGTTGAGGAAGATGTAAAATTTGAGACAAAAGGACATGATTGTGAAAGAGTATACTGAGGAATTCTATAGATTAGACATCAGATCTAGACATGTGGATGATGATGTTGAGAAAATTATGAGATACATAAATGGATTGAGATCTAGAATTCAAGATGAAATAAGATTTGTGAAGTTGGAAAGTGTAGAAGGAGCATATCAATATGCCTTGAAAGTTGAGGAGATCTTGAAAAATAAGCATGAACAAAGACAAAGAGGTAGAGGTAGTAGATTCTAGAGAGATAGAGGTAGATCTTATGGAGAAGGTCGAAGATCTGAAAGTTTTGTACAAGATAAAGGTAAATATGAATAGAAGAGTGATGACAAAGGCAAAACCGAGTGGGAAGGTGGTAATTCTTACCGAGGAGGTACTAGATCTTACCGAGGAAGAGGTAATTCTTATTCTAGAAGTGGATTTCATGGTAATTGTTTCAGATGTGGTAAAAAGGGACATAGATCTTTTGAATGTAGATCATATGAAAGTGGGAAAGGTAACATAAATGCTATGATTCAAGGAGATGATGAGGGTTCACCAAGTGTACTTGAGGCTGGTGAAAATCTAATGGTAAGAAGAACCTTATGTAATAAGGGAAGTGATAAGGAACCTGTTTTAAGAAGAATTTTTTTCAAGACTAGATGTAAGATTGCTGGAAAATGTTGCAAGGTGATCATTGATATTGGAAGTTCAACAAATTTGGCATCGGAAGAGCTAGTTACAAAGTTGTAGTTGTAGAGGTTGAATCATCCCAAACCTTATCATGTTTCATGGATCAAAGATGAACATAAGATATTGGTAAGTAAGCAATGTATTATGAAGTTAAAAATTGGACATTATTTTGATGAAGTTTTTTGTGGTATTATGCCCATGGGTTGTTGTCATGTTTTTTTGGGTAGACCTTGGCAATATGAGAGATATGCTATGCATGATGGAAGATTGAATTGATATACTCTTTGGGTGAATGGGAAGAAACAAATATTGCTGCCTTTGATTGATAGTCTAGATGAGGTCAGTTGTACTATTATAAAAGTTTGCATGTTAATGGAAAGCAATTTGAAAAGGAAGTAAAGAAGAACCAAGTCTATTTTGCTATAAATCCTATAGGACCAAGTGTTGGTAGTAATGACCAAGTAGCAGAAGTTGGTAATGACAGAGTGACAACAAAAATTGCAGAATTGTTGAATGAGTATAAAGACATTGTTGCCGATGATATTTATGATGGTTTACCTCCAATAAGAAGTATAAATAATTTGTATGGATTTGATTCTTGGAGCTAGTTTGCCAAACAAAGTACCATATAGATTGACACCTATAAAGAATGAAGAACTTAACATATAGGTGCATGAATTGCTACAAAAGGGATTAATCATAGAAAGTTTGAGTCCATGTGCTGTACCTACTATATTAGCACCTAAAAAGAATGGAGAACGGAGAATGTGTACTAATTCCAGAGATATTAACAAAATCACAGTGAAATATAGGTTTCCTATGCCGAGGATGGATGACATAATGGATTGTTTGAGTGGAGCAAAGTATTTTACCAAGATTGATTTGAAGAGTGGCTGTCATCAGATCAGAATCAAAGAAGGTGATGAATGGAAGACTGCTTTCAAGACAAAAGATAGTTTCTATGAATGGTTGGTTATGCCTTTTGGTTTAACTAATGCACCTAGTACTTTCATGAGGTTGATGAATGAAGTTATGAAAAGATTCTTGGGTAAGTTCATGATTGTTTATTTTGATGATATTCAGTAAGACTAAGGAAGAACATCTTGAGCATATTAGACAAGTATTGCAGAGATTGAAATAGGAAAAGTTGCTGATTAATCTAAAAAAGTGTTCTTTTATGCAAGATGAGATTGTGTATTTGTGATTTGTGATTTCAGCTAATGGATTGAAGATGAATCCTGAGAAGGTGAAAGAAATTTTAGAGTGGCCTACACCTAAGAATGTGGGTGAGGTAAAATCATTTCATGGTTTGGCTAGTTTTTAAAGAAAGTTTATAAAGAATTTCAGTGTTGTTTGCAATGCTATGACTGAGACAATGAGAGATCAAAAGGAATTCAAGTGGACACATGGAGCAGATAAGAGTTTTGAGACTTTGAAACAAAAGGTTGCCAAATTACCTATATTGGCTTTGCCTGATTTCAATAAGGTATTTTAAGTTGAATGTGATGCAAGTGGTAATGCAATAGGAGCTATATTAAGTCAAGAAGGTAAGCCTGTTGCTTTCTTTAGTGAAAAGTTGAATGATGCTAAAAGGAAGTATTCTATGTATGATCAAGAATTTTATGCTATAGTTCAAGTTTTGAAGAAGTGAAGACATTATTTGATTCCTAAGGAGTTTGTGTTGTATACTGATTATAAAGATTTACAATACTTGGGAAGTCAACATAAATTGAATCAGAGATGTATTAAGTGGGTTGAGTACTTGCAAAATTTTACATTTTTCATTACACATAAGAGTGGAGTTACTAATAGAGTTGCTGATGCATTGAGTAGAAGATGTTCTTTGTTGACTGAAATGAAGGTTGGAGTTCTTGGTTTTGATGAAATGAAAGAGTTGTATGACGCTGATCTTGATTTTTCTAAGGCATGGAGAGAGTGAAAAGCACCAAAGCTGACAAATCATATAAGTAAGTATGATGAGTATTTCATTCAAGAAGGCATGTTGTTCAAAGGCATTCAGTTGTGTATTCTTAGAAGTTCTATGAGGTTGAATCTGATTAAGGAAAAACATAGTGGTGGATTGGTTGGACATTTTGGAATTGATAAGACATTGAGTTTGCTAAAAGAGAAGTATTATTGGCCACAAATGTATAAGGATGTTTAGAAATTTGTAAAGAGTTGTGGAGTTTATTGCAAAAGGAGTGAGTCAAAATACTAGTTTGTATACACCTATTACTATTCCTGAGAAACCTTGGAGTGACATCAATATGGATTTTGTTCTTGGATTGCCTAAAACAGTGAAGGGGTATGATTCTATATTTGTTGTAGTGGATAGATTTCTAAGATGGCTCATTTCATACCATGTAAGAAGATATCAAATGCTGAGCATGTTGCTGAAATTTTCTTTAAAGAGATTGTGAAATTGCATGGAATACCAAGATGCATTATTTCTAACAAAGACAGTAAGTTTGTTGGATATTTTTGGAAGACTTTATGGAAGAAGATGGGTACCGAGTTGAAGTTTAGTTCTACATTCCATCTGTAGACATAGGTTGTGAATAGAAGCTTTGGTAAATTTTTGAGATGTTTAGTTGGGAATAAGCCAAGTAATTAGGAGATGGTATTGGCACAAGCTTAAATTGCATATAATAATTCTGTGAATAGGAGTATAGGGAAGACACCTTTTGAAATTGTTACTAGAATGAAGCCTAGAGGAGTATTAGATTTGATAGATATTGCTGGTGAAGAAAAGAGGAGTGCTGCAGGAGAAGAATTTGCTGATTTTATGAATCTTTACATAAGGAAGTGAAGTCGAGGATAGAACAAAGTAATCAGAAGTATAAGGAAAATGCTAATCAGTCTAGGAGACATCATGATTTTTAAGTTGGTGATGAGGTGATGTTTCATTTGAAGAAAGGAAGATTTCTAGTTGGAACATACAATAAGCTAAAGATGAAGAAGTTAGGACCTTGTAAGATCTTGAAGAAGTTTGATAGTGGGAACGCTTATGAAATTGAGTTACTTGATGACATGGATATATCTCTTATATTCATTGTTGCTAATTCATACAAGTATTATGAGTCAAATGATGAAGTTATTGTATCAGAGGTCTATCCTAAGAAGCATATTGAAGAAGTTGAACAGATAGTGGATCAGAGAGCTGGTAAGAGCACAAGAGGAAAATATTATTATGAATATCTGGTGAAGTGGAAGAACATACCTATGGAAGATGTTTCATGGATTTCTCAATCTGAGTTGGATTCAGCTCAGGTTATGACATCTCAATGATTTAGGAGAATCATTTCTTCCAACCCTGGTTGTTTGATGTAGGAGCATCCTGAGTTTTACTGCTATCTTGCATGTTTTCAGTTTTTATCTTGCTGTTGAAATTGTGTTATGCTGAAACTATGTTTTCTGGTTTTTGGGTGCCTGTTGCAGACTGTGTAACTAATTTTCCATAATGAATGAGAGGCTGTTCACTTTGGGGATTTAAGAGAGCCTAGAGTGCTATCTATGATCCAAGGTGCAATTTCTAACTCCTTATAAGTTGGGAGATATGACAATTCTTTTGGAGTATCGATTTTTGGTAGTTCTACATGATAGTTTCTTGTGCTTGAATTTTGAGATGGATACACACTTATCCTTGGTGAATCAGCCCTTGCACACTTAAGGGGTTGTAGAGGACCTAAAATACTAACCATAGTTTGAAGCACAAGGTCTAACTCAATCAGAGCTGCGAGATATCACAATTTTTCTCGGACATCGATTTCTTGACATTTAATTGCTGATGCAGGCCGACTTGTGTATTTAATGTTAGGTTTATTTTCATGATGGGTATTTAGTATTTCTTGAAAGATGACTTGTGGCTTCTCTATGTTCTAGAATGATCTATAAGCTATTTTGGCTAGTATAAATAGAGTATTTAGGCTTAGAGCTAGGACAATTTTAAGAGAGGAAGAGATGATTTGAGAGAAGAATTGGAAAGTGTGAATTTGCAATTGGATCTTACATTTGAATGTATTTGTATTTGGCTGTATCCCAGAAGGCCTTAGAGCTGGGCATGTATGTTGAATATTTGAAGAATCAATGAAAATATTTGCTTTTTCTCCTTTGGTTGTTGATTCTATGTTAGATTTCCGCTTTATTAACTCTTGCAGGGTGGTTCAGAGAGTTGGGTGTGCCATTGGCCTTGGTTTTCCCTATCCTTCCTTGGTTCAACTTTGAGAAGGATGCTAGATAAGGTAATGTTGTTAGTGGTGCAGTGATACAAAACTTTATTGGTGATATGGAAACTAATTTTATTGAGAATGTCAATCTAGTAATAAAGTGGAATATACGGCCCTCCTATGGGGGATCAAAATTGCCCTATCTATTGGATTCAAGAATCTTTAGATAGAAGGTGTCTCCAAAGTCATTATAGAAAATTCTAAAATAAATATTAAAGTTAGTTGGGTTGTGGATGGATTTATGAGTAATATAAAAACTCTTTTGTTGGGCTTCCACTCCTTTTTTATAAAGCAAATCTTTAGTAAAGGTAATAGTGTGGTTGATTCCATGCCTTCTACGAGCCACTCAAATGAGGGAACTAGATGCTAGAGGAAGTTTTTTCACCTCCAATTTTATGTGAAGTCCTTAATTTTGGTGGTAAATCATCTAATACAATGTATATGAAGACTAAATTTAAGATTTTTTTGGAAATTTTCTCATGTTTTGCTTTGTGGGTTGGTTATGTTTCATTTCTTATGGCTATAGAGAAACCTATAGTGAAGTTGTTGAACAAATATTTATGAAGAATTTGAATAAAAAGTGGCAAAATCAAGCCCAGTGTAAGCCATATGGAACTATGATGTGGCAAAATAGAAGGGGTGTCATGCAATGGATGTTGGTGATGCATTAATTAAGTGTAGATGTCATTTTGGAGAAGGTACCAAATATTTCAAAAGATTTCCTTGTTGGTTATTTGAATATTTTGTAATTTGGGAAATTTGTATTGCCCATTTGGGATTTGGTAATGCAAACTTGTGGGGAATCATGAGAGTTTATGAAGATTTTGAGGGAATGATTATTCATAAATATACCTTGCAATCAATTTTTTTAATGGATTTTTTTCCCTCTACATTAAAGAGAATTTGGGGCTTTTTGTTTACTAGATTGTAATTGTTACCGAGAGTGTCACTATGAGATGTGATAGAGTAATGGTTGAGATGATCAGGCACAAGGAATTTAAAAGAAATGCTAGTGTTTGACATATTTGCAAAGGAGGAGGGTTGACACAATATATTGAGAATATGATGGCTATAATAAAAATCTATTGACTTGAATTGCAACTTCTTGGGAGAATTGTAGGGTTTTAGAGAGAGCTATTTAATTTCAAGTTAATGGAGATGTTATTGCTAAGGCACCATGCTTCTCCAATAATGAGAGAAAATGGACGAGGACGATTTGTGTGTTAGATAAGGAGAGTTTGAACTAGTCCTTTTGTGAGAATGAAGCATCAGTTATGAACCATGCATGATATGAATGTGATCAATTACTTGAACCTTGGGACCATGTATGTTTAATAGTAATCAAGTCTTTTACTCTTGAGGGCATGTTTATGTTTTATTAATTTTACGATATGGCTAATGAATATTTTGTAACCAAAATACTATCTCATTTTCATTATTTATAGAGAACTCTACCATAGAAGTTGTGGATTCTACTAAAAGTGTTGGTAAAAAATAATCCCTTACACCAAGGGCTTATCCTTGAGTTGTACACTTCCATTTAGCCATTTGCTCTCCAAGGTACATTATTGTTCAAGAAGTCCCAATTTTTGTGATCCCTCCATCACCTAATCTACTTGATTTACCCTAGACAAGGAAAATTAAAGGAATAAAAAACCTTGGTATAAATTCTCAATATGGAAGCCCTAAAAACACAAAAAAATGGTACGAGGGAGAACTGAAGGATAAAAAACCAAAAACCCGACCCTTGACCAAGAAGAAAGGCTTTCCCTTTAAAAACATTAAATTTAATAGTCAAGAGATTGATTCTGACATAGAGGCTATTGAGGAGACTAGCACTCAAAGGTAGTTTACTAGACTAGCTACCCATCCTTTGGAAAAGGGGGAGAACTACAAAATGGGTACAAATTATAATGAGGAAGCTAGAAGTGGGAGTTAAGAGAAGAACACGACTTGAAAGGAGGTGGAGAAGGAGATTGGGAAGAATGTGGAAATGTAGGATAGTTCTGACACAACCAATAGTTCCTCTCATATTTATGAAAGCATTAAAACTAGCCAAATTGATTTAACCACTGAAAGGATACATGAGGAAATCGCTAATACTTAACTTACTATTGCTAAAACTATCAATAGCCATCTAGTTGATAATTGTCACATTATGTTGCAAATTCTTGGGAGTTATAAAAAACTAATGCTTGTGTTCTGGGGCTAGAAATAAAAGTTGGTAGTATTTCAAGGTTCTTCTTGAGGGTGATGCATAGCTTTTCAACATCCCTATGTTTGTTTCAGAAAAAGATGTTGGGTGAGGATGATGGCGATGAAGGAAATCACAAGGAATAAGTTCTTTACAATGGATTGACAAGTAACTTTGCACCCAGTCTGAGGCAATCATAAGGCTAGAATATTTAAAATCGAAAAACTATTTAATTCATAGAAACAAAATTATATTCACATTTTAACTAAATACAAAATATATATTTACTAAAATGAAAGGTAATGTAAAACATATGGAATTGAGGTGAATGAAGAGATTAAAGTTGTCATCCATACACAAATACAAAACAAAAATGAAAGCGAAATTTTACGAAAAAAAAGAAAAAGAAAGAAGAGAAAAAGTTGTCATCCTTCCAACGTTGTTATGGGCGATAGTTGTCTTCCAATATATATATATTGCTTTCCATTAGTCAAAGGAGAAAAATGCAAGAGGAAAGAAAACAAAAGATCTTTTTTCTTTAATTTATTCGAGAGAGACATCATTGATTTGAAAGGTCTCATCATTGGGTCCCCATGATTCCCTTTGGAATTTGAAACTTAATATAATATTTGTTGGGGAACTCAATAAAAATTTAAAAATGGATAATTGAGTTATTGGACAAAAGTGTTGCAATGGTTTTTGAAAGAGATAAATGTGAATGTTTAAAGAACTAAACAAAAGTTAGATACCCAAAATAATTAATACGCATTTTAAAGGAAAAATAAATTGAAATCCTTTGTAATCATGAATTTCATTGTTAAAAAAGAGAACTTTTTTTTGTGTGGTATGAGCTCTTGAGATGTTATAACCAACTAGTCTTTTTTGACAATATTTTGGTTTTTTATTATTATGTATTTTTTAATCTTTTACTTTGTTAAGTGAAAAAAAAATATTTTTAAAGAAAATTGTATAAATGATGTGTCATTTAAAAAAAACGATTAGTAGGTATTTTTGAAACATAATCTATTTGAGGGTTTGGAATATTTGTATTTCTTATGCTTGTGATTCATGTGGAGAAAGTACTCTTAGAAGACAAAAGAAAGGAGCTATCAAAATTAATCTGTTTATTCTTCTTTAGAAGATATAGATGAAATTGTCCTTGTTTAAGTACACATGAAGCATGTGAAGTACTTTCTTTGTGCTCTCCTCTCAAGGAAGAGGAGAATTTTAACATGCTTTCTTCCTTTGAGATCCCTAGGAGGCCATGAAGAAGAGTTTTTTTGTTTCATTTTTCATTTCACAACTTCATTCTAGGTCCTTAACATATGATGAAGGTTATACATGCATTCAAGAGAACTTATGTAAGAATTTATAAATATGTATCAATTATGAAATAAATTAAGTAAAAGATAGGAGTATATACATACACATTTAGTTTGAAGTCGACTTTGACTTAAAATTCATTTTAGCTATTGATGAACCATAGCTTGAACATCCCTCGGTTCTTCAACCCAATACCTTCCAAATAATATAGAAAATATATGAAAACGTGTAATAACATCAAACATGACATCAACCTCCTAGAATCCCACTTAAAGAGGTAAGATCATGCAAAATAAAGTGCGAATGAGCATACTATTAGGCATCTCCAATGAGATACTTAAATATGCATAAATGGTTGCTAGTAATGATGATAATATAACATTATTCCAAGCAAATGCTAAACAAGTTCACTAGATTGATACAGATCCCTTCAAGTGGACGACCATGAATATTACCATTAACATATGATTGTCCATGGTAGTTTTAAAAAAATCTCCTCATGAACCAAATGTTGTATATCCATAAATTATATAGTTGTATGTGTTTGACTCATAGAGTAGGCAAGATGGTCAAGCATCTATTGAAATTTTTATATTGTTAGTTTGACAATGTGGGGAACAACTTTTAGAGAAAAAATATAAAGTTTATAGGAGTAAAGATGTTGAATGATTTTCCTCCTCATTATCACCAAAATAGTTATAATATATAAAATCCTGTACTATTTTTTTAGAATTATACAATTTCATGAGTGGTACCCATTAACACTTGATAGTTACAAAATTTATTGTTACTATATCCTTTAGGGAGTCCTATAGATAATTATAATGGGTGAATGAGAGGCACAAAGTTCTCATTAAAATTAAGAAACTTTGAAACAAATCTTCTAAATATACACTCAATCTTGTGAACTTTATTGTTGATCTAGTCTTGAAAAAAAGAGCATCATAAGTAGTAGGTTCATATGATTAACATTAGGCTTGGTTTATTTTATTTAATAATTTATTTTAAAAATATCTAAGTTTTGAAATTTGAAAGGGTAAGAAGATGTTTAGGATGTATACTAATAAAATTAAATTTAAATCATAGGAAGAAAGAACCTTGAGTTTTACATTCCTAAAAAGAGAAAAAAGATTCATGATATAAGAATATTGTTTGTATATGCTATCTCTAATAGGAGATAATATACACTTAGCAAAAATAACTTACAATGAATCATCAAGGAGATGATATTTCATTGTGGTACATAGAGATTTAAGTTGAATGACATGCTCATTATCCATTCATTAGAAAATAAAATTTAATTAAAATATATTTAAAATAGTAGCTTCAAAAGATGTACAATTTTTTGAGAGTTTAGGGATGTTGTAGGTAGATTATCAAAAGAGTTGACAGATCTAGAAGCTAGAGAATATAACTATGAGATATATCATATAATATCTTAGAGCATGCACACACATTTGTTTGACCAAGAAATTTTTTTCATAAGTACAATGTCAACATATCTCATCAAAGGCAAGCATATACAATTTAACCAATAAGTAGTTGATAAATGATAATTCCTAATGCAAGACCTATATGTATGATCCAAACCAAATAATAAGTACTACTATGCTTTCTACTAGACATATGATCAATTTTATTGAGCTTTTATAAATTTACATTGAGTTTGGAAGTGGTAATAGTGGTGTTAAATAAGTAAAAGGGTTAATAACATAATAAGTTTAAAGGGGATGATATAAAATATGCTTAAGGATATGAAAGCAAAGGGATGAAAGGAAACAGAAAAATTAAAACATAATGGTGTGAAAATAGTATGGTGATATGAAAGGGATGATAGGAATAGGTGAAGAGAAATTAAAATGTAACCGTATTATTAACATTAACATAATCATAAGAGAAAAAAATGCACTAACATTTCAGAGATCAAAATTATTTCTTCTTCCTTGTTCCAAAATACCTTTTATCTAAAATGAGAGAAAAATCACTAATCTATTTCACAAAATCTATTTTTGCCATTTTGGTCATTTATATATCTATTCTTATGATTGTGCAAATTAAAAATGATTGAGAATTATCTAGAGTGAAACCATTCCTCAAATTCCTAAGAAACTTCATACACGAATAAAATATAATTAAACATAGAAACTAGAAAATGTTAGGATTAATGAGACAAAGAATACCAATTAAATCCAAATATAACCAATATCAGAAAATAATAAATTGCACAAAAGAGAACACAAGACAGAGATTTAATGTGGTTCACCCAATCCCTGTGTTATGCCCGCCAAACAACGAGTCCAATATTCTTATTATCAACTTATTACAACTTAATTACAATCTATAATCCCTTGTAGCTTAATACCTCCACAAGAAGCTACAATCTCATCATACATTATGAAATCCCTAACCCTAAGCCATTTTATACAAGCTTTTTTTTGCTTACAAAATTAGGGCTACACTAAATCATCCAATATAGAAATAAAAATTAATTTCTTTTACAATAATAAAGTTGGTCTAGCTTTCAGGAGCGCTGGCCCCAAAACCTTTGGGGGGGGGGGGAGTTGTCCCTCGACCTCACCCTATATTGCGACATGGAGCACACTTGTGGCTCTACCCCAGGACCCCATAAGGGCCGATAGCCCCAAACCACCATATTAATAATCTCGGGGGAAACCACACCAAAAAAATGATAAAAATTAACCTTTGAATTTGATTAGGCTCCACATCACAACAGAAAATCCCCTAAAAATATTAAAAGTTGAGTTTGACACATTATATGATTTGGCCCCCAAAATATGTCAAGATTTTGTAAAATAAAATAGACTCAATGGAATATTCAAGAACCCTTAAAAATGCACATGCAAATAAAACTTCAACCCATATAGACAATTGAGTAAAAAGTTAGGAGTGTTGAAAGTCCCTGCATCAATCTCCTCTAGCTAAATACAATGAAATTGTTGTAGGTTGGTATCTTTAAATAGATGACATTAAGATTAGTGAATATTCTTTGGTTCCCACTTTATAATTAATTTCTTTTTTTTTGGGTGCTAATATTTTTCATTGTAGAAAATATTTGTTGTATTTGCTTTGTCAAGTATGAACAACTAGCTTATCTAAAACCTATATAATCTTTTTCATTTTCTTGCTTAAAATTTCCTACTATCAAATCACTTCATAACCACAATCTCTAGCATGATTTTCACCATGGAAAATGTATAAACAAGATAAATTCAACACAAGGGAAATATTGAGACAATCAGGTAACATAAGCACCGTCATTGATTTTCTTGAGAACAATATTTTATTATATTTCAACTTGTGATATGTCCCTGCTAGAAACTCTCTTTTCTTAGATAGACCATCACTATATAACCTACACTAAATACTTGGTGTCTTTGATGAACATATTTTGAATCTTTGTACCTTTCATTACTTTCCTATAACTTTTGTCTTCTTCCTACAACTAGTGTAGGCATTTTGCAAGTGCTTCTCCATCATTAGTGATTCTATCACTTAGTGGTGGTTGGTAAAAATATAGAAAACCCTTAGGATCTTTTCCATCAATAAATTTTAATGTAAATTTACCTATTAATCTATTCACTTAACTTTTATATGCAAATTCCATAGAGCATAAAATTGAATCCCACTAATTTGACTTTTCTCCAAAAATGCACGTTAACCAATTTCCCAAACTTTGACTAACTACTTCCATTTTTTCATCTATTTTAGGGTGATATATGTGTGCTAAAAATGTGTCACACTTCTCTAAGACATTCTATCCAAGGGATCTAATACATTAGGAACTTTGAATTATGACTTAGAGCTCTCTATCTATGATGTGCAAAGGTGCAAATAGTAGAATGATGGCTCTCAAATGACCCAAAGCTATGGAACCCTTGCAAGGTGCACCATAGAATGAGAGATTCAAAGAGTAGAGGCAACGAGTGCCAATATCCACAATCCCCAAATGGGTATGCAATGCAAACACAAATTAAACTAAATGGAGTGCAAGATGCAAAGTTAAAAGTATGAAAGATTATAAAGCCTCCTATTTAGACTAAGTTAGAATGCCACGATGCAAGTATGAAAAGTAAAATATGAGATGCAAATGCAAGAGTACTCCAAAGAACCTAGAAATCCTACAACATAATGTTAGTAAAAAACATGAGAGATGGGGAATGAGGAGATAGCCCTCTCTTAAAAAAAAAGAAGGACGGTTGAGATTAAGAGGCAAAAGAGATATAATGAAGTGTGGAGGATGCATGTTAAGTGACTCGTGTGCACAAGCATCTCACCTAAGGAAGATCAATGATAATGTTTAAGAGGAAAAATATGTGTGTAAAAGAATTATTATTTTGCAAATAAAGATTCCTCTCACATAGAAAGTTGTACATTCATGTGTAGACAAAAATGCCTTTTCCTCTTATTTTTAAAATAAGAATAATGCTTTATGTGTGCACACTTAGTATAAGGAAATTATGGAGTCTTTATTTAATTAAAAGGGAAAATTTTCTTTTAATAAAATAGAAGACTTAGGATAAGGTGGTCAAACCATAGGTTATGATCAAATAAAAAGATTTTAGAGGATTTGATCAAGAATAAGCAATGGATCAATTAAGAACAAATGCAAGAAAGGGGGCTCATATTCTAGATGACCATTTTTGGGTGATTACATTTTCCCCTCTTTGAAAAATGTGTGATTGATATGGGAACACAATATGTCAAAGAATGAAGATAGAAAACAAGAAATACATGGAGAGACCTAACTTTGAAGAAAGAAGTGTAGAGAGATAGAAAATCTTGAATGCACAGTTACTTAGTAGTAGAACTAAGCATTAGGAGAGAGATAAACAATATCAATACTCAAGATGAGCACTAATATGTAAGGCCAAGTAGCTGAAAGCAAGTAGATAGTTTAAGAGCACATGGGAAGGTCAAGCATATGCTCTTGAGAAATAGACAACCATAGCAGAAAAAAGAAATTTGCAGTAGAATTGAGCATAAGGAGAGAGATAAATAATATCAATACTTCAAATGAGCAATAATATGTCAAGCTAAGTAGCCAAAAACAAATAGATGGATTAAGAACACATGGGAAGGTCAAACATATGATCCTAAGAAATAGATAGCCATCGTAGAAAATAATTTGCAACAATGATATAATATTCCTTCCCCCTCAAGATCAAAATTGAAATGAGATAGAAGAGATGCATAAATGAGATAGATTTGATCAAATAGAGATAAAACAAGGTCCATGATGACAATCAAGAAATTAAGACCAAAGAATGACCACCAAGCAATGAATATATGCACTAGCTTGATGAAACTTGACCAAGAAGATAAAGCATGAGAAATAGGTCGAAGCAAGAATAAGGGTGAAATGAAATGGAATGAAATGAATAAGAAGAGTAGAAGAGAGAAGAAATTATGAAGAAATGAAGAAATTATGGTTTCCCCAACAAGATTTAGAGATTAACCCCTCAAAAAGTTAGCTAACTATGCAAAATAAGGAAGAATTTTAAAAAATAAAATTGACTTGTAAGATGAACTAAGATTTTGATTCCAATCCCAAAAATGGATCGAGGATGTCAAAATTAGCTAGGGGCACAATTTTCGCTCAAATATGAGAAGTAAATAAATTATGTCAAAATATAATCAAAAGGTATAGAAGGGATATATAAGGGGCCCAAAAGGATAGATAGATGTGAACATAAGATTAATCCCTTCAGATGACAATAGAGAAAAACGATGAGCAAAATCCAAGAGGAGATGACAAGATATGATTGAGAAGAAATGAGAGAAGATGAATGTAGTTAGTCGACACATCCATAAAAGATTAAAAAGTCTCTCTCAATAATCAAAATGTAAAGCTAAACTAAAAATGAACCCTGAAAGTGAAAGCTAGTATGAAAAGGTGCAATTTCAAGGGTCATATAGGTAGGTTCTAGTTTTTATCATCGAGCCAATATGTGGGAACCTAGCATAAGAATCAAAGACATAGAGGCCAAGATGACTTGATGGTAGATTCACTAGGTTTAATGTAGCAAGATTATGCTCACATCAAGACATAAAATATCGAGATGGCCATAAGCATGCACTTGAAAAACATTGACAAGGATAATACATTGTAGATCCTAAGCATCAAGTGTAACAAGAAAGGAGCTCAAGACATGTAAGATCGACAAAGTATACCCACATGCATAAAAAAAAAAGAAAACATGCCTTGTACCCCTAGTACAGTCTTCTAGTCTATTACATCCTTGAAAGACTATTAGGGAGGGAACACTCAGTAAAGAAATCATCATAGACAACACATAAAGGAATAGAAAGCTAACAAATGTCAACTGATGTTTAGTTTAAGTGCATGTATGAAAGTCACAAGCCAGTCTTTGTGGGACTCAAGTCTGTTAATGAGAAGTATCACGACATCTTAGAATGTAGCTAAAGTATCTAATAAGTGTTGAGAAACACTTGATATCAAGGGGAGTGTTACAAAATAGTATTTAATGAGCTTTCAAAGAAACAACTATGTAACAAAGAGACCCTGATAAGATATATAGTTTGTATCCCACTAGACCTTGAGGAGAGTCAGTTTCAAGCTAGGAAAGGCAAAGCAATATGAGATCACTTGAAAGAAATTTACTAGCTCATAAGCAAGATCACATCATTTTTTTCCAATGTCAAGAAAGGTGAAGGGTATGATGAAGTAGAAAGTTAGTGGATGGATAAGATGGGTAAGAAAGTGTTAGAGTAATAAAGTTTTTTTTTATTAATTAATGTTGTAAATAATAATAGAGAAAGTAAGCTTTAAGAGGGAGGTGAATCAGTGCTTCAAAACCTTAACCATTAAAACATTCACCACACATCCATCTCACAATTTGCATGTAAATTAAAATACCAAACTAAACATATTCATCCATAGAACAAAAAAATTAAACACATATATGACACAAGATATTTGGTTACCCAGAAACCCTCTAATGAGAAGGTAAAATTGGGGTGGGGATGACACTCACAAATCTTCACTACTATAGTTGTAAATTGTATCTAATGAAGGTTACAATTGTTTGACCATAAACTATGATCTACCCTATGAAAGGTCTACCCTATTAAAGGCTTACAAAGATTGTTAGGTCTTGCTTTGTTAAAGGATTTCAACACCTTGTTAGAAGTGTGTCTGGTTAAATAACTTCAACTTACAATGAAGTAAGCACCCTATTAAAGGACTTACAAAGGCCTGCTAGGACTACTCAATTGAGAGATTTTACTATTTCACCTATTAGAATGTCTCATCCTTGATCCTTTGGTTAGCACCTCTCTACTAGATATAAGATCACCTCTTTCCTGATATAAACTTGATCCTCCTAATCAGATGTATCACTTTTGTCCTCTCTATGCTTTCCTCTGTTCTCTCTAATTGATTCTGCAATTCAATCCTTTCACACAAATCCTTATTCTCCTTGAATGCTCTGTTTGCGCATGCAAACTTCTCTCTTCACAAATAAACTCTTTAGGATTTTTCCTTCTTAAAAAGACTTAGGTGACCTAAGGTTAGGTAGGAATCAACGACTATGATTCACCCATTTTGCTACTTAATCCATCCCTCTATTTGATTGGTTGCATGTACTACATAGGGATTCTTAATATAGATTTATTCTTATAATCTAGAATTGCAAAACAATCCTTAAGTTGGCCCAAAAATAGTTTACATAGGAGTTTGTGCCATTACAAACAACTATGCCCAAAACTGCTTACTTTACACTTGAAGCCTTTGATGCTCAACATCCACTATATATTCAATGCTGTAACATAGCCTCTGAATGACTCAACATCCATTATTCACTCAGCATCTGAATCACTCATCATGTATTAACTTGCTCATCACTAGATTGACTCAACACTTACTATCTACTCGACACATACTAGTGCTTGACATATACTACATATTTTGCTTGACATGCATTATCTGACAACTTATTATTGACATACACTACTTGCTTGGCATGCACTAAATATTGCTAAGTAATGACTTTAACTGTGTTGTCGCTCATATGTCAAAACTACAATGACATCAATAATCTCCCCCTTTGACATGAGTGACAAAAACAATTTGTCATGCATATATAACCTTAACTTTTGAGAAAAACTTAGATACTCTGTATTCTTTGCTTGGCTCACATGCAAAATTTCAAAATGTTCAAAATTTTGCAAAAAACTAATGACTTATTGAGTCATACCTCAAAATTTCATAACTCCCCCTGAGTTGATTGTTCTGCACTGTATCTAAAGCTGATAATCCTATTGAGTAAATATGGCTTGAATTATTGGCTTACTCTGTCTTTGCAATTACTCCCCCTTTGTTTGTTCTCTCCTTTTCTTCAATATTCCCTTTTTTCTTCAATATACCCCTTTTTTGACAATTATGTCATGGGTGGTATACAAATAGTGTGTTTGTCCAAAAATGTTTGATGGACCTTCATTATAATCTTAAGTGCTTTATCCCAATTGTTGTGTGCTACGTCTAGAGATTGAATTTGAACATCTAGCTCGATAGTAAGGTCCACTAAGCCTTCATGAGTAGAAAGATGAGAATCTTTCTTCATCAATGTTCCAACAAAGGCTAGTTCCTTGTGCAACACCTCCAAGTGTGGGGTCAACATGGCTTGAATACTTATCAAGGCAGCCCAAATATTTGCATCTTGTGCATTTAATGCAACTATCTGACCTTGAGTAGATAACAATATTTGAAAATGAGTCTAGCTTTGACCAGGAGATAACTTAAGAATATTACCTGTAGTCTTTAAATTTCCCTACAGCCGGTCAATAGCCCTTTGTTCTTCTTGTGTGAATAAATTCATATCAAAAACCTTTGTGTATAGAGAAAATATATTCTCTAACACCTTTTTCACATCTTCCATCTTAGTTGCTAAGTCAACTTGTCTTAGTGGTTTGGTTTGGTTTTTGTGTTTGTATTTTTTTATTTCAGAGGGTTTCAATTTCCAGAGGTGTTTCATATTGGATCTAGGGGAGTCATTTTTTTTGAGTGCATTTTGAGCCTAAACATACCTCATCGTTGGATTTGTAGCACCCAAAAACCCTTATTTCCATATTGAATTTGTCTAATTTGGACACAGTTGACTAGTAAGACAAAAAATTTCTCCTAGATCTAGGCACACTTCCTAAGGTGATGATTTTATGAATTTTTGGCATATAAATCAAGATTTTGGGCACAAAAATTGAGGTTTTATGGCACATAAATCAATATTTTTTTGGTACAAAATTGAGATTTTTTGGCATGAAAATCAAGATAGTTTCTTGTACAAAATTGACATGGTTCCTAAGGTAATTTTGGTATGAAATCAACACATTTCCTCAGGTTTTTATTAGTATAGGACTTGCACGCTTCCCAAGATAGTTTCTGGTACTAAATTGACATGCTTCCCAAGGTGATTTCTATTGTTGCCGGGTACAAGTCTCGATGCTTTTCATTTTGCCTTTCCAACTCTTTTTTGATATACTTGTGGTTTTTTGGCCGTAACATGCTCATTCAAACTTGGTTTTTCACAAACGAGATATCATTGAAAAGCTGATTCTAAGCCCATCATGGTGGTGTAGTTTATTTGGAATTTTGATGCTATTTGGTTTCTATTTTATGTAGTTAAACAAAAAGGTTCTAATTTTCACTCCAAGAGACATATCTTGAGACATTCTATTTTCCAGATTTTTCTCCAGGCACATCCCATTTAGTTTTTTGATTTTTTGTATTTAGGTGGATATCTTGGTTATTTAAGGTCTAAAGATTGATTTTTTTGCTTTTGATGATTCATCATGGGTTATACTATTTTTTGTATGTGCGTTATGCCTTTTTTATTGTTTTTTGACATCCTTTTGTAGTAATTTTGAAAATGCACTGAGATAAAGTGCCACTCTATTGCATTTTAGGATCTTGCATATCTTTGTGTTTTGTTGTACTCACACTTTCATGTTGGCTATATTGACCATCTTCATTTGTTAAGTGACTTTTTTTTCAACAACATTAGCTTTATGATGTGTCGATGACACGTGCCATTATAGGTGTTTGTATTTCTTTTGCACTCTCGATGTGCCTAGTTCTTCTTTATATAGGAGATATTACATTTAGTTTCAATGTTCATTTCTTACCTCTATATCTTACCTCTTAGCATTATAGGGGGGTTATTTTGGTTCTATTGCTTTCTTGGTTTCATGGAGTGAGCTATGTATTCATTATTTGATCCTATGCACTAGGCGATTAAAGTGGCTGGATACCTATGCATTTTGGTGAGATGGATCATTTACCATATAAACATTCTTGTTAATCTTATATTGGTTTTGGCATATGAGTGTCTATACACTTAAGTCATTTACAAGTTAGAACTCAGTTCATATTGAACAAGTAATGCATGCCAAGCATAACATGTCTGATAGTGCATGCCAAGTGAGAAACTTAGTATGTGCCAAGTCACTCAAGTGCCAAGCAGACAGATGATGCTAAGTGATTCAAATGTCGAGTTACAACATTGAAGTTGTAGTTGATGCCAAGCATCTAGGACTTCAAGTGCTAAGTAATACAACTTTGACACACTAGTAAATTTAGGGATAAATTGCGACGCGAAAAGGTCTCAATTTCGACAAGAGTAGGTCGCTAAAGCCACCAAAGTTGTTGTCGAACAAATTTGGTCAGTTTTTTGCCACATTCATTGCGAGTCACAATTTCGACTTCATAAACGTGGACTTACCAACACGAATTTCATCGATTTCTCTAGCCAACCTGAACTGTTATTTTCTCATTTGTGAGTGCAAGTCGTCTCAATTTCGATGTAAACCTACCCAATTTTGCATCTAAATTCTGACCACAAACCCTTAGTTATCTATGCCAGTGCCATACTCACGACGTAAAATTTTCCAGTTTGGTGTTGCAATTGAGATGAAGATATGTCACAATTGAGACACACTGTCCAATTTTTTTTTTGAAAGCTTTTCTCTCATAGGAGTGTTCAAAACTGCACAAAACTTGATTATAAAGCGTAATTGCTTGATGCATGAGAGTCAAGGTATCATGCACATTTCTACCTCCACACCATTGTTTCGTTCGTCAAATGATTTATTTTATACAAAACAATGGGAAGGAGGAAGAAATGTGCACAATATCTTGTTTCCACTGAGTAATTATGCTTTACAACTCAAATTTTGTGGAGTTTAGAAGGCTCCTATGAGAGTAAAGACTTTGCAATAATTGGCACAGCGTCTAAATTTTGGTTCCTGTAGGGAAGAAGAAAATTAGGAAATAATTATTTATCAAGAATGAAAGCCAATAATTTCATCTATTTTTTAAACAGATAAACGTGACAAAAAAACTTACAGTCCCAATCACATCATCATAAGAGCACATATATAACTATAACTATAACTGTCTAAAACCAACATAATTTACAAATATCCACAATTCAAATATTATCCCTTGATGTTTTCTGTAATAATGCTCCAATGCCTTAGGGCATTCAGTTAGAAACTTCAAAATTAATGCTATCAAGTTAGATGTCGTTTCATAGCCACCAAGGATAAGGTCCATAATAAGATTCAATATCTCTTCATCCGAAAGATTTGTAGTTTTGATGAGTGAATCTAGAAAATCTCCACTCTCATCATCATTTCCATTTCTCCTTTGGTTTATAATAACTCTTAGTAGCATGAATTCTGGACCTTGATTGTCATGAAACAAGAACATTCTAATCACAATTTAATCCAAAAATTTGAAAGTATTAGCATGGATTGTGGAAATCTAATAGATCTCACAAGAACATTCATTATAACACTTGACTAACCTTGCAAATTGAAAAACATTGATAATTTAATGCATTTAAATCCACACCAAGCTTGCTAATTGAAAAACATTGATTTGACCTAATGCATTTAACACTCTAAAAAGAGCATTTGCGCATTACCTTGAGAGCTTTTGTATAATCTGTACCAAGGATGTTGAGAGGAAATGCAACTAGCCCATTCATGAATGTCATTAAATCACTAAAAATTTGAGATGATTGTAGACTCCCTGGCATTAAACTTACCAGCTGCTTCAGCATTAGATTGAGTGTAAACTGCATTAAGCAGAAAAGGTTACCTTTCTTAAAATTATAATATTAGAATTTAGAAATAAATAGAACTACTCTACTTAATATTAAATGTTAAAATGCTTATAAATTATAATCTTAATATCAGAATATAACTAGTAGTTTTTGAGAGAATTTTATTGATGCATGTTTTATTACTAGTCATTCATAAAAATTCATCTCTTATGAGAATAAATGGTACATTTAGTGGATGCATTATTCAGAAAGTTGATAGATTAGGTATTGGGTTTTTTTGGGGGAGATCACCAATTTGAATACAATTCCAATAAAAGCATGTGTAACTATAGAGTTCCTTAAGATTAAGCCCACTAATTACATATAGGTCTATAGATGTTGATAGTGGAAGGGGTTAGTCCATGTTTCAATAATCTTGCACTCCTTGTGTGACGCCTTATTGGTACTAGGCAAGTAAAGACATTTGTGCTTGTGTATTGAGTGTATTGATAACAGTTGTTAGAAGAAAATGTATTGAATATTAGGAAAATATGTATTTTACACACCTTTAAGATAGTTATAGTGAACTATTGTTGAGACAACCTAAAGTAATTATCTAATATTAGAAAAATATGTATTGTACAGACTTTTGAAATAGTTATAGTGAACTATTGTTGAGATCTATAGTGGTCTTTTGTTGACATTAATAAAACTATCTTATCTTATCTTATCTTATCTTATCTATGTAATCATTTTTTTATTGGAACAAGATTAAGTAATTCTCCAATATAACTTGTATGCCCACTAATTACATATAGATCCATAGATTTTGATAATGGAAAGAGATAGCCCATGTTTCATTAATCTTGCACTCCTTGCTCACCTAATCTAATTGAAAGAGTTGCGAGGCTCTATTGAAACTATTGTTAAAACAACCTACAATAATTATCTAACATCACCTCTATGTAATCATTCTTTTATTAGAACAACAATATGTAATTCTCCAAGATAACTTCTAAATGACTATTTTAAAATCTTTGTACACATACAAATCATCCTGCATTATTCCTCTAAATTCAATGTACCTATCGAACCTAAAGTAAGGTCAAATTTATTTTCTAAGATAGTCAAATAATTGTTATATTCAAACATCACCCGATCAAAAACTCATTTTGATTAATAAAAAAAAATGGTGTATTCATCATATTTTCATGTGGTGGAGGTCAGGTTTACAATTGCTATTAATCCAGATGTTGTCTACGTAGGGTGTGGAAGAATTAGTATAAAATGTAGATAAGACCAACTGCCCCTAAAAGCGATGAATGAAATATTATGAAATAAAGATAGCAACATGTGTAGAATACTATTGAAATAGTTAGGAAAAATCTCAATGAGAATAGCATTAATTGTCTATATTGTAATCTATGTTTGAAATAGTAAAAGCTTAAGCATAGCTTGTTTATTTATTTCTTCGCTCAGGCTGAGGCATTGAAGTGTCTGATTTGGCCATTCCAAAGCTTGGTGAATCAGTTATTTTTCTTGAACTCTAGTGTTGTTCATAATGTGGAAAATATTCAAGAGCACCAGTGACCTTTAAAGCACCTGATCAGATCAATGGGTCAGCAATTTTTTGATTTTCCATTCATACTTTCGCACAAATTCATATCATTGATCTTCTTTTGTTAAGGAATTGTGTTTTAGCTTCATTTTTCTCTTCCCCTGCAATCCACCAAATTTTGTTTTTCAATTCACTTCTACGAATGAAATGTACTCTATTTTGGTTTTCTTTTGTTAAGGAATTGTGTTTTAGCTTCATTTCCTCCTCCCTTGCAACCCCACAAATTTTGTTCTTCAAATCACTTTGACCAATGAAATTGACTCTATTTTAGTTTTTTTGTGTAAAGTTAGATACTTTTGGAAGGTATGAGAAATTGTTATCCAATTTGTCTAATGTCTAGGATGCACCAATATACAATTAACTTTTATACACCAAATTTATACGTTGGGTGCTTCCTATTTCAATAAAGGACCCACTCTTCCTACCCATCTCAAATATTATAATGTGAGCAAATGCAAAAACTCACCTTGGTTGAGTGACTTGTCCACCCTTTTGATTCCCTCCACTGGTGAAAGAACTAAAATATATCAACAAATTAAGTGTTAGTGAAACTACTCGAACAAATGAAAGGGAAAAGTTAACAAATTTTGTACAATCTAAGGGATTTATTGTGAATTAAGTAGACTTCGAGATCATTTGATTTCTAACATATGATAATAGATCACACTATTGAAACATTGATATAAAAAGCATACAATATATTGAAAAATAACAACAAAAAGCATTACATATTGTAAAAACAATAATATGTACCAGAGATGCAAGGGGTGAGGACGCCATCTCCTATAACCATACACGTCCCCACAAGGGCTAGTATTAACAAACATCTCTTGGCAAAGTTACTTTGTTCAAGAGCTTCCTTTATCCTAATGGCTCTATTGGGCTGTCTACCTGCAACTTCAAGTGTATATGAGGAGAGTTTCCTATCTTCTTCCTGGTGATTGGGTATCATGCTGACATTTGCATGGCGAAAAATCAAAGAATAAAGAGCAAACATTCCACCTACAAAAGAAACCGTCCCTTTAAACTTAGAACACATGTTTTCACATCAAAAAGATCAAACTTTGACCTAAAAACAAAGTGAAACTAGAGCTGTTATAATCTTACCATCTCCATTATCATTGTCCCATAATACAATGAAGACGTATTTGATGAGGGGCAAAAGAGTGAGAGAATATATGATCAAAGACAAAGCCCCAAGAACGTCATCATGATGTTTGATGCCATTAGGAAAAGTACTCCCATACACATAAAGTGGTGATGTTCCTATGTCCCCATAAACCACACCAATACTCTGAAACGCCAAGTTCACAATTGCAGCCATGCTCAACATCTGTGAAACACCACAATCACAAACATAATCAGAATATATCCAAAATCATGTTGCCCTAATGAATAATTTCCTTATGTGACAGCTGTGATGAAGAGATACTCATTCAGTAGCATAGTCGGTGTTCTACCTGGTAACAACCATAATAGCACTATTTAGTGGGAAAAGCTTCAAGACACAACTCTCTTCATCCAATCTCTGTTGCTTGAAATCTGTACTGAGCTACTCTCTACATTCAGTGTTACTAAAGAAACTAATTCATTTTTGTATAGCTGCAAGTTATTTGATTCCATTAGTCCTTGTTCCAAAAACAATTTATCCATTAATAGGGTGGGGGATTTACTTACTGGGTTCTCTGTCCCTTCTTCTTGTCATGATGAACAAATTCCATATCCCTGTTTTGGCTGTTATTACCATCTGGATTGTAGTGTTTGGAGCACTTCTTTTGATGGCATTTCCTCTTTACAACAATGTAATAGTATGGGCAGCATCGGTGGCAGCTTATGCCTTCTTTTCTACTCCATTTTTATGGCATTCACTGGTGAAGCTGATGAAAGATTTAGTCACATGCTTTGAAGACTACGCTTCATTATTCTTAAGATCTAATTACAAACAATCTCATCTTTCCAAACTATCTTGAATGACAGAGCTTGAGGCATATCTTCGATTGTTTTGACTGGCAAAAGTCACCTCCCCTTTCTGGAGTCTAAACTTGTGATATAAAACATGGTAGCACATTTCGATGCAAATCTGACCATGTTAATTTTTTATTTGGCATGGTCAGATGAGCAGTTGCACTTCAATCAATATATAAAAGGTAAAATATGTCAAGCCGATTTCAAACCAACAAATTGTTATCCATACACTCTAAAATAGTTGAAATTGCAAACTTTCTTATGCAATCAAATGTGCGCATTTTACAACAAAACCTATTACATAGTACCAAATATGAGGTAAGTTTTACTTTTTCAAAATTAAATACCTCTAATAGATTCCTATCTATTTGGCATCTATCAATGACTAGTCTATGAGTAGTAATTTTATTTTGATTAAACCCGTAATATTGGTTTGAAGGTGGTATTTTCATAGACCACTATATAAAAATAAATTGTGTACATCTGATCATAATATTAGTTTTATTTTAAGTACACAATTCAGCATACATCTTATGCCACCATTTTGTGTGAACAATCCATTTTGCTTATATGTCTTTTCAGTAGTTTCTAAGAGTTGAAATGTTGCAAATGATTCCTATGATAAACTTGGATTATCCTGGCTCTTTATTGATAGCACTGTTGTGAAGGTTACTGTCAATCCCAAGAGCTGCACTTCTATAGCTCCCTATTCTTTTCTTCTTGGACTGATTTTAATGCCAGGCTCCATTGTACAAGATTGTACAATATTTACTCTATGAGTCTGCATTAAATGTAAGACTCCATTGTAGTTATAAACCATTATGTGCAATTCTAGTATAGCTATAAACTTGCCAGAAAAGCTCTCTTTTTATCATCTTATTAGTCATGTGAATCCTTCCATAAAATATTCAGTTTTCAATTTTCAATTCTAAACTTCTAAATTTCCATGAAATCTCTTGCCAAGATGAACAGAGTTTGTTTTGGTAGTGGCCTGTTACAAATTTCAATATAATCCTTTTGTGTGATGTGGAGATAGCTGACTTCCCCTTATCTTCACACCAAAATATCTTATGCCGACGATGCCTCTTTGACAAGACTTGATGCACATTTTACCCTATTACCCTAAATAATTGATAATTAAGACAACCCACTTTGTTTCATGTAAAACAAACAGAAAATTTTGCTTTCCACAAGCCTTCCTAGCCACAAAATGAATATCCAAATAAGATGGAGTGCTTCAATTTGTCTCTCTCTCTCTCTCTATATATATATATATATTTCATAGAAATTATTTTATCAGGGATCATTACAAGCTGAATATTCTATTTAATTTTTTAAAGACTTAACCATCCATTACCTACGGTGAGATTGGGTTCTTAAATATAGTTTCACAAACAAAGGAGACATGGTAGATAATGATCATGGCGACTCTGCTAGAAACAGGAGATGAACTTTCAAAACAGTTTTTTAATGTTAAAAGACATTAGATCTTAGAGAACTATTTTGAACTTAAATGTTTTAATAAATGGCTTAATAACATTTTGATTGGTTATTTTAGAGATTAACCAGAGCTTTCTGGGAGGACTAAGAGAGCTAGTTCATGTCATACTATACTGCAGATAGTGAAGAGCATATTATTCCTTGTATGGCATAAGAAGTTATGATATTCTTGATTTCAATAGAGTTCACCTATTACAACATTAGGCTTAAACTTTCTACTACCACTTTACGTTACAATCCAACTCTTTCATGAGAACTAAGTTAAAGATGTATCTTTTTTATAATCCTCCTTCTATATGAGAACAGGTCAAAGATGTTGCATCTGTTTCAATGAACAAATCTCTTACTAAAATTATGGTTGCACAATTTAACTTTTGGTACAGGCTATCCTTCAAGAATCCTTGACTTTACTAGCCATCGTGGGCTTTCAAAGGGATTCCCCCATGTAATAATAATAATATACATAATACAATGTAGTTCAATTCAAAGCAATTAATGAAAGGAAGTAATTTTACCAGTTAGCAAACTCTGCAGTTCAAACCTACCATTACTACACTCCCTCTCCCTCTCCCTCTCTAGACATCCTTGCAATTACCATAACCGATTGTAGTAGAGAACAAGATTATAATATAGTAAAAGTATAAATGTATTAGAGTATTACTACTTCCAGCCTAACAACAATACAACAAATATATGCATAAACTATGATTGACATGAGAAAGCTTATACCAGTATTGATAAGCTAGAAAACCTAGAAGGATCTTGCTTATCGTAGAAACAAAAAGATTTGGGATGAGTATTCTTTGGTAACTCATCCTCTAAAAGACCCCTCTAAAGGAAAGCACAAATTGGAAGTCTGAAAAACATACCTTTTTAGCCTCCTTAGAGAAAAGTATGTCCTATTGATGGTTCCATTGATCAAAGACATAGAGTGCATGCCACTCAATATCTTCTAAAAAACTGACACTTTTCTTAGCAGTATTGATCATATTAACTGCTAGAGATCGCATTCTCTTGTGTGCATCACCCATAGTGATGAGCACAAAAAAATTGCCAAGAATACTATTTACTGACTTGGGATAGTTGCTTTGAAACAACTGATCCTCATTTTGCAGAACATACAAATTGAAATCGAAATCACAAGATACAATTGTGGGTTGTCCAAACACATGCGATGCAAAAATCTTGCCAAACCTTCCAAAAAAACCACATTTTTAAAAACTCTATAACCCAAATCATCTTGGCATAGATAATCATTTATAATAAAACAGAGTGTAATGAAACAATTTGTACAAATGAAGAAGATAAGAAGATGCTACCAAATATTAGCAGTGAGTAATAAGAAATTTTAGGACGAAAAACTTTTAATATCTCATACTTTTCAATATGTTGATCATATAAGCTTTACTATTTGAATTCAAGAGTTATCTCTAAAAATCTAATTTTGAAGTTTCTAACTGAATGCCCTAAGGCATTGGATAAGTTAGTAAAGTAGACCCAAATTTTCGTTCTTTTTTATGACAAACAAGAGATCTCAAAATCTTTTTCCAATATTGAGTGTATAGTTCTAATCTTTCAAAACATCTGTTTCAGAAAAAATGTTTTTATGAAAGTTATAAAACGTATGAAATCATAAGTCTGGGTAATGTGTTGAATTCTATAAAACTCTTCAACACTTTTTTTTCCTCTCGCTTTCCTTTTCATAAATTCTGTAAGGATCAAAGATTATAGTGCAATATGAATAATGTTTTTGATATTTATGATTAATCCAAAATGAAGTAGCCATGGAAATTGCAAAAAAATATGTCACCTGAAAGCATGGTCGAATGTGTTGCTTTCTGGTGTCACAAAACTGCCATCCAAAACCAAGTCATTAAGAGTGTCTTCAACAACCAGCTTGTCATTATGAATGCTGGTTTCATCTCCAAGAAGGGACTCTGCAATATAATGCAAATATTAAAGAAAGGAAGTCAAAATATTGGAAAAAAAACACCTTGGGTTTCAAGAACAAATTCAGAAAGAATGTTGTGAATGCACAAAGAGTTTGTCTGACCTGCTATAGTAATTGTCATGTTTTTTAATATGTACACCCCTTATTGCTTGTGACATCCTGCAAGACAACAACTTTGTTCATGGAGCAACATTTTTATTGTTTTCTCAACATTCCTATTAAAATTCAATTGTATGAGGAGGGACTATCATTTCTTATTTTTGAATTTGACTATTCTTAAACTATTGAATTTGACTAAGGAAAGTGCAATTTCACACCATTTTCCATGTTGATGTTGAGATACAGACCTGTGCAATCCAATCTCTCAAGGAATAAACAGCACCACGTATCACCATCTTTGCCAAAACAGGATTTGTCATAAAGCGATGTTAGAATAGTTACTAAAATGGTCATAAATTATGTTGTTATAGTAAAAGAGTACTTTAACTTAAGAGAAAAAAACTATACAATATTAAAACATGATATCGTGCTTTAAAAACTAAAAAGGTACCTATAACGAAGAACTTCATTTTGACTTGCTAATTGGTTGTCACTATTAACTATAAGCTTATCTTTAAAGTTTGAGCTTCACTTGGTTTCAAGAATAGTTAAATATTCTCTACTTAACAGGGCCAACCACGTGAAGGTGGAAGCTCATTTGGCCCCTCTCCCCCCCACCCCAACATCACTCTAAATTCCCCATTAACATTTAATAACATTCAATTCATCCATTTTTGAAATAGAACATTCAATCATTATAAACACATGATAACATTCATTAACACATAAAATTCATAAACACACAACATTCATGAATAATTCATTAACACACAACATTCAAGAGTAAGTCATTGATGAATAATTCATTAACACAATATTCATTAACACCCAACATTAATGAATAATATTCATTAACACAATATTCATTAACAATATTCAAGAGTAAGTCATTCATGAATAATCATATCTTTTTTGCTCTCTTGCCGTTTCTTTTTTTCATAAAATTTCTAAGAGGAATATCAATGTCCTCGTCATCCCCATTAACATTTAATAACATTCAATTCATCCATTTTTGAAATATAACATTCAATCATTATAATCACATGATAACATTCATTAACACATAAAATTCATAAACACACAACATTCACGAATAATTCATTAACACACAACATTCAAGAGTAAGTCATTCATGAATAATTCATTAACACAATATTCATTAACAATATTCAAGAGTAAGTCATTCATGAATAATTATGTCTTTTTTTCTTTCTTTCCGTTTATTTTTTTCATATAATTTCTAAGAGGAATATCAATGTCCTCGTCAAGATCCCCCTCCTCTACTGGTTCTAACACATGTCTCCTCCTCATCCGTTCAGGAACATCATGAGGCCCCTGCACCAAAGGGGGGTCCGCTATAATAACAAGTACTTCATGAGGTTAAATTCCCGCCATTTTATATTAGTGAATTATGAGTTTTTATTTAAGTAAAAAAACTATAAATCAAAAAATTAATTTAAAAGAACAAAACATAGATTTTCTTTACCTGAATGTGCCACATGATCTACCTGCTGATCAGTCTGAACATCCTCGGGCACTCATTCAGCATGACGTGATTCTATATCCTCAACACAAAAAGATTACACCAAGTTCAATTAAAGATGTTAAATTGTATTAATAATTACATAATTAGTTTTAAATAACAAATGAGCACCTCCATCGACAATACAATGCACATTAGGGGCTTCATGATGCTACATATGATCTGTGTCAAGATTAACAGGCTGCATTGCAATGTCATGCACATTATTATCAAATAAATTGTTGCTCAAGTATTCAATTTCTAATATATTTTTTGGCATATTTACCTGTGCACATGATGCAGGAGACTGCTCAGTTGGGGCAATGGAAGCTTACCGTAAGCGTTCAGCCACCGCTACATAGCCTTGCTTGAAGGCAATTTTTTTGTGTTCTTCTGTGGCCTCCAAATTAAAATCAGCGCCTTGCATTTTTTTATTAATTAACAAAATTATTTACATTTTATAAATAATTTTTCTTTGCAATTCATTTATTGCTACTTACAACGCATGCTTTGATTTTCGAATATCCCCCAGAGCCAAGTCTTTGCTGCCCAACCTTTTCCAGCCTCGGCTTTGTTGCCTTTGATGTGTGCTACAACCTATGAAAAGTTTGAAATATATTAGATGATATAGATATAAAGATCAGTACTAAATAGTGGATTATTATATATTGGTATGAAGGTTTTAGCATAAAGTAGCATGTTCCACGAAAAATATGAAAAAGGGGAAGAAAGTATAGCATCATACCTTTAATTGACATGTGTAATCATGCTATTTATCGATGGAGTTCATGCTATTTATCATCCTAGAGTCTAGACATGTTCTGCTTTGCATCGCCATTTATTGAAATTGTCTAAGTTTTAATGCATTTATTTTTTGTACTTTTGAAGGTATTCTCATTTGGTGACTAATGTTGTATATTGTGATGTAGATTGCAATTGAGACTGCATCATTCTCTAAATATGTTGGCTTTACAGGTGTTCGTCTTGGATGGACAGTTGTTCCTGATGAGCTTCGATTATCTGATGGATTCCCTGTTGTAAATGATTTCAATCATATCATTTGTACTTGTTTCAATGGTGCATCTAATATTGCACAAGCTGGTGGATTAGCTTGCCTTTCTCCAGAAGGGTTAAAGGTAAGAAGTGCTCTTCAAAATAGTTGTTTTGACAGATATGTAATATCCGAGTTTCTGTTGTGTCATATTTTATCATTTTCAAGTTATGTTTTTTGATAAGAGACATTGATAAGGTAGCAAATGGAAAATAAAGCACTCATTGATAATTTACCTTATCTATTCTTTATCAATGATTAATTAACTTACCTAATTCGTATGAATCATACTTGTTCTTGCTGATATGAAAAGAAAAAACAATATGTCAAAAAAGAGTCATTGATAAGGTAGCTGTTGTCAAATTTTCTTTGACCTTTCCTCTGTTGGATTGAGATTGCTTATTATAAGAAAGCATGGTTTTGGTCACAGAGATCTACAAAGCTGTAGGGAAGTTTATTTGAGACTAAAATAATGATCATTCACTTTAACTTGCATTAGTGCTAAAATCTTTCATATGATGATTATTAATGTGGGATGCTCAATTTTGTTGCAGGCCATGCATGGAGTTGTTGAATTTTATAAAGAGAATACTAGAATCATTGTGGAAACATTTACTTCACTTGGGTTTGATGTCTTTGGAGGAAAAAATGCGCCATATGTATGGGTTCGATTTCCTGGTCAAAATTCATGGGATATTTTTACTGAGATCCTTGAGAAATCACATATAGTTACAACTCTAGGAAGTGGGTTTGGACCCGCAGGTGAAGGTTTTATAAGGGTGAGTGCCTTTGGTCACAGAGAGAACATATTAGAAGCTTCATTTGTCAATATATCTTCATTTGTCAATATATCTTATGTAGGATTTATGCCCAGATTGCGATTGAGATTTATAAGCAATTGTGTCAGCATATGAATTACATACCTTTCATATTTACAATAGCAAAATTTAAAAAGCAAAATTGAGGATTATGCGTGGTAGTATGTTGGAGAAATAACTCCTATTTTAGGGATTTTGACAAAACAACATAGCAAGAAATATTGAATTCAAAAGGATGATAATGTGAAGGAACAAGAGGTGCAGGTGAAGGTTCAAATCACATGAAAAGTCATTTGTACACACTGTGAATTTTGTTGTATTTTAAGAGTGCTCCCCCAAGGTAGATGTGTTACGCTTGGTACTTTGTCTCTTTACTTCACTGATATATGTGTTTGAATTAGTCTACACACAAATAATTAACATGTTACCAAAGCTGATATGCCTTTTGTGAGCTTGCAAGGAGCTAAGGAACAGAAGAGAAAGATTGGAAGTAGGGTGATATTAGGAAGAATCTCTTAATGAGTTTCCATCTTTAGAGTTTCCACAGGAGAAAAAGGAGGGATTCTCTAAAAAGGATAATCTATTGGTTGGGTATAGACACATAATCCATGTGATCAAAGTTTCAGCAGCAACGGAAAATACTAAAAAAGAAGAATGGATTTTAGATGTGGTGGAAACACTTAGCTTTAAATTCTTTAGGATTCTCAGACTATATTGTTATTTGAAGATAGAGATTAGATTTTGTGATGCTTCACATTTAAATTTGATGTATAGTGTATATGCACTTCTTTTTTGATATGCAATAAAGCACAAAATGGAATTGATGACAGTATAAAATAACAATCACTAACGACAACATTATATTCTGTTATCATAGTTAATAGAATACTACAGAATATGGGATTTGATATCTTCGATGATGGATTTCATCAGGATTTACATGCAGATTAAGTACAAATTTGATGCACACATGACCCAAAAGAAAATAGAGGATAGGAAACTCAAGATAGGAAGCAATTATTGTAAAAGAAAGGGAAAGTCAACAAGTATAGTGATCAAAGCATTGCCTATTTTTATGACTCAAAATCTAACATGGTACATCATATCACAAGATTCAGTTGTCACAACTTTGATCAGGAATTTCTTAGTTGAATTCGAGTTTGAGTTCAGCGAAGATAAAATTTGAGAAAAGAACCCATAGGAGACATAGGCTCTAAAATTTGTCACTAAATATGAATAAAGGGCTTCATTTTCTCAATATATCTTATGTAGGATTTATGCCTAGATTGAGATTGAGATTTATAAGCAATTGTGTCAGCATATGAATTACATACCTTTCATCAATAGATAGATTAAATTGAGCTAGTTGAAATTGTTGATACTTAAGTTGAACCCTAAATTTGCTCATTAATGTACTAGTAGTTAATACTATTGCATACCTTTTTGGATTTGCTGGTGTACTTTCTTTTGGATCTTGCCCTTTCTCCTTTGCATCCAAAATGAACTCATTCCAGTCCCTCACTGAAACAAAGGGAGGACGCTCATACTTCAGGTTTAGGACAAGGCTCTTTCTATATGTGTCCCTCACAACCTTAAGATGTCTGGCAACTTTTTGTAACAATTTCTTATGATAAAAAATATTACTATCAAACTCATGCTCTATATCTTTGATGAGCTCATCTTTTAATTTTTGAGATTGGTAGTTCCACCTTTTAAGAAATAAGAAAATACCTGAATGAAAGGAAAAATGTTGCACCAATTAATGATATGAAAAAAAATAGTGGGATAAAATTAGTTCAGTTATGATGTACAACAACCTAGTACGTATGGTGGGCCTAAATCTTCGAAGTGTGAGGTCATAAAGCCTCCTATAAAATGTATCATTTCCTGCAAAAAATGTCATGGGATAATTAATAGTAAAAACCATTAAAATGAATCATATGAAAGAAGACTCCCACTTTTGGTTCCCTGTAGAAAAATTGGTTAGTATCTTCTACTAAAAGCATGAAATTGCAATGTACCAAATTACTAAACTAGAGAATTACTGGTATAGACAAAAGGTCATTGATAATTCAGATGATCCTACCAAACCCCTAATAAAAAGGAATTCCAGAATAATTAAACAACTTGCACAATACGACACACTAAAGAAGGTGATGAGGCATCACTCCACATCAAAAGCCCTTGCATTCACCACTTCCTATCATGTTTACATCTTACAATAAAATCCTTATTACAATAAAAAAAAAAAATTATTTAAAGTACCTGGAATCTTAGGACATTTCAAAGGCATTAATTCATTATTGTCAATCAACAACGGTGTCTCCATAGATCTCGTGCTAGAAACACGGGTAGCTCTACGAAATGACAATGAATTATCACCAATAGATGCACTATGATCCACATTTGGCGGCGTACCAGATGGTGCATCTCCTACCACAAAAAAAAAAAATACACTATGTGATGCATCCCAAGATTAAAGTACATATTATCAACTCATAATTAACACAAAACCAAATATAGAAAAATAAGGATTTACCAGCTAGATGTCCCCTTGTTGCCGACATTGCAATTGGGAATCTCATACGGGCATCCGTCAACCTCGTAGGAGTCTCCTGCACTAGATGACTTGAACAATACATTGTTAGAAAAGAGATTCTAAAATAATAAAAGTAAGAGTTAATAAGTTTTGAATGTTCGAAATAAAAAATTCCTTCTAACTTGTCAACTAAAAGATTATTTTACTAGTGGCAGCCGGAGCTCTGCTACTACCGGCCTCACTGCGTTGTCCTTGACCAGGTCGTGGATCAATTGCCAAAAATTCCCATATAACAAGAATTTAGTAGTTAAAGTTTCTTACAACTCTTTAAAAAAATTGTATCAATAAATTATTTTTGCACATATTACATATTTTACTTCACAACATAAAAGATTATAAAATATAAATCTTTATTAAACTTTTTTTATAACTAAATATTCATTGGAGCTTACTTCATAACGCTGAGCTTGCGCTTTCAAATCTGATAGCTTCTTCATCATCTCCCCGGGTTCCATATTTGCCTCATCCAAAATTTTCATTGCTTCTATATTAATTTTTCTAATTTTTTTCTTCAACATTTTTATGAAATTTGGAGTATTAGCAATATCCTCATCAGAATGCATAGCTAGTGGCTCGGTGCTTACTGCTGCTGCTTTACCCTTATCCTGAACATCAAATTGTGAGAGGAATATCAGTAAAGCTATCATAAAAACTCAAAAACCATAAATAAAATAACATAATAATATAACATTTTTCAACTATCTAATTTGTACAATTTCAAAAAGGTTTACCCTCACTGAAGAAGGGGTGGGAGTAGCATCCTGGTGACCTCTATCATTTGTCGGATCCATATCCTCCTGTCACAAAGATTAAACATAAAAAATTTAGCTAACTGAAAGCAATAGACAACAAAAAAAAACTTATTAACAAAATGGTAAATAGTACTTACAACCCTCATGATAGTAACTTTGTTTGTATCTATGCGATTTAAATGGTAATCAATTAGCAGTTCTTCCCCTGCACTTATTGATTTTATTGCACAAACAAAAACTTCATTCCCCTCATGCACCTCAAATATGCAATTGGGTTGCTTACTAGTTGAAGAAGGTCGTGTACTATTTATAAAACCTGCAATATTACCTATTGCTTTTGGTCTCCCATCAATGTACATAGCAAATCTTTTACTTTGGTCATTTTCTTTCTATTGTATATAATTAGTTGATACCCCATACCTACACATACTTTTTTTATATCGAACAATTCGCATCCAATCATTGTAATTGTAACATGGATCGACATACTTGAACAATTCGACAACTTTTTTGTAACATACCTTTAAGCCATCCATGGAAAATAGGCCCAAACCATGTAATGAGGATGGAGCAATGCGATATATCCTCTCATTAACACAAAAATCTGTGTTAATTGGAGGTAGCTCATTGGGTATCCATTCTTTCTCAATGTGTGAGTACCGAAAGGGCACCTTGATGTCACCTTTGGTCTCATCATCATAAGAACATGACCCCCCATTAGCAAGGAAAAATTGCATGCGTTTATCAATTTTTTTTCTATTCTTTTGACCTCTAGTTGATCTCCCTCTTTTAGCCGTACTACATGTAGAGCTTTCATCTACCATTTCCTCATTTCCCTCATTCGATGTAGATAGATTTGACAAGTACCTATTTGGTGGGTCCTGCAATCCATCAAATGGAAAGTGAAAGTGACATATATAAAATGTAGTAAGTTGAAAGTGATTATACAATTATATTTCTATAATTATATTTCTATACGGACCTTCTTTGTCTATATATACATTATATGGATATATAATATGTCTATTTATAACATACGTTCTCAATGATAAACAAGAAGAATATAAGAAAATTATGTCTATTTATTGACTTATACCTGCTGATCCATGTCACTGTGCACAATCCACGCCAAATAGGTCAAATCTCCTGTAGTCAATTGACTGTTTGCAAAAAGGGTGACAATTAGACACAATATAAACATTGGTAATTATAAATAACATATGTTGTAATCATTAGAAATGAACACAATAAATATGTAATCAAATTTCCTGAATATGTTAATCATTTACCTTAAGTTAGCTAAAAATTACATGATACACGTTTGCTACAAATAACTTAGAAGACAACATGAACAATAGGCAACATCACAAACATGAACAAATTTCCCTTATATATGGAATGCAAGATCGTCAATAGAAAGGGTGACGATGTACTTGTAGTCAATTGACTATTTGCAAAAAGGGTCATAATTAGACACAACATAAACATTGGTAACTATAAATAACATATGTTGTAATCATTAGAAATGAACACAATAAATATGTAATCAAATTTCTTGCATATGTTAATCATTTATCTTAAGTTTGCTAAAATTACATGATACGTGTATGCTACAAATAACTTAGAAGATGACACGAACAATATGCAACATCGTAAACATGAACAAATTTACCTTATATATGGAATGCAAGATCGCCAACAGAAGGGGTGATGATGTTTGTAGTCATTGATTATCTTCTTCATCATCATCATCATCATCATCATCACCATCATCACCATCATCATCGCCATCATCACCATCGCCATCATCATCATTATCACCGTCATCATCATCATCATCATCATCACCATCACCATCATTGTCACACCATCATCTTGATCTTCATCATCTTCAATATCTTCTTCTTCCATAACATTATACTTTATCGACCTTCCTCTTGGATCATGTCTAAAAACAAATGACCAACCCTGTTTATTTGTAACCTCTGACTAAAACACTTTCTCACATTGGCTTGGAAGAACGTAGGGCTCATCTCCAACTGGCTCAAACGACCTTGTATTGAGCATTGTAAATCCATTATCATGTTGAATAACCATTCTATCTGGATCATTTTGATTTAGTCGTAACTTGTACCATTTGATGACGAATAGAACTACTTTGAAGGTGTTAAATTCACACTCAATTATATCATCCAAGATGCCATAATATCGATTTTGAGATTGTTGAGGATGTATGTCGTTTCTAGATGATATATTGGTGACCTCAAAAATTGCAGTTATCCCAAAATCACAAGTTTTCTTTGTGTCATCCAACCTTTTTATGCAAAATTTGTGGCCATGATAGTACATAGCTTTGTGGTGCTTGACCTGCAATTTTTGAAGTGTGTGTAAATTATTTGCATCATGAGTTGATACGAAACATACGTCGAGCTATGATCATTAATAAATTTCTATGTACCTCTCCACCTCTTAAACCCTTTACTAGATCAACTACCATCGACATAACATTGGAATCTCCATTACGATGAGCTTCTGTAACCAATGAAGCAACACCTTCCCATGTTAATGAGCAACCATTTTTTTGACATCGTTCAATCCATTCCATCATCCAATCAAGATTGTTGGCAATATACAAATGTATTGCATCCCACTCTCGACCACCTGTTTCAAAAAAATACACCAATTAAAAATAACTTATATTGAAGATTTATATGAATTAATTAACTACAATAACATCTTAGATTTACCTCTCACTTTCCTCGATCTACCTTTGCCCATCAAGTACTCCCCTTCGAATTTGTTAATTGCTTTGGGATCCCAAATATGATCTACATGGATGTTTGCTGCAAACTTAGGAATATATTTAGTAATGTACACCATGGCCTAGTATACCACATATCCCTCCACCATAGAACCCTCGGGATGTGCTCTTTGTCAAACCAAGCCTTTCAAAAATTTCAAGTGCCTCTCAACCATCCACATTGAGCTGGTTGGTACAGGTCCACACAATTCAATCTCCTCAACTTGATGTATGAGGTAGTGTTCTTGTGCATTGAAAAAACTTGGAGGTAGACACTTTTGCATTTCACACATTAGAAGAGGAATTTTTCTCTTCCAATATTTTATATCTTCTTTATTGATTTCTTTAGATGACAACCACCTCATGTATTTTCCAAGATCATATATAACCTGTTTGACATTGTTGGCAAAGTTGTGTGGGAGAGATAGAGGTAGAACGTATTGCAATATTTGTAAAATGATCTTGTCAATATTTTATAAAAGAATGCAATTGAAACTACATGCAGTATATAAATATATAGTGAATACAAAATAACATGAATTACCTTAATAAATGTATGCCAATCGTGTGTTTTCAACCCTGGCCCAAATTCACTTTTATTTGATATGACATTGTTTATGTTCGCAGCAAATCTTGTGGGAAATCATATTCTTTTTATAACTTCTTTTATAGCATTGCTCTGCTACTCTGACAATAACCAACTAAGGGCACTTGTATCAATCTGGTCTCCATTGTTATTTGGTCAAATACCATTTTTCATTGCATGGTTGGATTCTTCAATGTCACTACAAGTTTTGAAAATTTGATCTTTATCACGCCTTCCATCCAAGATTTTCCATAATGTCTCTGCTACATTCTTTCCAATATGCATAGGATCAAACAAATGCACAATTGGGAGTTTCTCGTAGTTCAAAAACCTAGTAAATTGCGTAGGATACATTTTTGGTCCTTTTGGAAGTTGGACATTGATGTCTTGACGACCTTCACAACCATCAATCACATCATCAGTAAACAAAACACAATATCGAAATATAAATTTGAAACAAAAAGTATCAAATGGAATGACATTACCTCGATGATTTATTTTATTGTATGCCAACTTCCATAGGCGAGGTGTCATTCTCTGTGGCTTTGACGTAGTCTCTTCTAGACCATTGAAAAGATGTTTTTCGGTAATTCGGTACTTATGATTTCTGTGCAGAAAGTGTCTATTCTCATCAAACACCTGCTTTCTTAAACTTTTTGAATGACGAGATTTCGTCTTTGGACCACAAACTAGACATGCAAATTTATCCTTTTTTTGAAGTCCTACAAGATTGTCTATAATTGGATTAAATGTGTTAACTTTGACATACCAAAAAAGAGGTGTCAAGAAGAGAACATACCACAAAAATGTGTTAGCCAAGGGGCATTGTGTATTGTCCATACAAGCATTGCATGAAATTGAAATTGTCTTTATCCTATTGGTCTACAAATGTCATACATAGTAACCCCATTCCATAATAAGTCTCTTAACAGAGTTAGCTTAATAGCTATTCGCAAACCCTCTAACAAAGTGGCAGTTCTATTGAATTGTCTCAAGACTTCTAACAAGGCCACTCCTAATAGGGTAACTAAATCCTTTAATAGGGTCACACCTAATACAGTGAAAATCAATAACTAGTTGCAATTGGTGGGTTTTCCCAAATTGGGTTTCCACATTAAATCTTGGTGTCTACTATGTTCATGTTATTCTCTATTATGTGTTTGCAACTTAGTTAAAGTAATGTTAATCATAGAAAAAATCTAAAGGTTTATATGTGAAGTACTTACCAAGCTAATTTAGTTATTACCTAGTTACAACATTCTGTGTTTGTTTACCAAGCTTCAACAGTATTTTGTTTTTTAGTTTGCATTTTTGTACTGACATCTAAGAGATCTAGGTTTTATTTTAGTAGTAACTGATTCACCCCTCCCCTCTTAGTTACTCCTCTTATATTTCCAATAGTTATAGCATAATATAGTTTAATCAAAGTTTTGTATTAACATTGAAGGGATCTGGTATTTATATTGCAGTAAATAATTCACCCCTCTCCTCTTAGTTACTTTTATATTTTCAATAGAGAGAATTACTAATTTTTGAAGTATAAGTAAAGATATTATCTTGCATAGATAAGTGTGAGATATGCAATATTTGTGATAGATGTAAAGTTGATATCAGAACTATATGATGTATGATTAGAGAAAGTGTGAATTATAGTAGTAAAAAAGTATTGTATGTATATATATTCTTGTGAAGAACTTTATTGTATAAATGCATGTTAGGGTAGTGGGCTCTTCTTGCATATATTGTATTTGATCTACTAACTCCTAATAGGTTTGAAGCAACTCCTAATAGGGTTGAGGCTTCTAACAAGGACTTAAGACCCTATATGTACTTCACAAACTCCTAATAGGGTTAATAGCCTTCATAAGATCCTTTTGTTTAGTGAATCATCTTGTGGGTATCATCCCCATTGAGGTTTTCCCTTGGCCAGGGTTTGCCTTGTTAAAAAATGATGGTGTTATGAGTTCTCTATGTATATGTTTATATTTCCTGTTCAACATTGTTGGTTTACTTTCATATGCAAGTTATAAAGTAATTAACAATATTAAATTATGGGCAAAATTTTGTAGAATATTGTTCCAACACCCCTCTGCCCCCCCCCCCCCCCCCCGCCCCCCCCCAAGTGTTATCTATTACTAAGAATTTGTATCAAAACATAGTTACTCTAAAGAAGTTTATTATCTTGAGTAACATCCCTATGAATATGGAATAGTTAAAGAAAAATCTTGAAGAAGCTCTTGAATAGGTTGACCTTCTTACAAAAGAAAGAAATAGCCTGAAAGATAGGTATGAATATGCAAAAGCCTACATTGGAAAACTTAAAAACAAGATTGATGATCTAAAATTTTGCAAGGAATAAAATGTGTAGACTTGTGACAATGATAGAGTAGGAAATCTGAAGAAAGAAAATGAAATCTTGAAACATGAATTGAAAATTGTTTAATTTAAGTTGAGTCTTAAGAAAGATGGTAGTAAGAGTGAACTTGATCTAAAAATTGAGAATGTAGACCTTAGATCTCGGTTGAGTCAAGTAACATCAAAATTAGAGACTATCAAGATTGAGCATACAAAATTAGAAAAGCACAATATCATTGTGAAAGGAGAATTGACACAAGCTAATAAATATTTAGAGAAACTTTATTCTAGTAGTGAGAAGATTGATGAAAAAATATTTCACCAATGACCATCTTATGATAAGATAGGACTTTGATATCTCATTGAAGAGAAATCAACCAAGAAAGTTGAAATCAGAAGAGAACCAGATCTAGTTATTGAATACCCTAAACAATATGATTTGAATAAGATAGAATCAAGAACAACTATGGAAGTATTTAAAGAAATTAAATTGGTTGATTTTTCAATGAAACATGATTAACCTAAGGAAATAAAGAAAGTTGATAAACCTAGGCAAGATGAACCACCCAAGGAAATAAGACATGAGTTTAGAGGTAGAAACCACCCAAGGAAATAAGACATGAGTTTAGAGGTAGATGTTTCATATGCAATTTAGTTGATCATATGAAAAGTGAGGGCATAGGTAAGTCTTTTAAACTTATTACTAACTTCTATTATTATAATTGTCATGGTTATGTACATAACGAAGTAGATTGTAGGAAACCTAAGTTTGACTGAAATAATGAAAATAGTAGAATGTTTAGGAACACTAACCTATAGGTAATAAAAGAGGGAGATCACAAAGTAGATCCAATGATGGAGAGAGACCTAATGAAGAAAATAACTAGTCTATGAGCTACAAGTGTAACAAACCTGGACACATTGAAAGAATTTGTAAAGCACTTGAAAATTAGAATGGAAATAATCAGAGAAGAAATGCACCTATATGTTAGTAATGTAATAACTTTGGACTGTTAGGAATAAGGTGTCTCAACCTTGTATAATTCCTATTCTTATTATTTGTTTTGTAAAATGTATTTCTTACAAATAATGTTGATGTGTCGACATCTTGAATTGTGTATAAGGAGATCATGACTAAAACAATTATGATGAATTCCTATGACACGTAAGAGCTATGTTAGGAAGATTCAATGACAGGTGAAGACATGTGGCAACTAAGATATTTGAGTACTGTACACTCTAAGATATGTGGCAACTAAGATTCAATGATAGGTGAAGACATGTGGCAACTAAGATATTTTCTCGGAGAATGGTAAAACCCTAATACGGTTTACCTTTGGGAGTAGCCCTAAAGTGAAGCGCATGTTATAAGCATTTTTTAGGGTTGCAAAGAGATGAGATGCAAAAAAGGTGTATTGTTGGTACTATGAGTAGCTACTGGAGTGTTTTGTTGTCGATGTTGAACTTGCATTGCAAGTGTATTGTAACCTTGTGTTGAAGATAATACATTATGCAGGTTTTGAAGGGGTGGGGTTGTTTTACTGAAAGGTTTTTCCCCACCGGCAAATCCTTGTGTTATGTGTTCCTTTCTCTATCTATTTTCTGTATGCATGGTTGGCTGCAATATTGTTGTTTACATGATATTGAATTTGTAATGAAGAAGATTTTAATAGGATTTGCATCTTACTTTCCTTATGAGATTAGTGTAGGAAGCTATTTTTGCACCTGAGTTTCCTTACAAGTGCTATTAGAGCCATATCAACTTTTGATCCTAGTTGTTGGGTAGGGTTTTTTGAGCTAATCTCAAGTTAAGTGGGAGTCTTGTGCAGAGCATCCTAAATCTTATTTGCAGATTGAGATGGCGAGTTCATCATATGGAAGAATGGAGGTGGAGAAATTTAATAGCACTAATTTTGAGTTGTGGAAACTCAAGATGGAAGACATGTTGGAAGATCGTGACCTATGGGAAGCAACTACAAGTGCTACAAGACCAGCAACTATAGCTCAAGCAGATTTGGATATCAAAGACCATAAAGCTAAGGGTCTCATAAGACTCTGTTTAATTGATGCAGTCGTTCTGAATGTTCTAGATGAGAAAACCACATATAGTTTGTGGGAGAGACTTGGGGCCATGTATTAGGCCAAATCTTTGGTGAACAAGTTGTTCTTCAGGAAGAAGTTGTATTCTCTTCGAATGGAGGAAGGTGGATCCTTAACAAATCATTTAAATGCATTTAATCTGCTGGCTGCATAGTTGACATCAGTTGGTGTCAAGTTAGAGGAGGAGGATCGTTGCTACACACTTTTGTGTTCTTTATCAGATTCATGGGACCATCTTGTGATGGCTCTCGGAAGAACATTAGTCACCTTCAAAATGGATGATGTGGTGTCTTCGCTGCTATCAGAGGAGATGCGGAGAAAGGCTTCTATTTCGGAAAAAGAAGCCCTTGTTGTTCGTGGGAGATCCACGGAAAGACGGAAGAAAAATGGTAATAAGTCTAACAATAAGGGTAGATCCAAATCCCGTGGGAAGTCAAAGACTTCCAATAAGTCCAAGGAAAAATGTTGGAACTTTGATAAGACTGGGCACTTCCATAAAGACTATAAAGAGCCTAAGGAGAAGAAGAAAGCCTCAGATTCTGGTTTTGAAAAATCTCAAGAAGATGGTGATGCATTCATTGTAGCTTTGGCAACCCATGCATCTAATGATGTGTGGTTGGTTTACTCAGGTGCATCTTTTCACATGAGCTGTCATTGAAACTGGTTCTCAAGATATGAAGAGTTCTATGGTGGAAAGGTGTACTTGGGTGATGATTCTCACCTAAAGATAGTTAGACGTGGAAGGGTCACTATCAAATTTCCTAATGGACGAGTAAAGGGAATCAATGGAGTTATGCACATTCTAGGTTTGGCATGAAACCTATTATCTGTAAGTATGATGAATGATGTAGGTGTGCAAGTTGTTTTTTCTAAAGATGGATGTAAGATGATGAGAGGAGCTATGGTGCTTGCTAAGGGTACTAGGAGAGGTACTTTGTTTTAGCTTGATGCATACATTTCTCAGTGTAATATTTTTGCTATTTCAAAGAAGAGAGCAACTATCACTTCATCCCCACCATCTGAACAAGCAGTAAAAAAGACTATGGTTAGTGGTTCTAATGGTAGTGCAAAAAGTGTACCTAAGGGTGCAAACACTTTGGAAGGAAAGCTTCCTGTAGAAAAGACAATGTTGTGGCATATGAGATTTGGCCACATTGGTGAGAAGGGTCTTAGAACCCTGAAAAATAAAAATCTCGTTGAGGGGTTAAATGATTGTTATCTTGAGTTTGACTTCTATGAACACTGTGTATATGGTAAACAAAATCGTGTTCAGTTTTACTTTAGTTCTCACAAATCTTCTAATGTTTGGGATCTTATTCATTCTGATGTATTTGGTCTTGTAAAAGTTCCTTCAATCTCCAAGTCTATATTTTTTGTATCTTTCATAGATGATTATAGTAGAAGGACATGGATTTATTTCCTTAAAAGTAAGACACAAGTCTTTAGTCGATTCAAGGAATTTAAAGCCCTTGTAGAGAATTAGACTAGTAAGAAGATTAAGTGTGTGAGATCTGACAATGGTGGTGAGTTTTGCTCAACAAAGTTTGAACAGTTCTGTAAAGAACAAGGTATCGAGAGGCATAAGACAACTCTGTATACCCCACAACAAAATGGAGTTGTAGAGAGAATGAACAGGACACTGATGGAGAAGGTTAGGAGTATGCTTAGTGGAGCTAGTTTAGAACAAAGGTTTTGGGCTAAAGCTGTGGCCACTACTTGCTATCTGGTTAATAGATCTCCTACATCAGCCCTTGTTGGTAAGACACCCATGGAGGTGTGGTCTGGTAAGAAGCCTTCAATTAGACATCTTCGTGTTTTTGGTTGTGAAGCTTATGCACATGCTCCAATGGAGAAAAGATCTAAGTTGGAAAACAAAGCTATTAAATGTATTTTCATTGGGTACAGTGCTGGTGTGAAAGGATACAAGCTTTGGGATCCTGTGACTAGTAAGGTGTTGTATAGTAGAAATGTTATTTTTAGAGAGCTAACATCTTCTCCTATTGTGCTACAACCAGATGAAATAGAAAAGGAAAGAGATGTTGTTCAGTTGCCTCCTACCCCTGAGAATACTGAACAGAGAGACCATGTTGGGTCTAATGATGAGGAGAGCTCTTGCAGCTTTGATAGCTCAAAAGAAGAGGAAGAATAACCTCAACCTCAGCCCTTGAGGAGATCCACGAGAGAAAGAAAGTAACCAGCAAGGTTTGGTTATTCTATGTTAGATTCCAGTTGTGCTTTTGCTTTGATTATTAACACTAATGAGCCTAGATATGTGAAAAAGGCTTTGGGCATGGAAGATGCAGGTTCCTGGATTGAGGCTATGGATGATGAGATGGCTTCATTAGAGAAAAAAAAACATGGGACCTTGTACCTTTGCCTAAAGGGAGAAAATCTGTTGGCTGTAAATAGGTGTTCAAGAATAAATTATGTGCAGATGGCAGTGTTGAAAGGTACAAAGCTAGATTGGTTACAAAGGGGTATTCACAGGTAGAGGGAATAGATTATGGTGAAATATTCTCTCTTGTTGCAAAGTTGACATCCATTAGATTTCTATTATCTCTTGCTACATCATATGATTAGAGATAGAATAGATGGATGTGAAGACAACTTTCCTTCATGGTGATTTGGAGGAAGAGATTTATATGTCACAGCCTAAGCACTACATTGTTAAAGGGAAAGAATCCTTAGTTTTTAGATTAAAGAAATCTCTATATGGTTTGAAGCAACTCCTAGGATGTGGTACCTTAAGTTTGATGCCTTTGTGTTGTCAATTGGATTTGTAAGATCAAAATCAGATCATTGTTTATTTCAGAATTGAAAATGATCGCCTTCTTAATTTTGCATTATATGTTGATGATATGTTGCTATTTGGGAAGGGTAAGGGTATGATTTCTGATTTTAAATCTCAGTTGTTAGCACAGTTTGAGATGAAAGATCTTGGGGCAGCTAGGTACATCTTGGGTATGGAAAATAGTAGAGACAGGTCTAACAGAAAACTTTGGTTGAGTTGGAGTAAGTATGTGAAGTCTGTGTTGGACAGGTTCAGCATGGCAGATTGTAGACCACCATGTGTTCCTATTCCTATGGGAACAAAGTTATCTATAGATGATTGTCCAAAATCTCCTAGTGAGGTGGAGGACATGAGTAGAGTACCTTATGCTAGTACAGTTGGCAGTCTTATGTATGCTATGGTTTGTACTAGAGCAGACATTGCCCAAGCAGTGGGAGTCTTGAGTCAATTTATGGCTAATCCTGGACGGATACATTGGGATGCAATTAAGTGAGTATTCAGATATTTGAGGGGTACATTAGATTACTCCATATGTTATCATGGTAACTCTTTTAGATCTCCGCATTCAGTTTATATTCATGGGTTTGTGGATTCAGATTGGGCAGGTGATATTGACCGCAGGAGATCCACTAGTGCTTATGTGTTCACTATGTTTGGTGGTGCCATCAGTTGGATGAGAAAGCGACAACCTGTGGTTGCTTTGTCCACTCTATAAGCTAAGTACATGGCTGCTACTCATGCTTGTAAGGAAGCCATTTGGCTTAAGAGATTGTGTTCTGATGTTGGTGTTGATGCAAAATAGATTACTATTTGGTGTGACAGTCAGAGTGCTATTTGCCTTGCAAAGAATCCAACTTTCCATGCCAGAATGAAGCACATTGATGTGCAGTATCACTTTGTGAGAGATATGGTGGAAGATGGAAAGGTAAATTTGGAAAAGGTAGATACTGTGAAGAATGTTGCAAATGCATTAATGAAAGCAGTGAGCACTGAGAAGTTCAAATGGTGTTTGGAGTCTATGGGCCTTTCGACCTATAGCAGTTAGTTCCTGTTATGTTCCTGTTGCTCTTACAAGGTGTTTGACAAGTGGGAGAATGTTAGGAATAAGGTGTCTCAACCTTGTATAATTCCTATTCTTATTATTTTTTTTGTAAAATTTATTTTTTGTAAATAATGTTGATGTGTCAACATCTTGAATTGTGTATAAGGAGATCATGACTAAAATGGTTATGACGGATTCCTATGACATGTAAGAGCTATGTTAGGAAGATTCAATGATAGGTGAAGACATGTGGCAACTAAGATATTTGAGTACTGTACACTCTACCCCAATAGTGGGGTTCGAGTTCCTATTTTCTCGAAGAATGGTAAAACCCTAATACGGTTTACCTTTGGGAGTATCCCTAAAGTGAAGCACATGTTATAAGCATTTTTTAGGGTTGTGAAGAGATGCGATGCAAAAAAGGTGTATTGTTGGTACTGCGAGTAGCTACTGGAGTCTTCTATTGTTGATGTTGAACTTGCATTGCAAGTGTATTGTAACCTTGTGTTGAAGATAATACATTGTGCAGGTTCTGAAGGGGTGGGGTTGTTTTACTGAAAGGTTTTTCCCCACCGAAAAATCCTTGTGTTATGTGTTCCTTTCTCTATCTATTTTCTATATGCATGGTTGGCTACAATATTGTTGTTTACATGATATTGAATCTATAGTGAAGAAGATTTTAATAGGATTTGCATCTTACTTTCCTTATGAGATTAGTGTAGGAAGCTGTTTCCGCACCTGAGTTTCCTTACATGGACACACAGTGAGAAATTTTAGAATGGATAGAAGAAAGTTTACTAGGAATCCTAACTACAAAAGGAATAGAAATAGTAATGATAACAGTTAGAAGGAATCAATCAAGGAACATGTTGATGAATTCAAAGAAGCATTTGTGAAAGCCAAGGATCCATAAAACTCTTATATAGTTTTGGAGGAACAATATTTTGATGCACCTGATGAGAAAATGAAGTCAACAATTATTTGTGACTCATCCTACCTCAATTAAGTAGTTTTAAAAGAGGCAGAGCATCAGTTGGTCAGAACTGATGTTAGAGAGTGAGTTGGAAGTTGGGCAATTGACAATACATAAATGACATAGAAAAGAAGCTATGGTAGAGTGTGCAAGCTTACATATGATCACAATAAGTGAGAAATTAGAAATCAAGTTTATTGGTAAATAGAGATAGTATTTGAATTTGTGGTAGATACACATTTAATGCATACTATGATTTGAAGTGATTTAAGGATCGCAAACAAGATTATGAGCACCATTTGTTCATGCAACGTGTCTTGAGTGAATTGAAGAGAAATTTGACAATGAACTAAATTACAAAATGAATTTTTTGGAAGCCCAAAGTTACGGAAGCCCTAAGTGTGATTATTAAGGTATTTTATGAAGTATGAATTCTTTCTGTGCATTTAGTTACAGTTAAAATGGCTAGTCAGACTATTTATTATGTGAGTCAAAGACCAAGATATGTATTCAAGAAACACTTGTTTGTTTCTCTTATGGATGACCTATTGGGCACATTTATGCAAGTTCCATAGAATGTGCTTCATGTTGAAGACATCAAAAGCTATATACATTGTAAAATTGAGATCATAGGTGATGGAGATAGACATAATGACTTAGGGACCATGTGTAACAATGACCTATCTTTGAAGTCTAAGTATGCAGATTTGAGAAAGTTTAATTTAGTAAATTATATGTTTTATATGGAGTTTGACAATAATGATTTAAGTAGGGTACAAGATGAAATGTTTTGGCTAGGTTATGCACAAGTTGAAATTGATAATGACCTAATTCAAAAGGTCATAGGACTGAGTAATGATGGATGCAATCCCATAAATGAGAAGAATGTAAGCAATATGGTTGAGACAAACCTAAACACAAGATTTAATGGAAGGAACATGAAGGTAGACTCAATTTAGGACAAAAGAGTAAAATTATTGAGTAAGATATTAGGGTACAAGTTTAACTATAGCTCAAGGGTTAACTCAGTACTAGTCAGATTCTTACATGTCACATATGAAATGGAAATTCAAGAAAAAAATGTAAATATGTGTAAAATTATTAGATTATAGTTGTTGGATAACATTTCCAAATTGAAGAAAACAAAGAATGCAATATTCATAGTTAAGTCCTTATTGATTCATTTGTTTTTATATGCTATAAAGAAGTTCCTATGAATGCCAAATTGGGATAGCAATGAGTGTGCAATGAAATTGGTGACTCAATGCTACAGATCAAAGCTAGAAAATGTTAGAGATGATGACATTAATAAAATGATGAAGAATTTCTAGATTGAAATGAAATAAAGGTACATAATACCTCCCTCCATGGTAGAGAAATATAAGGATGAAGTATGCTTCATGGTGGAAACAAATAACACCTACACTAAAGCTATGGAACCAAGGGTAAAATTCATAGAGCCCATGGGAAAAGAGATGAGCACAGACTTATTGAAGGCTATGTGCAGATCATACTTCAATCTAAGAAGGACACTAAGTGCCCTAGATAGGGAACCTATGAGGAGAAGATGAGAATAATTCATTCTAAACTACACAACAAAGAGAGTAAGAAGAAAGTGGAGAAAGTAATTGATTCCATCCTTAAGGAATTAGGTATGACCCACGAAGAATTCAATGAGGTAAAGGGAGTTTCATTAGAGATGAAGGAAAGAGGGCAAGAAAAGGTGATAGCAGCAACACTTATTGATGTTGTATGACCTTTAGAAGGTGTAACCATTGCACAACCATGTACACAAACCTCTATCACACCATACGCAATAGTTGCACAAGTGCAACCAATAAGGACACAAAGTGATTAACCTAGGAGGAAGCTAAAGGTGGAAATACCTATTGCATAGAGGAAATTAGAGAAATTGGTTAAAGTGAAACAAGAACCTATACCATCATCTAAAAAAAGAGTCAAGCAAATCACCAGTAGACCAGGAAAGAGAAGAAAGACACTACAAGTCAGTAATTTTGAAGAATCTAAGGATGAAGCTGAAGATAGACCAATGGAGAAATCAACACAAGTAGGTAGAACACTAGTTGGAAAGAAAGCATGGAAGCCAAATCTAGAAAACCTTAACATGCAAATTATCAATGATGACAATTTTGTATAGTTGAACAAGTATTATAGTTTATACAATAATATGGATAGAAGATAGTTAGAGAATTTCATAGTAAGGAACATGATACTACAAAATAATAGGCTTGATGGTATACAAAGTAAGATTCCATAAGATCTACTTAATATGTTGTTAAACAGAAAGAAAATATTGTTGAAAGAAGACATCGATTTGAGAATAAAAATGATCAATAAGTTGTGTGAAACTAACTCCAAGGAGCACTCAAACAGAATTTTGAAGGGTATTGAGCCCTTGCTAAGGAACAAAATAAGATCAATTCTTCTAATGAGAGGAAACTATGAGGGTGTTAGGAAGGAAACATACGAGGCAATTGTAAAATTCATCACCATAATGCTAGAGGTAAGTGCATAGTCCAAACCTATGAGCCTAGTCTATGTGGAAGCAAGCACACCTTCTAGTAATGAAGAAGAAGTAGAGGAGACACAACAAGCACCCTCACCACCACACATTGTTATGGTAACTAAATCCATGCAAGTGGACAATACTCACATAACTATGGATGTAAAGGAGAATCTTTTTGTAGCATTTGGCCAATCCATTGTTGGAAATATCATAGGATATACCAGCTCTGATGATGATGAAGAAGAGAAAAAGAAGGAAGAGGCTGAGAAGAAGAGAAAAGAAGTGGAAGAAGAAGAAAAGAGGAAGGAGGAGAATATAAAGCTACAAGAAGAAGGAAAGAAAAGAAAAAAAGAGGAAGAAAAAAGGAAGAAGCAAGAGGAAGAGGTAAGGGAGAAGAAAGAAGAAGAGGAGAGAAAGAAGGAAGAGGAAAAGAAGCAAGAGGAACATGAAAGGAAGAAGAAAGAAGAAGAAGAGAAAAGGAAGAAAGCCAAAGAAGCAACTGAGAAATTGGAAGAAGAAAAGAAGAAGGTCGAGGAAGATAAGAAGATTGTAGTGACATCCACTCAAGTTATAACTCCTATGGAAATAACAATAGTAGCAGTGGCATCTAATGATAATGATGATCGAAAAGGACTAATGAGTTCTTTGAGAAAATTGCTCCAAAAGAACAAATTAATAAAGTCTCTAGAGAAGACACTAATTGAAGTCTTGGATAGAATGTAAAAGATAATTACCACAACTATAACTATTCTAGACTTGTAGTCAAAGGCCAAGGAATTGGTGAAGACCTTTGATAAGGAATTCACAATACTATCAGAAGTAGCATTAAGACAAGTGTAGACTAAGCATGATGCATCACTATTTGATACAATATGCACAAATGTCAGAAATGATCTAAAAACTTTAGATGTGTGCATCAAAGAATTGAGGAAGAGCATAGATGAAGGCAAGTTGTATGGACAGTGTGCAATGTCATATAGTTAACTGTTAGAATTTTATAATAAGATCGAAGGCCAAATGAGTAAACTTTACATACTCACTACAAGATTGCAACAACCAAAGGACAAAATTGAAGATTTTGAAATTGAGATAGAGAAGATTGATAATGCTATTTGAAGCATTGTATTTTACAAGGAAAAAGTATTAAGGACATTCTCTGTCCTCAAAGAATACTTATCACCCAAACTTGTCATTTTGTAGAGGCAATTGGATGAGTACCTTGCAACTAAGACATCCTATGATAAATTTTCCTATACTAACTTGAGCGCAATGGAAGTGGCATGTCATGTACTTTGTGCACTCATCACTATATCTAATATATTAAAAAAGAACTAGAATAAGGACTTTGAAATAGTGAAACATGATTTTTTAGATTGCATATCTAGAATGTCTAGTTAATAAATAGAAGGTAACACAATTTTTGTGGATACAATTTTAAAACCTTTGTCATTAATGTCAAAGGGGGAGTAATATGTAAAGGAAAATTGTATGATTGTAAGTACTAGGGAGGAGAAGTAATATATGTAAGGAAATTTTATATTGTATATGTAAGGGAGAGTATACCTATGTATCAATGTAAAGGAGTGATAAGGAATGTAATGATTATCAAAACATGAATAAAATAGTTATGTTTTGAAGGCATTTCTCTGTAAGTTACTTTCATTTGTTTTCATTATGTACGACATCATCTTGTGACTTAGCCAATTTTCTCAAATGTTTCCATCAATATAGTCAGATAGATGTCTTGAGACTTGTCATTTATGTAAACATGTATATAACATTTCATTTATGCATTTAGCATTGTCATTTCATTTCACAAAGACAAATGTGATGTGTACAGATGACACACTTCAAATTAGCTTATGTGTAGTTGAGGATAGAATTATAAAAATATCATGATGCTATGGTTTAGTTCACACATGTTTATGGATAGTACAATGTGAGTTATGATTGAAATACTAGTATGAGTATTTGACAAAGCAGAATAGAGCATAACAGAGAATTGAGTTGTATGACTTAAGGAATTATTTTGGTAACAAAATAATTACTAAGTTATGATATGCTGACTTTGTGGATATTATTCCATAAGCTATTTTATATTATGTCAAGTGTGTAAACACATGAAGATTGACTGAGGACAGAATTACTAATTTGTGAAGTATACACAAAGATCTTATCTTGCATAGATAAGTGTGTGACATATGTCATATTTATGATAGATTAAAAGTCAATATGTGAGCCATGTGATGAAAGATCTGATAGATGATCAAAGAAAGTATGAATTACAACATTTAGAAAGTATTATATGTATATCTATTCTTGTGATTAACTTTATTTTATAAATGCATGTTAGGGCAATGGGCTCTTCTTGCATACATTATATTTGATCTACCAACTCCTAAGAGGGTTGAAGAAACTCCTAATAGTGTTGAGGCTTCTAACAAAGACTAGTACTCTAGCAAGGACTCGAGACATTATATGTACTTCACAAACTTCTAACAGGGTCAATATCCTTCATAGGATCCTTTTGTTTAGTGAATCAACTTGTGGGTATCATCCCCACCGAGGTATTTCCTTGGCTAGAGTTTCCCTAGTTAACAAATAATGGTGTTATGAGTTCTCTATGTGTAATGTTATATTTCCTATTAAACATTGTTCATTTACTTTCATATGCAAGTTATAAATTAATTAACAATATTCAGTTGTGGGAAAACGTTTGTAGAATATTGATTCACCCCCACACCCCACCACACCCCCCCTGCCTCTTAGTATTATGTATTTCTAACAAGAATGGGAAAAAAATATTTTCAAAGATTGACTTAAAATATAGGTGTCATCAGCTTAGAATTTATGAAGAAGATATCCACCAAACAACTTTTCATACTTGGTACGGTCATTATAAGTTTATTGTGGTACCATTTGGGTTAACCAATACACCCTACGTACTCATGAGTTTAATCAATGGGTTCTTAAATATATACCTAGACAAATATGTTATAGTAGTTTTGGATGATATACTTGTATATTCCAAAATTTTCAAAGAACATTAGAAACATTTTAGGCAAGTTCTTCAGTGTCTCAGAGAAAACCAATTGCATGCTAGTCTAGAGAAGTGCACATTTTTCCAAAAAGAAGTTTAATACTTAGCCCATGTAATCTCAAGAGAAGGAATCTTAGTAGATCCCTAAAAAATATAGGCAATAGTGGACTGGTAGACTCCTTTTAATGTTTCATAGGTAATAATTATTATGGGTTTATCGAGGTACTACCAAAGGTCTATAATGGGGTTTTCTAGGATCGTTCACCCAATCAAGTTCCTCCAAAGAAAAGGGAATGAATTTATGTGGTTAGAAAAGTGTGAAGCAATATTTTAATACCTTAAAAAAGAGTTGACTAGTGCATAGATTCTACCATTACCTTAACCAATAGGAAATTTTGTAGTATGCATTGATGCATTTTTAGAAGGGATAGGAGCAGTCCTCAAGCAAGAAGGGAGATTTATTTCTTATGAGTCAAGAAAATTGACAGATGATGAACTCAACTACTACACCCATGACTTAGAGCTGGTAGTAGTGGTACATGATCTAGTTTGATGGATACATTCTCTCCTTGGATATAGGTTTGAGTTACATATAGATCACAAAAGCCTTCAATACATATTCACTCAACTGAATCTTAATGCAAGGCAATGAAAATGGATAGAGTTCTTATGTGAATATGATTTTTATGTGAATTATATACAAAAATAAATTATGGTGGAAGATACCCTTAGTAGGTGTAGGCATGAAGTCTCTTCCCTTAGTCTATATGTTGATATACATAGCCAAATACTTCAAGGAATACCTGTTAATAGATGGTATTAGCAAGTTCAGTTAGTAAGAGACTCAGGATCAAAAATAGAAGGAAGGTTCTTTGGTTATCACTTAGAAGAAGATGAGATATTAAGACATTAAGGAGAGTGTATGTTCTTGAAGAACTTAGGGGGCTTTTTAAAACAAAAACACATAAATCTTTGTAATCAATGCACCTTGTAGTTAAGAAGATGCATGTGAACCTATGATGACTCTACTTCTAGGAGGTTATTAAAGAGATATAAAAAACTTAATTGCCAAATGTTTAGAATGCCAAAGGGTAAAGGCATAACACCAACAAAGCCATACTCTATCCTCATTTGGAAATGGGATATAATTTATATAGAATTTATAGTAGGGTTTCCCTTCACACCCTACGGACATGATGCTATCACGACGATTGTGGATATACTCAAAAAAGTAGCACATTTTATTCCTATTAAGTCTTCTAATACATCTATCTTAGTGGTGAGAGTTTTTATGAAGGAGGTGGTCTAACTTCATTGGGTTCCTAAAAATATTATTTTAGATAGCGATCTTGTCTTTACCTCAAAGTTATAGACATCCCTTTAGAAGGATTTGGGTATAGAGTTGAACTTTAGGTCATCCCATACCTAGAAATAGATGGACAAATGGAAAGGGTAAACCAGGTTTTGTAGATATAAAATTGTTTTGAAGAGAAGAACCTATAATGGAACAATCATTATTTTGTCAATGATGTTAAACCTACTACTTATTTGTGAGGCGATTTCTTTTGGTTTGAAAGTTATCATTTAGTTGATTAATGAAGAGGATTTGAAAAGAAGGGTTGACAATAACAACTAGAGAAAGCTTGAGTTATTTGGTATGTAAAAGAGGCACTAAGACCAAGTAAGACATTGATACTATAATGTATTGCTTATCTACTTAAAGTTTGAAATGGAAGATTACTCAAGATAAAACTAGAAGACAGTTAAGCAAGAAAAGTGTCTACCAAGCCTTGTTGAGTAGTTAATGCAAGCTGAGCAGAATTAGTGGAAGCCAAATGAAAAACAAGAGGTGCCAAGAAAAGATGGAAAATAGTGCAAGCCGAGTGATTGTTAGTATATGCTGAGTAAAGTTTAGTTGGTGCTAAGGATCAATAAACTTTTGTTCTTTTTGAGTGAACTAGTGTTGGTTGAGTAACAAAATAGTATAGATGTTGAGTGACAATATATTGATGTTGAGTACCAGTAAACAATATTAAATCAAAGATTTGATGAATCTAAGCTGGCTATTTTGTTTTCTTTAATTATGTGAAGCATGTGGAAGATAACATTGATGAGCTAGTGGCAAAAAATTCAAGGTAAATCATTTTGAGGTGAATTCAAAGAAGATTGTAGAAGAAGTTTATAGAGGAACCAAATGGAAAAGTGGGTAGATTCATTGTATCCTACCTAATCCTATCTAACCCTAAAATGGAAAATTGTAGTTAAGTGACAAAATATTTGAACTCTCTATTTATAGAGATAGTTGGTTAGAAGAAAAGGTTGTCATGTGTGAGAAGCTAAGAAAGACAAGGAGTCTAGGGTATTGCTTCATTTAGTGGCTAAGTAGAAGTGACTACTATTGGCATGCAAATAAAGAAGGCTTAAGAGTATGAATTCTTGAAGGGTGAACAAGTTATCAGAGCTAAATTGTGTGAATGCCAAGTAGAATGGAGGATTGAGACAAAGATCTATAATCTACAAGTGAGTTGTAATTTGGTATCAAATCAAGCCTTACTTTTACTTTCTAATCATTGTATTAGTCTAGGGTAAATCCTTTGGATTAAGGTTGACCTAACACTCATTTATAAATCCTTTAACTGAGTGACATTCTAATAGAATGGTCTAAAGTCCTCTAACAAGGCTCACTCCTAATAGGGTGATTTAAATCCTTTAACTAGGTTACATTTAATCAGAAGAGTGAGAATTAGTAGCATGTTACTAGTGGTTTTTCCCAACTTGGATTTCCATGTAAAATCCTTATGTCAAATTTGTTTGAATTTTTTAATGTTGTTTCATGTTTACATTTCTACAAAGTTGTTTTGATCCAGGATAGTAACTTACAAAGTTTAAGTATTGTATGATCTAATGGATGCATTCATATTGAAGTTTTATGGATATGGGTCTACTAAGCATTGAAAAGTTTTATTTGTAAATTTGGACCTTGGATAACTAATTCACCCCCCTCTTAGTTATTCTAAAGAATTCCTACATGTTTTGGAGGATATGTTGCAGGTGTATATTATGGATCAAAAAATCTAGTAGGAGGACTACTTATATCTTATCAAATTTAATTAGAAAAATGGATATCATAGCTCTATAGTATACATTCTAGGCATTGTAAGGTCAATCTTTCTATGCTCCCTTGAGTTGGGACCATCCGGAGGACATAGTAATTTTGGGTTAGACATGCTTTAGGATATCGAAAGAAAAGTATAGAGGATCAAGGAACATGTGGTTATATCATAGGACCAACATAAGAATTACATTGATCTTCATAGGATTGATAAGAAATTTTTAGTTGGGAACAAGGTCTTTTTGAGGGTAAGGTCACAGAAGAGTCTGATTAGATATGGAAAGGATCTAAATTAGCACCATAGTTTGTTGGACCATTTGATATATTAGAGAAAATTTGGACCTATTGCATACTAGCTTGCCTTGCCACCTAGCCACTCTCACATACATGATATTTTTCATAGATTTGTACTTAGAGAGTACATTCTTGATGAAGGAGCATCCTGGGTTGCCTTGTAATCCTATTCTTTTTGTTCATTACGGTAATCCTAACTAAGTTGCATTGTTAACTGGATATTAACCTGTCTTGTTAACTAACTTGCAGTTTTAACTAAGTATTAACCTATCATGTTAAAAGAGTTGTAGTGTTAAATAATTATTAACCTATCATGTTAACTGATTTGCACTATTAACCAATTATTAACCTGTCATGTTAACTAAGTTCAGTGTTTTTGATAAGGTAAACAGGTTTTAAGGGGTCCTGAAACCCATAAGTTTAACAACAAGAAAGGCTGAAAATAAGCGAAAAAATGTCCAACCAAAACATAAGCCTTACGGCTGAAAATAAGCCCAAAGGCCCAGCCCGAAACAACTGCCCACTAAAAAGGCCAGAGAACCAACCAGAAAAATAGAGACCAGACAAAAAGCCAAAGCCAGGAGAAACAAAAACCAAAGGACAGAGACCCAACCTAGCAGACTACTTCTCCATCTCGAGCATGGTATGGGCAGCTTCGGCGCACTCTTGTTGCTCTTCTACCTTATGATCCTGGGCGTTCATCAAATCCTGCTCCATAGTGCTGTCCTTGGCTTTATCCACATCCAGCCTATCTTTGTCTTTGTTCTGTTTATCATCTTCCTCCATCTGGTTCCTGTCTTTGAGATTTTCCAAGAGAGAGAGGATGTGGTCGTTGATCGAAGCGAGGAGGGAGATCATTTGACTTGCCAGGTTGTGATTGTAGTTCTCAATATTTTTTACTCTCCTCTCCATCAAAGTCTCCCAGCTGTTTCGGTCGCCTTGGCTTTCTGCACCTGTCTTGCTCTTGATTTTTTCCATTTGGGAAACCCTATCTCTGATATCCTCAAGCTCATGGAAAAGCCATTTAATTGATCTGAAGTTGTCGATCATGCTATTGTGGGCATTGTTCAACAGATTCATGCCCGTTTCTCTTGCATTATCAGAAATAGCCACCATAGCGGGGTCAATTAGCTCATTGAGTCTAGGCTTCTCGAGGTCGTCCACCAGGAGTTGGGGGTTCATCGCCTCTCTGTAGATTCCCATAGTGGCTGTTCTCACATTGAAGTTCTTCCAAGCCTTCCTTCTGTTATTAACTTGCACTTCCCCCTCAATCTATCCAGAGGTGTCATTTTCCTCCAAAGGAGGCTGAGGATGTATAGCGGAGAGGGGAATGGGCAGAGAATCCTTTCCCTGACTACTGGAGCACTCCATGCTCTCTCCTTCCCTCTTCTGTCTTTTTCTCAGTTTCTCCTCATCCAGCTCCTCCTTCGAAACCTTGTCAGAATCATCAGTATCCATTTCCTCCTTCACCTCAGCAGAGCCAGTTTTAGCTAGGGTATGACCTCTAGGGCTCTTTCTGCTGGGTAATTTGATAGAGGGGTAATCCTTCTTATGGCTTTTAGTCTTCTTACCTGAATGCTCAAAAACCTCATCAGAGCTGATGCTCTCGACATCGTCGGAATCTGAGGAAAAATTGGAGCTGCTCTTGTCAACATCCGCCCCCTGGATAGGGTTTTTGCTAATGGTTTGAGCATGGAAATGCTCATGAATCAGAAGCAGAAGACCCTCATGCAGTGCCGGGTTGATGGTAGCTTTCTTTTTAAAACTAGAAATGGCCTTGTTCATCGAGTTAAAAAGATAATACGGGAAGGAGATCTTACTACCATGGCGAAAATGATTCAGAATCACAAAATGGTGAGTCCTAACCTTATCAAACCTGGGGTCTAGGGTTATATATTCAATGACAGCGTAGAGAACATACCTCCAAAGCTTCTTTATAGTATTCGTTACAAAAAACGTCTCTTTCTTGCCCAGCTTGTTCAGCTCTTCAGTGTTTTTCACAAAATCCTTGATTGCATTAGAAGACATCTTCTTGTCTCTGAAGAATTTACGCCCCTCCATCGGAATCCCCGTGACTTCAGCAATCACATCCTCAGTAATTTGAAAGTAGACCCCGTTCACCTTAACCTTACAATTATTCCACGAATTCACCATGCTGTTAGTGATCTCAGGATCCGAGCCATGAAGTTTCTCGAAGAAATTAGTAACCCCACCCTTTTCCAGCTCTCTCCAAACTTTGGCCTTGTTCTTCCACTTCTGAACTTCCCCCACCGGCTCCTTTCTGCTCCTCTCACCCGTCATGTTTACCTGATCAACTTCCACAATTCTCATGAACTTTGAACTGTGCAAGTTATTTGCATTCGAAAAAATGGTGATGTTTCTTTTATGATACCCGTGAATATACCCCTTTCTGAAAATAATGGTATCGTCCTTTCGAATGTGTTGAAATGTCAGAGGAAACCCCTTTTGCTGGTGAAAATCACGATGCCAATAATGGCACTTACCATTTATTAAGCAATCTTTATTATCCATAATTGCATTGGATTTGAGCTGTCCTTCCCAAGATTTTATCTTGGTCGATAAGAAACTTTGCCTCCACCGGAAAATCTTTTCCGGCATGCCAGGTCAGATTATTGGTGGCGTTAACCCCTTTATTAGCAAACCAATTAGCGACTGGGTTTGGCTCTTTGTAAACATGAGTGACGTGGACCTTATCGAACTTTGTGAGAGTGGCGCAAGTCTCAGCAATTATGTTCGCAATCGTCCATGAGGGAGGGGAAATACCATTAATGGTATTAATAATGTTTTTGGAGTCCCCCTCAAGCCAGAGTTTAGTAATCCCGACTTCAAAAGCCAAGTTGACCACCTTACTCGCAGCTCTTGCTTCAGCCAGATGAATAGTCTGGATTCCCAGCGGGGAAGCAAAGGCAGCTATTCCCTCCCCATAGCTATTTCTTATGATTCCACCGCAACCTGAAGGGCCTGGGTTACCCTTAGAAGCCCCATCAAAGTTGGCTTTTGACCAACCATCTGGGGGGAGAAGCCAGCTAGCATCCTGCCTTTTGAGTTTCTTGTCTTTTTCTTTAGCTATCTTTCTGTCCCCTTCTTCTTCTTCTTCCTCCTTCATCACTTGGAGATTTTCCTTTATATTCTTCGAGACCTTCCTGCCAAGGATTATAGCCGGCTCCTCTCTGTCTCTAAATATTCTATTATTCCTTTCCTTCCAAATTCCCTAGCAAAAATGGGATAAAATTCAGTCCGAGTGATCCTGCCGACCAACAATCTTACAAAGACCTTTCCACTGATGGAAAAAATCCATGAGATTATCTGGTTTGCACCAGAGGGTTTCATTATCATGTGTGATGACATTCCACACCTCCCTGGCATAGTCACACAAGATGAAAATGTGATTTCCAGTCTCAGCCTGATTCTTACACAAGGGACATCTACTGGGCATAACATGTCCTCGCTTTATGAGATTGTCATGAGTAAGGATTTTGTTCTGAAGAGCCAGCCAGTAAAAAATGTTGATCTTTGGAGTGAGACTCAAAATCCAAGCCTCCGCCCAAGGGGCCTTCTCTTTTAAGCTCCAAAGGGAATTATAGCCTGAGGCAACAGAGTATCTTCCATTGGGATTATCCCTCCAGACCAGCTCATCCCCCAAATTGATAGGAATCATGGAATTGAGCATAAGCATTATAGGAGTCAAGTCCTCAGAGATGAGGGATAGGTCACTCCATTCCTGGCCATTCCAATAATCACAAACTTTGGACCCAATTTGATCAGTACAAGCTTGCATCCATCTCTCAAAAACAGGGTTATTGGTAAGTGGATCTTGGGAAAGCCATCTATCCGACCAGAACTGGATGTCCTTCCCATTTCCCAATTTCCATGATATCCTGGCCTTAGCCAGGTCCCTGGCTTTCATGATCCCATTCCAAATGTTCGATCCTTTTGGGATATCTTCATTAAAAAGGGTGAAAAGAAGAGTGGGTCTTCTAAGGTACTTTTTTACCAGGGTGTCCCTCCATTCACCGGTGCTACTAAAGATCCGCCATATTTGTTTAGCTAGGAGAGCCTTATTGAGGTGGGTGATCTTTCTAATGCCCAGACCTCCGTACCTCTTAGGGAGGCAAACCTTCTCCCAAGCAACAAGAGGGTATCTTTTCTTCCCTTCATTACCATTCCAAAGGAAGTCTCTCTGGATTTTCTCCATTCTTTCAGCTATTTTCCCCAAAATTCCAAAGAGGCTCAGGGCGTAGATTGGCAGATTTTGAAGAGAAGATTTGACTAAGAGGCATTTCCCCGCTTGACTAAGAGAGACCCATTTCCAACCAGCCATCTTCCTGTTGAATCTGTCCAAAATACCATTCCAAAAAGACTCCAGGGGTGAGGATCCCAAAGGGAGACCAAGATAGGTTGAGGGGAAAGAGCCTACCCCACAACCCAGAATCCTGGCGATTTTTCTTTGTCTAAACTCAGAGGTGTTGATGAAAAAGAGCGAGCTTTTGTTCCAATTAATCAGCTGACCCATCCCACTGGAGTAAGTATCAAGAATCTTCTTCAGGGCTCTGGCCTCTTTGACAGAAGCTTCCCCCCCCAAGATAGTATCGTCAACAAATTGCTGATGAGTGAAGGGAACGCAATTAGAGGAGGGAAGGATCCCTTTGATACAAGCCTCACGCTTTCTACAGTCTATAATCCTTCCTAAGCATTTAGCTAAAATGATGAACAAAATGGGCGAAAGGGGGTCTCCTTGTCTGAGGCCTCTGGAAGGTTTGAAAAAATTAGAAGGGACTCCATTAACCAGAACAGCCAAGGAGGAGGTGGACACCAATTGAGAGATAATTTTGCAAACTTTACTGTCAAAGCCAAAAGTCGAGAGGACCTTCCCAAGGAGAGACCAGTCCACCCTGTCATAAGCTTTAGAAAGATCCAGTTTGAGAAACATACCTTCTCGTTTGGATGCCTCAAGAGAGTGGATGACTTCGTGCACCATCTGGACAGAATCCAAAATTTGTCTCCCTGGAACAAAACCTGATTGATGCTGCGAGATTATCATGGGCAAGATCTTGAGCATTCTTAAAGTGAGAACTTTAGAGATGATCTTGTAGAGTGAGTTGCATAGACTAATAGGTCTAAAGTTGTCCAACGAGTCCGCCCCAGGGGATTTAGGAATGAGAACCACAAAAGTCGAGTTTAGCTCCTTGAGAATAGATTTGGCTCCAAAGAATTCTTGGACAGCCTGAACAACCTCTCCCATGATCACCGGCTAGAACCTTTGGAAGAAAAAAGTGGGAAAACCGTCCGGGCCTGGAGCCTTGTCAGCAGGCAGAGAAAAGAGAGCCTCTCTAACTTCCGAAGCATTAGGAATAGCACAGAGCTGTTTATTATGGATAGGTTGAATGAGTTGAGGGATACAGTGTAACAAATCCTCCTGGTCCGAATTGGAAAGCATTGGGTCCTCAGAGAGAAGGCTAGAGAAAAAGGAAACAGCATTAACTGAGTTTGCAGTGTTAATCGAGTTCGCAGTCTTAACCGAGTTTACAGTGTTAACCAAGTGTTCCTTCACATGTTGAGTGAACCTAATAGTTGTAGATACTCAGAAGTGGTTTTTTGATGCTTAGTCATGTCTTGGTTCCAACTTTCCTTGAGTTGTCTATGTTTATTTTCTAGATTAATCCAACCTTGGCAATTAATTTGGTTGTATTTTTTTTTTTATATAAGCTGACCTATGGCTTAAATATGCATTTAATGCAAGGGTTTATTTAATTTGTAACATACTAGGCTAACTTGTGTCTTAGTTGGGTATAATTAAGGAGTCTTGTGGAATATTTAGGAAGAATCATCAAGCTTGGAGAAGAGGATGACATAGAGGAGAGAACTTGGAGAAGGGCTAGTAGCTGACGCTTGGGAAACAAAAAGATTGCTTAGTGGGAATGTGAAAAAAAGTTTAGATCTTCCTTGGAGGTTTCTACAAAAGTGTGGATATGGACTACCTAGGTTTTGGGTTGGATATTGAGAGATCTTGCAAAAAAAATTCTATAATTGTTATTATATTTGGTGAAAACTTGGAAGGCCTTATAGCCAGGAACATTGCATGCAAACAATTATTTTATGAATTGTTTGTTGTGAATTGGTATGAAATCTTGTATTGTATTGTTGTTTCTATGGTGTGGTTATTTTCTAGGGGTTAGTAAATATCCTTTAGGGATTCTCCTACCTTGCCTTGCATTAGATGGTATTAGAGAAAAGGTTTTCTTGAGCTTGTAGATAGATCGTCGAAGCTGAGGCAATTTGCACCAAGATCTAGGGTGAAGATTATCTGATCAAAGGGTGGCTCCAATTGATTTTTTGTGAAGGATTTATTAAAATATTGGAATATGACTCTAATATAATTGGACCCTATTGAGATTGAAGATCTCTATGATGTTGTGGAAGAAAGGATCTTAGAGAAGATTAAAGAAGAATTCAGATCTAAGATGAGACTGATGAAGAGTGATATGATTATTGAGATCATAAGTGCTATAGGTGGTGTAGCTTCACATGTAGGTACTAAAGATGGTTATTAGGAAGTTTCTAAAGACTTTGAGGTTTCTAGATCAAGTGATGAGGAAAAAATAGATCATGTGAGAGACCTATGGGAAACAGGGTTGTTCAGTTTGATAGGCCTAGATCAAAATTGAAGATGAAGCATAAGATGGAGGTTTCTAATTTGTCAAATAGTATGAATATTTAAGACCTAATTGATTTTATTGGAAACCTACTTTGAATTAGAGGATATTGAAGATCCACTCAGAGTAAGGTTCGCACAGAATAAGCTAAAGAAACATGTTTCTTTTTGGTGGAAGAAATTACAATGTGAGAGACAAGAAGAAGGTGAAATGAAGATCACTAAATGGAGGTTAATGATAGTTAAACTAAAAGCTAAGTTAATTCCTATAGATTATGAATTTGAGTTGTTTAAGAAGTTGCAAAATCTTAAGAAAAAAGATATGGTCATGAAAGATTATACAAAGAAGTTATACAAGTTGATTATTCAGTTTAGATGGCTATATATATTAATGGCTTAAAATTCAATATTCAAGATGAGGTTTGTATGTTGAATATTTATTCAATTGAGGATACGTATCAAGTATGCCTTGAAGGTAGAAGAAAGGTAATTTAATTAAGAAGAAGAATAAAGGTAGTTCCTAAGGGAAGGAGACATAGGACTACATGACAAAGGCTAAACCAAGTGTAGAAGATGAACCAAAATGTGTTGATCATAAGAGAAGGATAGGTAGAGGTGAGTTTAAGGTCATTTGTTTTAGATGTCATGAAGAAGGACATAGAGCTTATGAATTTCCTAAGCCTGGTGATAGAAGAGTTTTTGTTGTAAATGAGGTTGAAATCCATATCAAAAAACCTAAGAAAGGAGAGAATTTACTAGCTTGGTGTGTATTGGTTAGCCAGAGAACACTAGAGTCTTGTTAGAGGAGTAATTTTTTTAGGACTCATTGTATTTCTAGTGGTAAAGTATACAATATGATTATGGATAGTGGTAGTATTGACAACCTTTTTTCTAAGGAGATGGTTCAAAAAATTGATTTGAGAAGAATAAGAAATCCTTTTCCTTATAAGATTAGTTGGTTGCAAGATGAACATGCTTTTGGTGTGACAGAGTAATATCTTGTTGATTTTTAGATTGAGCAGTACAAGGATCAAGTGTTGTGTGATATTGTGGACATGAGTAATTGTCACATATTACTTGGTAGACCTTGGTAGTATAATTGTAAGGACATGCATGATTGTGTCAAGAATGTGATTATTATTGAGAAAGGTGGTAGGAAGCATTCCCTGATTCCTTTGTAGAATGAAGAACTCAGTAGGAGGAACCTAAGTATTGGTAGCTGAGTTGATTTGATAGTTTCTAGGAGGGTTAGAAATTAGTGTGGAAAGAAAACATGTAGTACACTAAGGATGGATATGAAGATGCAAAAGTGGAACAAGGGAAAGAGTGTGCAAGTTAAAGACTTAGAGAATATGTATGTGAAGAACCAATTTTAGATTTGTGTGGTGACACCTAGAAGATTTTCTTCTATATATTGAGAACATCCTTTCATACCTAGGATGTTTGCTGTATGAGCATTCTGTGTTGCCTTGTAATCCTACTCTTTTTGTTCATTTTAGCTGTGTTAACGAAGTATTAACTTATTCTATTAACCAACTTATAGTGTTAATTGAGTATTAACCTATTATGCTAATTGAGTTATAATGTTAACTAAGTTCAACATTAACCAATAGTGTTAACTGAGTTCATAGTGTTAACCAAGTTTTTAGTGTTAACTGAGTGTTCCTTCATGTGCTGAGTGAACCTGATAGTTGTTGATACTGGAAAGTAGTTTATTGATGCTCAGTCATGTCTTGGTTCCATCTTTTCTTGAGTTTTTTTATGTTTGTTTTCTCATGTGAGCCAACCTTTGGAATTAATTTGGTTGTATTTATTTTTTGTTGTAAGCCATCTTGTGGCTTACATGTGCATTTAATGCAAGGTTTATTTTATTTGTAACATACTAGGATGACATGTGGCTTACTTGGGTATAAGCAAAGGGTCTTGTGGAGTCTTTAGGAAGAATCATCAAGCTTGGAGAAGAGGACGGAGTAGAGGAGCAAACTTTGAAAAGGGCTAGTAGCTGAGGCTTGGGAAATAAGGAGATTTTTTGGTGGGCTTGTGATCATAGGTTTAGATCTTCCTTGGAGGTTTCTACTAGAGTGTGGATGTGGACATAGGTTTTGGGCCAGATCTTGAGGGATCTTGTTGAACCATTTTTGTAATTGCTATTATATTTGGCCAAAACTTGGAAGGTCTTACAACCAAGAAAATTGCATGCAAATAGTTATTTTATGAATCAAGTGTTGTGAATTGGTACCAAATCTTGCATTGTTTTGTTGTTTCTGTTATGTGGTTATTTGTTGGGGGCTAGGACATCTCCTTCGACGATTCTCCTACCTTGCACTACATCAATTTTTGATATTGCTCATGTTTTGAATTGACATTCATTATAGGTCATAGATGGATAGATGGATTAGGAAATAGTTCACATACTTCAACAGAGAACCATACACCTTAAGGGTTGTACCATGGAGTAGGTCAGGGTCGAATAGGACCCCAATGACAAGTCATCCACCACTTGGGAGGATGTTGATAGATACAAGACATCCTATCCATATTTATATATTGGCTCTTAGGAGAAATCTTAGTCCTAGGGTAGGAGGATGTAGTGCCCACCCTAGTGACTTGATTTATTATGTACTAGATTCATATTTTGTACTACAGATAGGAGATACAATGTTGCCTTAGATATGATAATATAGATGCATTATTTATATGCATGCACATATATAAATTTGATTTACCTTATGTGTTACTATATTTATGGATTCTAACCTTGCTAACCCTTTTGATATTTTATGATTCTTATCATGAGAATTTATAGATATGTTTGTAGTTTTGGTTACGGTGTCACTATGTGTAAGTACACGTAGAAAAGCCTCAATAAAAATTATCTATCCAAAGATAGAACCTTAATCCATATGGGCACCCTGAGCCTAGATATTTCCCTATAGAGAAGTTAGTTACTTTGATATTGAGATCTTGGGGATAGATTCATATTTAAAATAATTTTATGTTTATTTTGAGTCTTTATCTGAATGTTGTGTTGGTTCTTATGTATAAAGTTATCCAATATACAATTGCACATCTATATGCCTGAATAAATATACATATACTATATGTGTGTATTATTGTGAGATTTTGTATAAAGAAATACTTAAAATGAAATTAATTAAAATAAAAATCTATTTAAGTAAATGGAACCTTGAACCTACCATTTGATAAATCCATCCCATACCAATGCTTCTACATGGCTCTTCAAGAAACTCTTCTAAGATAAGGTGTTAAGCCTATAAAAGACTATAGAAAGAAGTAAGACATTGATGACAAAATATTTTAACCCAAAACCTTAGAGGAAGAATTTCTCAACTTAGCCACAACACCACACAACATTCTTATCAACTTAGCCACAACACCACACAACATTCTTAGAACCCTCTCCACACATAAACTAGATAATTTGCAACCTCAAGAAATATTAATTATTTAACCAAACAAATAGCAGTATTTATTTAATTAAATCATAGTCAAAGGATGATTAAATGGATGCAACTATTCTAACGGCTCTAAAATATCATATAAATAAGGAGCTTCTTGGCAACCAAAACATAGGAAATATTATTGTGAAAACTATAGTCAATTTATCTTGGAGAATTAAATCTATAGAAACTCTGAAGGAAACCTACATAAGGGGACACTCAGGGTTGGGGAAAGGAAGAAGGTACACACTAGGATTAGATAGGAGGTTGGAAGTGATGAGACTAGAATATGGTCTATTTTATCATTTCATTTTTTGTTGAATTTGAAAACTTTTTAAAGACTTTGATGTTTAAGAACATGATATTTATAATAATTTAAGATAGATGTGTGCATAATTATTTTCTAGGACTAAAATGAATATGCTATGAAATGATATGTCATATGATTACAAAATAGTGAAAATGATGTTTTCTTCCTTAGCTAGGTTGGGTAGTTCTTTTGCATCAATGTGAGATAGGGTAAACTAATCTAGATAACATATTTTGAACTAGTCTTGATGTATGTTATTACTTTGGAGGCACTAATATTTTGCAGACTTAAAGGTGAAGTCAAATCAACTAAGTGGAGTCAGTAGCCTGAGAAAATGGTGGTAGATTTCATTAATGACCTTCCACATCACCAACCATTTTGTCCATAGTAACCAATACCTATTTTCAAGAAAGTGGGAGTCAAAGTAGGAAATCCAAGCATCATGAGCTCCTAAATTCCTGTTCCATTTGGCACTAAACTTAATTCATCTATTGTAATATTCAATGCCATCCATTGTTTTAGTAGTTGATGGAGTATAAAATCTAAGAATTTTGTTCCAAGTTTGTGCTTAAATAACTGGAAGTTTGTCTTCCTGGGTTAATAATTAATTAGTGGTTTTTAGTAGAAAGAAGAAGTTTTGAGTTTTTGAGTACTAAATGTAATCTTGCTATTTATCAGTATGTACATTTACTATTGTTATGAATAAAAAGATAATTTCAACTTTCCATCTTTGAGTAGTTCTACTTCACTTCTCTATAGGGGCCCACACAAGGAGTGAACTAATTAGTTAGCATCGGATTTATCTTCAGTTCATAGAACTAGAGTAGACTCTGCTATTCCTGCAACCATTGATAGCAAAATTAGTGGACTATTCCAGCAGCATAGGAAGTTGAAGTAGTTCTCAGCTATATTTTCATGCTTTGTTGAAATAGATTTGATTCTCAACTATAGCATAGATTTCTTGTAAAATAATCATTTGAATTTTTGTAGAATAATTCTTAAGTTGAGAGAAGTTTGAAGCATATACTTTGTAGACATCATTTCAAGTTTACATCTTAGGTTGATAAATTAAATGAGTCTAAATGAGTTGGGTTAGAAACAATTAGGATGTCCAATATTTGATTTAGTAGTCCATTGTTGTAGTATTTTGATCCCTTTCTTTGGCCAACCATTTTTGGTGCCATTGTCAGGGATGGTGTTAATTTAGACCAATCTTTGTAGTTGCATTTTTATTCCTTGTAGAATAGAGTTTAGAGTTAAAGAAGCATGTTATGCATAGAAGAAGAGACCACCTTGGGAGATTGATTCCTTGTGATAATCAGGAAGAACCATCCAATGATGTTCATCCTGAATTAGATGAAACCCAAAGAGAGAATGACGAAGATGAACCTTTTGAATTTTTTTTTTGCTGATATTCAAATTGAAATACTTTCATCATCTTTAGAAGAATCACTCCACTTGAATGCACTTTTTGCTGAGCCTGCATATCAAGATAATCCACTAGCCATTGTTATATAACAAGCACTAACTCTTCCTCCAAGAATGGATATGCCTACCTCTCATTTTCCTATTCCACCTTAGCAAGGGAATCAAAATTTGAAGAACATACCTGCTATTGCCCTTCCAAAATTCTATGGCCTTATTAAATATGGCCCTGAAGCCTTTCTCTTTGAGTTTGACATTCTTTGTAGGAGCTATTATTACACAACTAATGGCTATAAGTTGAAGTTGTTTCCCTCTACTCTAAAGGAGGCTACTCTAAGATGGTTGATGGGGTTGGGTGGAAATGTTGTAGCAAACTAGACTGAAATAAGTAATTTGTTTCTTCAATAATATATAGAGAATCTTGTAGAGGTCAAGATATGAAGGGGGATGACATTTTTAAAATGTCATAGAAGGAGGGTGAAACCTTGGAAGACTATGTTTCTAGATTTTTATTCAATGTGCACCAAAATACATAACATAACCTAAATGAAGAATCTAAGAAGCATATTTTTTTGAGAGGTGTGCAAGAAGAAAGCATGGAAGCCTTGGAACTAATGGCTAGAGGAGATGTTACACAAAGGACTTGGAATGAAATCAAGGAGATATGTCAGAACTATTCAAGAGCCATTATGAAGAAAGGTAGAGGACTAAGGAGTCTACCACGTAAGACCAATGGTGGGTCAGGAGTATCTAAGATGGAGTTAGCTAACCTACTGTCTGACTTCAAGCAAGATATCATTAATGAATTCGCTACTCAATTGGATACCAGGAAAGCCCGAAGGAAAAAGGATGAAGGTGATGCTATGCTAACTGATTTTTTCTCTTATTCTAGAGAAAGGAAGAAGAACTGCACATGCAAGACCATTGCAATCATGAATGGACATCCAATGCCCACTAAGTTCAAAGTAATTGATGAGGATATAGGAGAAGTGATTTATGTTGCTCAAAGATGACCATGGTCTTAGAGATGAGGTATGCCTGAAGACCTTCTAAATAATTTTGGTTATAATAATAATTAGTGGCAAGGCACTATTCCTCCAAATTTTGCCCCTCAAGGATAGAATTGGAACGATAATTGGCCCAACTAGTAGCCACAATATAACCAAGCCTACCAAAAACCACCTCAGTATCCCCAATAAAATAATCAATGGCCTCAACAAAATAACTAGTATCCTCAACAGGGCCCTAACCAGCAACCTCTCTACCAAGGGAAATGGCAGCAACCACCTCAGTGGTGGCCTAGCCAACCACCTTAGCAACAAGCCTTGATGCCTCCACCTCTTGCAGCTAATGCTAGCCCACAGAAGCAACCACAACTTCCTACTCGGCCAACACCAAATCCCAAATATAAGCAATAGGCTTATTCTTTGTAGATAAATGATATTCATCTAAGATCTAGAATAAAGTTGTCTACACCTAAAGGACCTATAATAACTAAGGTCATTGATACTGAAAATGTTCCAACAAGTCAACTAGTTGATGCTCTAATTTCCCTATCTGTACAAGCATCCACTCCTCCATATCCACAAAGGTTAGTTCCTACAGCTCCATCCAAACCAAATCCTATAGAAATTGATCTCCTAGACTAGCTTAAGCAAATGACTATCCAAATTCTCTTACTAAGTGCACTTAAGGAGATCTCACTTTACAATAAAGTGTTAAAGGAAGCATGTGTCAACTAGTCTAGTAGAAAGAAAAAGGATCCTCCTATTATCCATGTGTTGGGTCAATTTTTTTATTTAATGTTGAGTAAAGCCTTGACACCTAAGTATTCTGACCCAGGAAGTCCTGTGGTTACCATACACATAATATCATTCAAATTTAGAATGTTTTGATTGATTTGGGAGTGTCAATTGATGTCATAACTAGAGAAGTCTTGTTAAGACTTAGTATTATTGGATTAAGGGACACTCCTACAATACTTCAATTAGTAGACAACTCAATTGTCAAGCCTGATGGTATGATAGAAAATATCATTGTAATCTTGGATTCACTATATTTTCCTTCATACTTTGTTGTGCTATCACCTAAGGAACCCTTGGAGGATATCAATTAATCTTAGGAAGACTTTGGTTGGCCACTATAGATGCATGCATTGCATGTTGATTAGGAAAAATGACAATATCTGATGGTGCCAAGACAAAAAAGCTAACTCTGTACTCTCTTGCACAACCATAGCTAGATCTTGACCAAGTTTCTTGGCCAGACCTTGGTGATAATCTTTCAAAAGTTAATTTTGTTGAACAGCTCATGATGCTTGAGAGAAACCCATTTGTGATATCCTAGGAAGAAGATAATATACTAGTTGCAATCCTTACTAATCAGTATGATTCTAAGGAGTCCACTTTTGAAAATCCTACTAGATCCTTGCAATTTGTATTGCCTAAATGTGATGCACCTCAATCTCCTATAGCACCTGATTATCTTCATACATTATTATCCCATGAAATTAAATCTCCATCAATAGAAGTTTTAATGATGGACAAGGTAAAGAGAGTTGAAATTGCTATAGGAAAAGAGTTGAATATAAATAATGACCTTACTACATCTCAGATGACAAGTCTCATTAAACTATTGCAAGCTAGTCAGCAAGGATTTGCATGGGACTATACTGACATGAAGGGTTTAGATCCTAGTCTTTATACACATAAGATATTTATTAACTCATAATGTAATCCAATGAGACAACCTTAGAGGAGAATAAACCCAACATTGAAAGATATAGTCAAAGTAGAGTTACACAAACTTCTTAGTGTTGGATTTATCTATCCTATTTCTGATAGCTAGTGGGTGTCACCTCTAGTTATTGTTCCAAAGAATGGAGGAAAATGGAGAGTATGTGTAGACTATAGGGAGCTTAATAAAGCCACTAAAAAGGATCACTTTCATTTGCCATTTATTGATCAAGTAATGGATAACTTAGCAGGAAGGAGATATTTTTTATTTCTAGATGCTTTTGGTGGATATAATCAAATCCAAATCTCTCCTGAAGATTAGGATAAGACAACATTCACCTATCCATGAGGAACATTTGCTTACTTTATCTTACCATTTGGATTATGTAATGCACCTACAACATTTGAATGAGTGGTACTTAGCATATTTTTTGATATAGCTATTGATTGTGTTGAAATCTATATGGATGATTTCACCCCTTATGTTAACACATTTGAACAAGTTCATGCCAACTTGGAGAAAGTACTAAAATGGTGTCAAGAATACAATCTTTCTCTTAATAGTGAGAAGTTTTATGTCATGATGGAAGAAGGAGTTGTTCTTGGCCACTACCTTTCCTCTTTTAGAATTTAGTTGGACCTTACAAAGATTGTTGTAATTAATAGTTTGCCAACGCTGACCAAGAAAACAGATGTTAGAAGCTTTCTTGGGCATGCCAATTATTATAGGAGGTTCATCAAAGACTTCAATAAGCTTGCTACCCCCTTGTACAACTTACTCAAGAAGAGAGTTGAATTTGGGTGGACAGAAGACTATGATGCAGCATTCCAACAATTGAAGGATGTTTTGACTACAACACCTATTCTTAGAGGACCTAATTGGAAGCTACCTTTCCACATTCATACTGATGCATTTGATACCACTTTAGGAGCAATTTTGGGAGAAAAAGAAGGTACTGTTGAGCATGCCATTTACTATATTAGTAAAAATTTGCAAGGTGTTGAGCTAAATTATACTATCACTGAAAAATAATTTCTTTTTGTTGTGTATGCACTTAATAAATTTCAGCATTATATCACAAGCTATGAAGTTTTTGTCTACGTTGATCACTCAACTATAAAATATTTGATGAACAAACCAACTATTTCCTATAGATTAGCACGTTGGCTACTTCTCATACAAGAGTTTAATGTGAAGATAATAGAAAAACCAAGCTAAGCCAATGTACTAGTAGACTTTCTATCATGACTTCAAGTACCTAATGATCCCATAGCCATAGATGACAGCTTCCTTGATGAGCATCTATTTTCAATAGAAAAATATAACCCATGGTTCACAAATATAGCAAATTACCTTGCTACAAGAAAAACACCACCAAAATTTTCACCGAAGTAGTGTCATCTCTTGATGGAAAAGAGTTTCAATTTCTCATGGATAGCTAGGTTTATGTTCTACACTGGAATAGATCAAGTAACTCGTCAGTGTATGAGGGAAGATGAAACCTGTGACAACCTATGAGAATGTCATGATGAACCATGTGGGGGTCATTTTGTAGTAAAGAGAACAACCTACAAGATCTTGACAACTAGATACTAATGGCATACTCTCCAAAAAGATGTAGCAAAGTATACAAGGTGATGTGATCAATGCTAATGCATGGGAAGACCCACTAAATCTGATTAAATGCCCCTACAACCATAGGTGGTGGTCATGCCTTTTGACAAGTGGGGTATTGACTTTTTTGGTCCAATAAAACCCTCTTCTCATGGCAAATCATACATGTTAGTATGTATTAATTATGCAACTAAATGGGTTGATGCACAAGCTATACCACATGCTAGAGATCACCAAGCAGAAAATTTTCTATATGAATGCATATTTACTAGATTTGGAGTACCTAGAGAAATTTTAATAGATCAAGGAGGTCAATTCACATTTAACCTAATTACAGAACTCATGAAGAAGTACATGATCCGTTATGGCACATCTTCCTTATACCATCCTCAAGCTAATGGTCAAGTAGAAATCACAAACAGAGAGATAAAAAAAATCCTCACCAAAATTTTTGCTATTCACAAATAGGACTGGGTTACCTAGCTTCCTAAAGCAATTTGGGCTTATAGGACTACATGGAAGAGCACCACTAGATTTACCCCATTTGAATTACCTTATTACAAATTTTCTTCCATGCCTATAGAATTTGAGGATAAGACTTTTAAAACTTCTTTGAAATTGGATGTTGATCTTTCAAAGGCTCAAGAAGATAGGTTACTGAAGCTAAATGCCCTTGATGAATACCACGATCTACCCTACATAATACTAAGATAATCTAATAGTAGCAAAAGAAATGGCACGATAAGTTCATCTATGACAAGAAGTTTTCTATTAGAGACTACCCTATTATATGATTCTCATTATCAACATACTCCAGGAAAATTTCAAATGCATTGGCTTGGACCTTATTAAATCATTTCTGTGTTTGATATAGGTGCAGTGCAACTCTCTACCGTTGATCTTGTTCGCTTAAATCTACTTGTTAATAGGCACTGCTTAAAACTCTATCATAAGTCGTCTAGTCATAAAGAGTTCCTATTGCAATTCCAACCATCTATTGATCCTACAATTCTTGCAGCAATTGCAAATGAGTTTCATGCTCATTTTCCATCCTTTGCCTAAGCACATTTCACTCATCATAACAAACTACTTTCCTAGTGAAAGCATTTTCTCCATAATAATTCCACCCTACTCCACTCTTTCTTTTCTTCCACCTCACCTCATCCTTCATCAACTTGCATGATGGTATCATGAGACAACATGAATTACAAGGTCCACACACATACTCAAGTTAAATCTTTTTCTTAATGTGTTGTTCCAATTTTAGTTACCTTTGTTACTAGCAATTATAGGAGCTATTGCCTAATTTAGCTAGGAGGAGGGGTATTATATTTCATTTATTTCTTTTTATCATTAAATGTTCATGCTATTCTTTATATCCCACCACATGATAAAAACAATGATGTGATGTGACAATTACTTTTATGCCACACATTTTTGTAAACTAGTAAGTATGAGTTCTAGCTAAGATACTTAATGAAGAATTAAGTGATCTTAAATGATAAAACATTAGTTACTTTAAAAAGTACTATAACTTGTCTTCTCATCTTGTTCCAAGCATTTCCATTTGTGAAATTACTTTTGTAATCACTTTGGAAGAACAATGGGGGGTGATTTGAGAAGAAGAGAACTAGCTTACCATGCAACATTATTAGGAGACATAGTTTTCCTACCTATATTTCAAGCTAGAGGGTGGACAGATTACATGTTCAAACTATCTACATGGGATAAGGAGCTTACCTCAAAATTTTTGCAGGCACTGAGGATGGTTTTGCCACAATAAGAGGAATAAGGGTTCCATTTTCACCTAAAATTGTAGTTGAGATAATGGAAATACCTTTGGCAGGAGAGGAGTTTTCAAATGCATTGGACCCAATTTCAACTAGAGCCCAATTTACAGTGCACATAGACCCATGACTTTAGATAGACTGGAAACAAGGTACAATTTGCACATCTTTACTGCAGCCATTTAACCAATGTGATGTCTATATTGTGAGATGTTTAACTTGTGAGAGGAGGTGTTCATATTTACAAGCCACACATTTCAATTTTTTGAGTTGTTTAAGACATGATGACTGCCCTTTAAATGTTCCTCATTTTAGGTATCACGTTTTGTTAAAAAGAGTTGTCGTTGTGCAAAAAGGAACCCCGAAAGATGTTTCACACCACTATTTTATTAAGGTCATCATAGAAAAAGCCCTTAGGAAACAACTTGGTATATCTTGGCATGATATTATTTCAAATAATGTGCAAAACCCTATTAGGTAGCCTACAGAGAAAATTAAGAAGGAAAAAGATCCTCAGGAAAATCCTATAAACCCAACACCATGCTCTTCCTCATCCAGATCGAGAAGGTCATAGAGAATCCCAATTTACACTCCTTTAGCTTCTACCTCCGGGTCGGGTCCAACATCTAAAAAGGGTAAAAGGAAAATTAAAATTTCCCCAAATAATGGCTCTCCTATAGTTCCTAGGGTTTATAAGAAGAAAAATGGAATATATAGGAAACATCTCCAGAACTTTTTACAACTTCAAAGGCAGCAAAAGTATCCCTTAGGTGTAGAACTCAAAGGAGCTAACCATCTATAAAACCCGATGAGGGTGTGTCTTTTCAATCCCCTATATCTAAAAATGTAATTATTGAAAAAGAGAAATCTTCTTCTAATAAGGGTAAGATCATCATTGAAGATGGTTCAAATGAGGAAAGTGTAGAACATATGCCTACAGCAATAGGAACATCCTCTGTCCAGCTGCTCATCACTTCCACAGATTCAAATAATGGCGATAGAGTATCTATCAAAGTTTTAGACTCTCCTTGTATTCTTCAGAGGGGAAAATTTCATGAAAAAGATATTGGAATAAATTTGGATGTAGTTAACACTATTACTGAATAGATTCTTTCACAAGGACTTGATGCTTTAGCCTACACAGCCCAACAAGTTTTTCTTCTTGGTCCTTCACCGGTGTCACATATTACTTACCATCTTAATTCCACTATTTCATTGTTAAGCATTATTTTACATATCTAATCAGTTAATTTAGGAGAGGGAAGAGAGGGGGGGGGGGGGAGAGAGAGAGAGAGAGAGAGAGAGAGAGAGAGAGAGAGAGAGAGAGAGAGAGAGAGAGAGAGAGAGAGAGAGAGAGAGAGAGAGAGAGAGAGAGAGAGAGAGGGAGAGAGAGAGAGAGAGAGAGAGAGAGAGAGAGGAGGGAGAGGGAGAGAGAGAGAGAGAGAGAGAGAGAGAGAGAGAGAGAGAGAGAGAGAGAGAGAGAGAGAGAGAGAGAGAGAGAGCCTTGAAAAAGCCATCTTCAATCAAACTCAAGATTTGATTGAAAAGGATGCTGAGATTGAACAATTAAGTGGTAAACTTACAAAAGTCACTACCATGATTCTTGAATTTGTCTTGTCACTCTCCTTCTCCTATTTATGCTCTCTTTTTGAAAGAACAATTTGTCGATTATTAGATGACTTGTGTAATGCAAGGTAAAAGTTTAATATTGAATACTCCTCAAGAATTCTTCCAAGCTTTTCATATTGCCCTTCTAGCCATTAAATATTTACTATGTGAACTCTTTTTACATAATTTAGTAGTCCCTAACAATAGAGATTGAAACCCTCTGCTTTATGTGTGCGATATTAAACTCAAGGCATTAATGTCTTGGATCCAAAATGAAGTTAGTGGAGAAAACTAGGCCTACCAGTATAGAGAATTGGAGTATGAGATACCACTTTTTCTTAGGCATAAAGCCAAGGATGCCTGAACAATGTACTATGATTGGTTGAAAGTTGCTCAATCAAAATCTGGAGTCTGGATTATTTCTCCTTTAAAGCAGCAACTTATCAAGAATATACAACTATGGCAGAAATAGATCTTCCTACAACAAAGTAGGGAAATCAATGGCGCTAGATAGGATTGAGTGAAGACTTGCAGAAGAAGGAACCTCATTCTTTGTTGAATCTTATTATGGCTAGTCAGCGAGTGCCTTGGTAAATTAAGCTAGTGGAAGAAAGAAAAAGTGATTAGATCCCTTTAACTTTTCAACCTCCACTGCTATTGTCCCCATTTCTTGCTAATAAACAAGATTTAGAGAAATTTGATATGACAGAAGATCTCCACAGATGAGAAGGGTATAGGAAGAGTAAAGGTTTTTATTGGAACTATGCTATAGGAGGTAAATGACAAAGTGTTCCCTTAGATTTTAGGATGGCTGCGAGGGTCAAAAATTTCATGTTTCCTTGAGGAAAAGTTAAAGTTTCAGTTGGGGGGAATGATGAGACTAGATTATGGTCTATTTTATCATTTCATTTTCAATTGAATTTGCAAACTTTTTAAAGACTTTGATGTTTAAGAACATGATGTTTATGATAATTTTAGACATATGTGTGCATAATTATTTTCCATGGCTAAAATAAATATGCTATGAAATCATATGTCATTTGATTACAAAATAGTGAGAATGATGTTTTTCTTCCTTAGCTATGTTGGGTAGTTCTCCTGCAGCAATGTGACATAGGGTAAACTAATTTAGATAATATATTTTGAATTAGTCTTGATGTATGTTATTACTTTGGAGGAAAAAATATTTTGCAGACTTAAAGGTGAAGTCAACTCAGTTAAGTAGAGTTAGCAACCTAAGAAAATGGTGGTAGATTTTATTAATAACCTTCCACATGATGAACCGTTTTGTCCATAATAGCCAATACCTATTTTCAGGAAAGCAAGAGTCAAAGTAAGAAATCTAGGGGTTTTGAGCTCCTATATTCCTATTCCATTTGAAACCAAGCTTAATTCATCTATTGTAATATTCAATGTCATCCATTTTTTTGGTAGTTAATGGAGTCTAAAATCTAGGAATTTTGTTCCTAGTTTGTGCTTAAATAATTGGAATTCTATGTTCTAGGGATAATAATTAATTAGTGGTTTTTAGTAGAAAGAAGAAGTTTTCTGAGTTATTGAGTATTGAATGTAATCTTGTTGTTTATCAGTATGTGCATTTACTATTGTTATGAATAAAATGATTATTTTAGGTTTCCATCTTTGAGTAGTTCTACTTTACTTCTCTGTGGGGCTCACATAGGGAGTGAACCAATTAGTCAGCATAGGATTTACCTTCAGTTCATAGAACTAGAGTAGACTTTGCTATTTCTGCAACCACTGATAGAAAAATTAGTGGACTGTTCCTACATCATAGGCAGTTGAAGTAGTTCTCAACTATATTTTCATGCTTTTTTGAAATAGATTTGATTCTTAGCTTTAGCATAGATTTCCTATCGCATAATCATTTGAATTTCCATAGAATAATTCTTAGGTTGAGAGAAGTTTGAAGCATATAGTTTGCAGACACCATTTCAAGTTTACATCTTGGGTTGATAAATTAAATGAGTCCAAATGAGTTGGATTAGAAATACTCAGGATGTCCAATCCTAGATTAAGCAGTCCATTGCTATATCATTCAAGCAGAAAGCTTGAAGCCCTCCTAGACGTAAAGCCTCACTTCATCTTGACACAAGAAACCAAGTAGATCACGTTGCCTCATTTTATTTAAATTTTTTATGATTCATGGAAAAGATAATTCAAATTGATAAACTACTTCTAAATATGTGATTATGTGTGTTTGAAATTTTGTATGTTTGCCTACCATAATTATTATGGTGGAGACATTGTGTTGAAGTGATGTTTTGTGTGAATGTTAGCAATTGAATTTGTTTACTAGGAATGGTTGAGGTGGTTTCAACTTGGGATTTCAGCCTAGGAAGTATTGGTAAACCCTCCTCCATTCTAATAGGCCTCACAATTCAAATCATAACTTCATTATATTTTTTGAGTCCACTAGAATAAATTCATAGTTATATTATTTATATGTGTGACATTGCACCCTTCTACCTGTCATCCTGATCAAAAAAATGCATAATCCTATTTAATGTAAGAAAAATTCTATTGAACCAAGCATAAATATAAAATATGCACAATTAAGCACCATATATGTACACTTTTACAAAATCAATGTGCAGGTCTAGTGAAAATGAAACATTTGCATAGGTTTATGATACCTATCCACGTTTTTGTTAAATACATGTGCAACTTTAATGAAAGTGCAATATAATACAACAAATGTGTAGATATAAATAATAGATACACAATTTTATTTTTTCTTTTTCATTTGGATTTATTTTGAAGTGGTCTTCTGATGTTTTTTTGGTTCATACTTGTTATTCCAACAAATTTTTTTTTTCTAAGAGGACACTTCTTGTATGAACATGCTTTGAGTGTAAATGTTGATTAGGTAAAAAACCCTAATAGATGCATAATTTTACAAAAAATGCACAATATAAATAATAGATGCACAATTTTATAGTTTCTTTTTCATTTTGGTTTATTTTGAAGTGGTATTTTGATTGTTTTATGGTTCATACTTGTTGTTCAGCAATTTTTTTTTCTATGAGGACACTTCTTATATGAACATTCTTTGAGTGTAAATGTTGATTAGGTTGGAAACCCTAGGTAAGTGGCTCATGATAGGTTTTGGGGCCTGGAAGTGACAACCAAGAAATCCTATACTAGGATACCAGAGTCCTATACAAGCTAGCTCCAATGTGTGTAAGTAAATAAATGATAAGATAATTGAAAAATTAACTATGGGTTGGGCATGGGTATATACAGTTAATAAGATAATTGTGGAATTCTTGTTAGAGTACTCTAATTAGGGACTCACTACACATTCTATAGGTCCCTAAGTAGGAGGTTGATCCCAACATTACTTGGTCGTGCCTATCCCTGTTGGAATACTCAAGGAGAAGACTCTGCACATTCTATAGGTCACTAAGTAGGAGGTTGATCCCAACATTACTTGGTCATGGCTATCCCCATTGGAGTGCTCAGGGAGAAGATATTTTGTGTAGAAGGATAGTCTTAGGCCCAAGGGGTGGATCCTAACATATAGGAAGACATGATGACACTCGCCTAGTGGTTGATACACCCTTCACTCTTGTTCTTTTAATCTTGAAGTCTCTGGTGATTCTTTACATTTTGTCCTTTATCGTTACTTTTAGGTGTTAAAACTTATATTTTACTCAGGCCTTTTTTGATCATGGTTTGTCTTCTATCTCTAGGGGTGGTTCCTTAGGGTCCATGTGGTTGGGTAGCAAAAAATAACTTGAGGCTTGCTCTTGTCTTAGTGTTGAAGTCCTTTTGAGAGAGATCCTTGAATAGTGTGAAGAAGACTAATGATGCATTTGATGCTTGTGCTAGATGAATTATAGATGCAATAAAATCTGATTTGGATGAATGCAATGTGTTGTAAGTCTATGATGTATAATGTAAAAGGGAAAAAGATTTATGTATTTAAATGAAAAGCCATGTAAAAGGTTTGGGTAGTTAGAGATGACATTTTTTATATATATCCTAAAAGGAAAATGTTGTTATCTATCTTTTGTAAAGGCAATTTTGGTATATGAATCATTATGATTCTTTGTGAACATGTTGTAATGATATATTTCTTCATAATTTTTATGCTTTATTACTTCGATGATCTTATGATCTTAAGTTTATTTCATACTATGGTTAATATATACCTTTCTTAAGTTTAAAGTTTTCCTTTAGAATAAGTGGGAATAATAAGGGAACCTACCAAAATAAAAAATAAAATAAATTAAGAACTTAAGAAGATTAGCTTAACTTCATTAGGTTCCCTAACGAGTGAATTACAAAAAATACATTATCTAAAATGTAAGCTAAGAACTCCCTTTTCAAAAACAAAGGAACTATCTGAAAGATTATAGAGGATTCTTGATGAGCTGGATAGACTATTAGAAGTAATTATGAATTCAAAGGAAGATGATGTTTCTATTGATAGGTAATTGAAAAAAAACAATAAAATACTTGAAGAACTTAGTGAAATGAAGAAGGAACATGAGAATCAAGCCTTAAGGATGAAAAAAGTTTTACAAATAAAGAGGACTGATGAAGATTCCGAAGAAAATCTTGAGATAGAGAAACTAAAAGTTGAAAAAATAATTATTGGTAAGGTTATACTTCTAGAAAGACAACAAAAACAAGTTCATGTAGAAAATGAATTAATATAAATAACTAGTAAAAGAAATCAATAGCTGGAAGCATAAAATATGAAGTTGAGACAAGAAAATGAAGACCTGAAGAAAAATGTAAAAGTTGAAAAGCAAATCAACATGAGAGTCACAAAAATTTAAGAATGTGTGTAGCAAATTAGTGAACAATTGAAGAATAAGAGGAAACAAGGCGATAATATTGGATTGAGGTATATCAACAATCATGAAATTGGGAGAAAGGAGAATCTTTAAAGTCCATATAGAAAACATTTGAAGCATCAAGTAGTGTACAAGATAAGAAAATCTATAAGCCTACTTTCTATGATTGTGGAACATGTACTCACACTACAAATGGTTTTAGAAGAAAAAAATTGAAAACTTCTAGGAGGACAACATTCAAATGTTATTGTTATAATTTCAATAGGTCTATTCATAAAGCCTATGAGTGTATATCTGATACTAAAAGTGGAACATCTCATAAAACTTTCTACAGACGTTGTTATAAATGCAATTATTATGGACATAAAGTTTAGAATGTAGAAGAAAAACAACACAATTGGGAAATTGGTAAACTATCAAAAGAAGGGAGATATCATATAATGCGCTACCTAGAGATCCTTGGAACAAGGTTTCAGTTTAAGCCAAGATATATATTTTTTTATAAGTATGAATGCACATGACAACATCATATAGGGATCACAAATATTGCAATGGAAGACTATACAAACAATCCAACAACAAAAAAAATGACAAACCACAGAAGAATGCAAACAATTCTAAATTTGAAATATTTCAAATTCAAAATCAAATTCCAAGGTTTTAAAGAACACCATACAAGGTATCAAAAACAACACTAAGAAACTTCCAATCAAACCAAGAAGTGCCCATTGTTTGCTCGGATAGGTTTTTTTCAAAATCCAAGCAGTACTTTGAATCAACACAGTATGATACTTTCTAATATTGCATGACCTTTCTAATGAAGGCATGCAATACAATTAGGGTTTGGATGACACTTCTCAAGAAGATGTATGATACTTTACCAGCATCGTATGACCTATCTCTAAGAGGAGTGCGATATAATAGAGTGTTGCATGATAGAGTTCACAAGGACATGTGATACTTTCTAGTATCACATGATTCTTCTCCTTTAGACATGTGATACTTTAAAGTATCAACCAATGTTCATGCATGGTCACCTAGAGAAAGAAAGAATTACTCTAAGAGCCAAAATAGAGGATGAAACAGAAAAAAATCCTCCACACCAGGGAGTACCAGATCCATATCTCGACACAAGGACACTCGAAGAATAATTGAAAGAAGGAAACACAATCTAACCATCTAATAATTAGTGTAGGGAAAGTGCAGAAGGTAACATTGCAGTGTACTTAAAACAACATCGCAATAACTAAAAACAACATCACAATAACTAAAAACAACATTGTAATGTGCAAAACAACCAAACTAAGTACACAGTTCCTCCCAACCATAATAACATCATAAGGCCATTGTGGACCCTAAAGGCCATTGTGGACCCTAACCATCCCCCATGTGTAAAATCCCAAGCTACTGATCGAATTGTTAGTACTATAATATAAGGATGTCACTACTAAAACATGTTGTAATCATTAGCATAAGGAAATCTAACATGCTAGAAGTAAAGCATAAGATAATCCTAGAATACTAGATAACATCATCTATCAAATGCTAATCATCATAATTAGGAAATGTGTCAATAACTAAAATCATCTAAACATGATATACAAGCATCCCAAAGAAAGCATAAATCACAAGAGAGCATACTCTGAAACCCAAAGTACCAAGTGAAAACATCCAACAATAGTCGCACTGGGATAGAAAACTGTCTTTGTACATAGGTCCCTAGTAGTGGTATAGGTAGCTACACCTCCCAACATCATGGAACCCTCATGCCCACTCATCGACTCCTTCACAAGTCAAACCAAGTCACTCAAATATTCTCAAACTAACATGTCAACCCCTAGATAGATTAACTACAAGAGAAAAGGTGTCACACTAAAACAATGTCCTCCAATAAGGAACCCTTCTATGCATTAGGAAAAACACATCTAGCCATAAATTCAACAATACAAGGTAACAAAAACCCACCGTACCTTGTCAAGAGGTGCCCAAAAAACATGCACCTACCACATGATTGCAGAATTAGGTCAAAACACTATACACTTCCAACAAGAGTTGGAATCATGGGGAATAACCATCCCAAATTCCAGTGAATACTATCATGCCACACATGGGAATCCTTGTATCCATGTAAACTCACCCTTTGAACATGGAGGATGATGATTTACAAAAAAAATTATGCACTCCAAAAGCATACTCACCACCAAGCATAGGAGCATTTAGTCTCTCTCTAAGCTATAAAAGCTCAACTATCACTAAGACTAGGGCTACATAACCCAACTAGAAAAGATATCACCTTTCCACAAGTTCATAAAAAACAATTTCAGTGGACAAAATCATGTAAAATCTTCATACCAACTCATAAGATGGTAGAAGGTTTCCAATGATACCATGTCCCTATAGCAACATTTTGGGAATACTGCACTCAACCTATCGCTAAAATCAATCTCCAGCCTCAAGACAACTATCAAAGAGAAACTTGACTGAGACAATCCCCTTGAAGATATAAGATTAGAGAGATCAAAACTAAAGAGTATTAGGGCTTACAGGGAGCCACCCTCAATCTTTGCATTAAATCAGCCCAAGATTTATTAAGGAATCTCATAATTCCACCAACCATTAAAATACTCATCCAACACTAACTAAGCTAGTGGCATAATAATGCTAGCCTACTTCCTCAAGAGAGAAAAGAGTATGGAGATGTGCCAAAGACAACATTCAAAGGGAAGATCTAGACTCATCAAAAGACTGAGTCACTCTCAAATGATAAGGCAATGTCAACCACAAACAAGGAAAGCTCAAAAACCACACTTCACCTCACAAGGGTGGGTTGATGCTACAGACAACACACAAACCCAAGCACGAATCCCAACAAGTACCTAGTAGATTATGAAGATTAGTTAACACCTTCCTAAGAAAACATGAAGGGTTAAACTTATCCAATGGCCATAAATGTGATATGTCATGATTGATTTGGCTTCTAATCGATAAAGGGTACTTAGAACATTGATTTGCACCTTCAAAAGTGCAAACGAGTTGCTTGTTGTTTCCCAGGTGAAATTATAAATTAACAAAGTATCATGTGAAGTTTCTCATCAAATTAGGTGAGTAAATGCAATGAACCAAGCGATAAAGTGCATGATCACTAGTTTCTCGCACAAAGTTTCAAATCAGCAAAAAAAATTACCTTCACTTCAGAGGCCATAACTTTCATTTCTAAACTCAGATTGACTCCATTCAAAAAGTGTCAGAAAGATATTGAGCCTAAAACATAATGGAGCTTAGAGAATCCTAAAACCTAAGAGTTTTAATCACCACTCAAGATAATACATCATAGGTAACTCAAATCGTCTCAATTACCAAGACAAGCAATGAAGGAAACGTCCAAAAAAACCAAAGAGCACACATGACCAAAATGACATAAGACATGAAATGAAAGATAATAAACACAAAAACCATAATTACTTCTCTTTCAAAATTTTATTAGTTAAATATAACAAAAGCACTAATGAATATGTAATTGAAGGGTTTTTAAAGCAAGGGTTCAAGAGTCACTTTCCATATAACAAGTACCTATTCTTTCAAATTTCTTTCGAGAATCACATTAAGTTTAGTCACAATTTCAACCATCCAATTATATTAAAAACTTTATCTCTATCACAAAGACACTAGTAATTTCTTTATGGTAATATCCCTTGTATGTACTACCAGAGGTTCAAAATGAACATGGTAGAGTCACAAAACACAACTAGGTAATAGTTAAAACACATTCAGAATAGTCATCATGAACTAAAACAAAAAAACCCAAATGGGGAATTGTCAATTCCAATAGTAAATATCAAAAAGTGCACATTTCAACAATAAGTCAAATGTGACAACTATCACAAAGAGAGTGATAGATAAAATTTGATTACTAGTCGAAGAAGGAGAATGCCAAAAACAAATGCTAGCCCAACAACATGAGGAAAGTACCTCCAGCCAAATAAAATAAGACATCAATTGAATCACACTACATTAGATGACTAAGAATAGTTACACAAGAGGGATAGATCACCACACAATGCTAAGGAACACATTAGCGTTGTAGCATTAGAGAACACACTCACTCACATCAAGTAGTATACCATCAATAACCTCATGCATATGCAGAAAAAAATAATTTCCATGCAATGCAACATTTATATATCCATCAATTTAATATAATTTCCATAATCTTATGAAGCAATCAAATCAGGGACACAAGTTATTCACCCAAAAGGTCTTAATACAAAACCTACTACTTTGCAATGATTCACAATAACACTTATTTCTCAATGAAGGGAACCATTTCATTATGATAATGACAAAACACATAATAAAAAATAAGATTCATTTATTTACCTACAATTAGGAGAAAAATAGGGAACCAATACACCTTACTCCACAAGGAGAAACAAAAGAGGCACTCAAAGCCAACACATGGACACCAATCAATGGTTCCATTCAAAAGGGTCACAAAAGCAACCAAGCAAACAAGACATATTGATTCCATCTACAAAACAAGGGAAGACTCACTTCCTTCTCCTCACAGTGCTCTAGTCTCATCTACTAGATGAGCAAGTCCATCACAAGTAGATATTGAAATAACAAAGATCACGATCTCTTCACCAAGACACTCACACTCAACCAACACAACATCAACCATATGGGCAACATATACGAAGAGATCCCAATCTTTGAACATGGGCTGTAATACCAAATTAAATGCCTCGCCTAGAGATCCTTGGAACAAGGATTTAATTGAAGCTAAGATATTTTTTTTTACAAGTATGTATGCACATAATCACATCATACAAGGATCACAAAGATGACAATGAAAGACTATACCAACAATCCGAGCACCTAATGAATCTCCAAACACCACTACCAAACAAAATGACAAACCACAAAAGACTGCAAATGATTCTAAATTTGAAACATTCCAAATCCAAAATCCAATTCAAAGGTATTTGAGAACACCATACAGGGTATTCAAAACACCTCTAAAAAACTTTTGGTCAAACCAAAAATGCCCGTTGTCCACCCGAACAAGTTTTTTCAAAACCCAAGTGATACTTTGAATTAACACAGTACAATACTTTCTAGTATCTACAACCTTTCCTTATGAAGGTGTGTGATACAATCAGGGTTTGGGCAACACTTCTCAAGAAGGCATGTGATACTTTACCAGCATCATATGACCTTTTTCTAAGAGGTGTGTGATACAATAGAGTTTCACACAATAGAGTTTACAAGGACATGTCCCAATATCGCATGATTCTTCTCCTTTAGACATGCGATACTTTAAAGTATCACTCAATTCTAATGCATGGTCTACCAGAGAAAGAAAGAATTACTCTAAGAGCCAAAATAGAGGATAAAATGGGAAAACAAACCTCCACATCAGGGAGTACTAAATCCACATCTTGAGGCAAGGAAACTCGAAGAATAATTGAAAGATGGAAACACAATCTACCCATCTAACAATTAGTAAAGGGAAAGTATAGAAGCTAACATCATAGTGTACTTAAAAAAACATCATAATAACTAAAAACAACATCACAATAATTGAAAACAACATCACAATGTGTAGAACAACCAAACTAAGTACACGGTTCCTCCCAACTATAATAGTTTCATAAGGCCATTGTGGACCCTAGGAATCCCCCATGTGTAACTCCCAAGCTACCGATTAGATCATTGGTAGTATCATATAAGGACATCACTAGTAAAAAATGCTATAATAATAAGCATAAGGAAATCTAACATGCTAGAAGTAAAGCATAACATAATCCTAGAAAAGTAGATAACATCATCTATCATATTCTAATCATCATAATAAGGATATGTGTCAATAAATAGCATCATCTAAACATGATATACAAGCATCCCAATAAAATCATAAATCACAAGAGAGCATACTTTGGAACCTGAAGTACCAAGTGAAAACATCTAGCAATGGTTGCACTGGGATAGAAGATTGTCTTTGTACTCTAGTCCATAACAATGGTATAGATAGCTATGCCTCCCAACCACATGGAACCCATAGGCTCACTCCTGTCATGTTGATGGAGATTATGATCCAACCACAAACATATATGAAGCACAAAATCTATGGCTAACACATATGCCAAGCAATATGATGACCAAAACCAAGAACATAGACAATGCATAAACTACAAGTCTTGGCCAGACACTCAATGGGCTACTATGTAGGGGTTGGCACCATGGAGAGTTGCTTGGCATCAACAAGCCCAAGCTCAAATCATGTGTGAAAATACACACAAGGTACTCAAAACCATCACACAAATGTAGACACTCACTCAAGGTACTCCCTTGAAGGCCAACACATAGAATCTTTTTCATTATCTTAAGTTTTATTACTACTCACACATTTTATTTAGTTATCACTTACTTAAAGATTCCTCTATCAACTCTATGGTGTCATGACACTAGGATACAAGATAGAAGTCCGCTCCATATGCTAACCTACCCTACCCATTCTCATCCAATGATGAATGCCCATTGGCATGCAAATTCCCAACCCAACCCCAACCCCAAATTTGCAAGTCACTCAATAAATGTAAGCATACATACTTGTGTATGGTGCACCAACATCATAAAGATAATATCATAGCACTCGATGAGAAAATAATGCAAAAGATCACTCAACTGAAAACAACTTGGGAGGATAGATTCTACACGAATCTAAAGAACAATAAAACCATACATCATGAAATCACTTAATTGGCCTCAATCTGGGAGTATGGATTCTACACAAATCCCAATGATGCAACAAGACCAAACATCATGAAATCACTCAACTGGTTTCAATCCTAGAGTATGAATTCTAGATGAATCTTAGTATAAACAAAATAATAACAAAGTTCTAAAAGAGACAATAACACTAGATGTAAAATCATTCAACCAAACACATCAGGAGTACAGATGTGACACACATCCCAATGCAAAAAATAAAAGGTACAACAAAGGTCTGATTGACATCTGAACAGATGATCCAGGTCCACAAGCAAACTCATGCCAAGAAAACTTAAGAAAATAGGGCAACATGAAAAACAAAAAAAAAACCCTTGAAACTTGAAGAGCTTCAAAATTAAAACCCATTTGGCTTTTGGGCACAAAAACCCCAAAAATCCAATAAACTTTGGGTTCAAACACCATATGAAAGAATGACTAGCATAACAGTGCAAAACCCCAAACCCTTATCTTAAAAAATTGGGAAATGTTCATAACTACCCAACCAAGTAGAACTAGAATACAGATTCGAAGGGGAACACTAGTTCTCAGATTCCTAACAAACATCTACCAAAAATAGAAGCTAAAGGGAGATCCCTACCTCACAGCCAAAAGGGAAAAATGGGAATCTGAACCATAAAATACAAACCCCATAGAAGTAGCCAAAAATTGCAGCAATCCAAGGTCTCCCCGAGCTAGATCCAACAAGACCAACCTCACGTTGATCCCATGCCAGTAGCTCCCACAATGAACAAAATGGTAAATCCTCATGAAGAGGATTTTTGGTTTTAATCTCCAACTTTATCCTTCAAAAGTGAGAAGTAAGAAATTAAATTCCTTTTTGGATACTTATTCACTTTTCAAGTGAATAATCGATTAGGGCAATTAACCAGCTAACCTAGTTAAACCCCAAATCGATCCGAATGAAACTAGGATATTCCTAGTAATAGGAATTAATCTATGGAAAAGCTACTAGAAATTAAAATAAATCAATTAAAAGCCCAAAAATTCAAAAACACAAAAATTTCCTTAACAACTTTCACGACAATGTGAACCTCTAAATGCACAGACACACTTACTGGTCTAATCACATAATGCAAATGAGTTTGGATTTAATAATCACTAAAAGGATTAATTAAAAAATCAAAATAAGGATATGTCAACCATACAGGGACCACATTGGTAAAATATCAATGGTTGAATCACTAACTCTGTTTGCCACTAACAGGGATTAAATCCTGCACACTAAAATACAAAAATCAAGTGCAATTGCATATAATAACTTAGCCAAAACAATAAATGCATTAAAACACCTAATTAAAACACTTATTCAATTATATTGAAATAATCTATTTACAACACTCATCTTTGCATAAAGCATAACAAGGCAGGACTGAAGTAAATAACCATCACCTTAAATCCATAATATAACATAATCAGAGATATGTCCAAAACCAAATAACTAGATATCATTATAAAACACACCATCATCTCAAATGTAAAACATAACATGGGTAACAAATATCTCTTAGGTCAAAATATAACAAGGTAAATATCCATAGCACATAACCAATGAATCCAACATGGACAATCCATTTCTAATTACTTAAACATTAAATAATGGTAGTTTACACAACATTAAAAAGGTAGTTAAAATACATAAATGAACATAATCATAAACATGACTAACCACTGCTATAAGAGCCTAGTCTAATGTAGCACAGTAATATTACATAGTGCAATCTCTGCACACATCTTAGGGTAGTCACAGAATAGCATCATGATACCAGATCGATCATGGTAACCATTGACACAAACCTTTGTGAATCATAAATCACATCTTAATCTTAGAAATTAGTCAAAGCATAGTCAAAGAAACTGATACAATAACACAAATAATATCACCTCAAGGTTGTAGACTACTCATTGTCGTAATCAGAATCCAACACAAACAAAGATCAACAAGGTTGCATCCATCAAGATGACTTACAAAAGTCAAATGGGAGAGGCACTACATCATCCACCCAAAAGACTAGGCTTACTATTGGAGGCTTGCAATCCATGAATAGAAACCAAAACACACCAAGAGAAAAATCAAAACTGAGCAATAGGGATGACTCACTAACTCCATCACAAGTCAAACCAAGTCACTCCAATATGCTTAAACTAACATGTCAACCCCTAGATAGGTTAGCTACAAGAGAAAAGGTGTCACACTAACACAACATCCTCCAACAAGGAACCCTTCTATGCACCAGGAAAAACCCATTTAGCCATAAAGTCAACAATACAAGGTAAGAAAAAAACCACTCTACCTCATCAAGAAGTTCCCAACAAACATGCACCTACCACGTGATCGCAAAACTAGGTCAAAGACCTACACACTTCCAACAAGAGTTGGAATCATTAGGAATAACCATCCCAAATTCCCAAGAATACTATCATGCCACACATGAGCATTCTTGAATCCACATAAACTCACCCTTTGAACATAGAGGATGATGATTTACCAAAAAATTTATGCACTCCAAAAGCATACTCACCACCAAGCATAGGAGCACTTAGTCTCTCTCTAAGCTATAAAAGCTTAACTATCACTGGGACTAGGGCTACATAACCCAACCAGACAAGATATCTTCTTTCCACAAGGTTGCAAAAACTTTCATCAGTGGACACGGTCATGTAAAATCTTCATACCAACTAATAAGATGGTAACATGTGTCCACTGATACCATGTCCCTATAGCAACATGTTCAGAATACTACACCTAACCTACTACTAAACTCAATCTCTAGTCTCAAGCCAACTGTCAAAGAGCAACTTGACTGAGACAATCCCCTTGAAGATATAAGATTAGAGAGATTGAAACTATAGAGTATTAGGGCTTAGAGGGAGCCACCCTTAACCTTTGCATTAAATCAGCCTAAGACATATTAGGGAATCTTACAATTCCACCAACCATAGAAATACTCATCTAACACTAACTAAGCTAGTGGCATAGCCACGCTAGCCTACTTCCTCAAGAGAGAAAAGACTACAGAGATGTGCCAAAGACAATGTTCAAAAGATAGATCTAGACTCATCAAAAGACTGAGTCACTCTCAAATGACTAGGAAACTTCCACCACAAAGAAGGAATGCTCACAAACCACACTTCACCTCACAAGGGTGGGTTGGTGCTACAAGAAACACACAAACCCAAGCACAAATCCCAAGAATTACCTAGTAGATTATGAAGATTAGTTAACACCTCCCTAAGAAAAAATGAAGGGTTAAACTTCTCCAACGACCATAAATGTGATACATTATGATTGATTTGGCCTCTACTCAATAAAGGGTACTCGAAACATTGATCTGCACCTTCAGAAATGTGAACAAGTTGCTCATTATTCTTTAGGATTTTTTTTGCATTATGCAAAGTTTCTCATCAAACCAGGCAAGAAAGTGCAATGAACCAGGAGAGAAAGTTCATGATCATCAGTTTCTCGCACGAAATTTCAAATCAGCACAAAAAAAAATTGTCTTCACTTTAGAGGCCATAACTTTCAATTCTGAACTTGGATTGACTCCATTTGAAAAGAATAAAAAATATATTGATGAGGCCTACAACATAATGGATCTTAGAGAGTCCCAAAACCTAGAGTTTTATTCATTGCTCAAGATAAAACATCATAGGTAACTTTGATCATCTCAAGAAATGGACAAAATGTCCAAAACAACTAAAGAGCACACATGGCCAAAATGACATAAGACATGAAATGAAAGGTAATACAAACACTAAAACCATCATTACTTATCTTTCAAAATTTCATTAGTTAAATATAACACAAGCACTAATGCATAATGAAATTGAAAGGTTTTTAAAGCAAGGGTTCAAGAGTCACTTTCCATATAACAAGTGCCTATCCTTTCAAATTTCATCCCAGAATCACATTAAGTTTAATCACCATTTAAACCATCCAATTACATTAACAACTTTACCTCTATCAAAAACACACTAGTATGTTCTCTATGGTATTATTCTTTGTACATACTATCTAATGTTCAAGATGAACATGGTAGAGTCACAATACACAACTGGGCAATAGTTAAAACACATTTAGAATAGTCATCATGAACCAAAAAAAATGCCCAAATGGGGAATTTTTAGTTCCAATAGTAAATATCAAAAAGTGCACATTTTAACAATAAGTCAAATGTGACAACTATCACAAAGAGAGTGATAGATAAAATTTGATGACTAGTCCAAGAAGGAGAATACTAAAAACCAATGCTAGCCTAACAACATGAGGAAAGTAACTCCATCCAAATAAAATAAGGCATCAATTAAATCACATTACATGTGATGACTAAGAATAGTCATTCAAGAGGGATAGATCACCACACAATGCTAATGAACACATCATCCTAGCAGTGTTAGAGAACACAATCACTCACATCAAGCAGTATACCATCAATAACCTCATGCATTTGAAGACAACAATAATTTCCATGCAATGCAACATTTATATATCCATCAATTTAATAAAATTTCCATAAGCTTATGAAGAAATCAAATTGGGAAGTTAAGTTATTAACCCAAAAGGTCTTAATACAAAACCTACCACTTTGTAATGATTCACAATAAGACTCATTTCTCAATGAAGGGAACCATTTCATTACAATAATGACAAAAGATAGAATCACAAATAAGATTCATTTATTCACTTACAATTAGGAGAAAAATAGGGAACCAATACACCTAACTCCACAAGGAGAAACAAAAGAGGCACTCAAAGCCAACACATGGACACCAACCAGTGGTTCCATCCAAAAGGGTCACACAAGCAACCAACCAAACAAGACACAGTAACACATCAATTGCATCTAAAAAATAAGGGAAGGCTCACTTCCTTCTCCATATAGTGCTCTAGTCTCATCTAATAGACAATTTTTTTTTATCACAAGTAGATACCAAAGAAAAAAATATCATGATCTCTTCAAGAAGACACTCACACTCAACCAACACAACATCAACCATATGGGCAACATAAATGTAGAGATCCCAATGTTTGAACATGGGCTTTGATACTAGATGTAATGCCCTACCTAGAGATCCTTGGAACAAGGATTCAATTCAAGCCAAGATATTTTTTTCACAAGAATCAATTTAGATGAAAGCATCATACAAGGATCACAAAGATCACAATGAAAGACTAGACCAACAATTTGAGTAACCAATGAATCTCCAAACACCACTACCAAACAAAATGACAAACCATGAAAGAATGAAAATGATTCTAAATTTGAAACATTCCAAATTCAAAATCCAATTCCAAGGTATTCAAGAACACCATATAGGGTATCCAAAACACCTCCAAGAAACTTTTGATCAAACCAAAAAGTGCCCGTTGTCTACCGAGACAAGTTTTTTCAAAACCCAAGTGATACTTTCAATCAACACAGTACGATACTTTCCAGTATCAAACGACCTTGGTTTAGGTAACACTTCTCAAGAAGGTGTGCAATACTTTACTAGCATTGTATGACCTTTCTCTAAGAGGCATGTGATACAACAAAGTGTCACACGATAGAGTTTACAAGGGCATGCGATACTTTCTAGTATTGCACGATTCTTATTCTTTAGACATGTGATACTTTAATGTGTCACCCAATGTTGATGCATGGTTGCCTAGAGAAAGAAAGAATTACTCTAAGAGCCAAAACAAAGGATAAAATGGGAAAACAAACCTCCACACTGAGGAGTACCAAATCCAAATCTTGAGGCAAGGACACTCAAACAATAACTAAAACAAAGAAACATAATCTAACCATCTAACAGTCAGTGAAGGGAAAGTACAGAAGGTAACATCACAGTGTACTTAAAACAACATCACAATGTGTAGAATAACCAAATTAAGTACATGTTTCCTCCCAACCATAATACTATCATAAGGCCATCATGGACCCTAGCCATCCCGCACACATAACATCCTAAGCTATCGATCGGATCATCAATACTATCATATAAGAATGTCACTACTAAAACATGCTACAATCATAAGCATAAGGAAATCTAACATGCTAGAAGTAAATCATAAGATAATCTTAGAAAACTAGATAACATCATCTATCATATGCTAATCATCATAATAAGGAAATGTATCAATAACTAACATCATCTAAACATGATATACAAGCATCCCAATGAAAGCATTTATCATAAGAGATCATACTCCAGAACCCAATGTACCAAGTGAAAACATCCAACAATGGTCGTACTAGGATAGAAGACCATCTCTATATAATGGTCCCTAGCAGTGGTATAGGTAGTTACACCTCCCAACTACATGGAAATAGTAGGCTTACTTCCATCATGCTGATGGAGATAATGATCCAACCACAAACACACAAGAAGCACAACATCCATGGCTAACACACACTCTAGACAATATGATGACTGAAACCAAGAACATATACAATGCATAAACTATAGGTCCTGATCAAACACTCAATGGGCTACTAAGTAGGGGCTGACATCATGGAGAGTCATTTGGCATTGACAAGCCCAAGCTTGGATCATGTGTGAAAATGCTCACAAGGTACTCCTTGGAACCATCACACAAATGTAGACATTCACTCAAGGTACTCCCTTGAAGGCCAATGTACGAAATCTTTTTCGTTATCTTAAGTTTTATTACCACTCACACATTTTATTTAGTTATCACTTACTTAAAGCTTTCTCTTCCAACCCTATGGTGTCATGACACTAGGCTACGAGATAGAAGCCCCCTCCATATGCTACCCCACTCTACCCATGCTCATCCAATGATGAGTGCCCATTGGCATGCAAATTCCCAACCCAACCCCAATAATCTTATTTTTGGAAGTACCATAGAATACTAGGACTTGCAAGTCACTCAGGAAATGTATATGCATGTACTTGTGTGTGGTGCACCACCATCACAAAGATCATAGCATAAGGACTAGATGAGAAAATAATGCAAAAGATCACTCAACCAAAAACAACTTGCGAGGATAGATTCTAAACGAATCCTAAAGAATAGTAAAACCATACATCATGAAATCACTCAACTGGCCTCAATCTAGGAGTATGAATTCTATAAGAATCCCAATGATGCAACAAGACCAAACATCTTGAACTCACTCAACCGGCCTCAATCTAAGATTATGGATTATACGCAAATTCTAGTGTCCATGAAATAACAACAAAGTTCTAAAAGAGATAATAACACCATGTGTCAAATCACTCAATTGAACACAAAATTGAAAGTACAGATATAGCACACATCCCAATGCAAATAATAAAAGGTACAAGAAAGGTCCAATCGATATCTAAATAGATGATCTAGGTTCGCAACCAAACTCATGCCAAGAAAACCTAAGAAAACAAGGCAACAAGAAAAATGAGGTAAAAACCCCAAAAACTAGAAATACTTCAAAATTAAAACCCATTTGGCCTTTGGTACAAAACCTCAAACCCTTATCCCTAAAAATAGGAAAATGTATGTACCCACCCAACCGAGTAGAACTAGCATACAGAAACGGAAGGAAACACTAGTTCTCAAGCTCCTAACAAATGAATACTGAAAAGAGAAGCTAAAATGGAGCAAAAACAATAAAATGGGAGAGTCCTACCTCATAGCCAAAAGGGAAAAATGGGAATTTGAACCATAAAAAAAAAGCTAAACAAAAGTAGCCAAAAATCATGGCAATCCAAGGTCTCCCTGAGTTAAATCCAATGAGACCAACCTCGTGTTGATCCCACGCCCGTAGCTCCCACAACAAACAAAATAGTAAATCCTCATGAAGAGGATTTTGGGTTTTACTCTCCAAATTTCTCCTTCAAAAGTGAGAAGTGAGGAATTAAATTCATTTTTGGATACTTATTGACTTTTTGAGTGAATAATTGATTAGGGTAATTAACCAACCAACCTAGTTAAACCCCAAATCAACCCAAATGAAAATAGGCTATTGCTAGTAATAAGAATTAATCTATGGAAAAGGTTTCAAAAATTAAAATAAATCAATTAAAAGCTTGAAAACCCAGAAACACAAAAATTTCTTTAACAACTTTCGTGATAATGTGAACCTCTAAATGCACATACACGCTTACTAGTCTAATCATATAATGTAAATGAGTTCGGATTTAATAATCACTGAAAGGATTTATTAAACAATTAAAATAAGGATACGTCGACCATATAGGGATGACATTGGTAAAATATGAATGGTTGAATCATGAACTCCATATGCCACTACTAGGGATATAAATCTTGCACACTAAAATACACGATCAAGTGCAATTGCATATAATAACATAGTCAAAGAAATAAATTTATTAAATCACCTAATTTAAGCATTTATTCAATTATACTGAAATAATCCATTTACATCACTCACGTTTGCATAAAGCATAACAACGCAAGATTTAAGTAAATAACCATAGCCTTAAATCCATAATATAACATAATCAGAGATATGTCCAAAACCAGATAACTAGATATCATCATAAAACACATTGTCATCTCAAAATGGCATCATCATACAATATGATCAACTAAACAACATAGTAGTCTAACATCTGACCCTCGGGTCATCTCAAATGTAAAACATAACATGAGTAACAAATATCTCTTGGGTCAAAATATAACAAGGTAAATATCCATAGCACATAACCAATAAATCCAACATGGGCAATCCATTTCTAATTACTTAAGCATTAAATAATGGTATTTTACACAACATTAAAAAGGCACTTAAAACACATAGGCAAACACATTCATAAACATGACTAACCACTACTACAAGAGCCTAGTCCAATGTAGCATGGTAATAGTACATAGTGCAATCTCTACACACATCTCAAGGTAATCACAGAATAATATCATGATACCACATCGATCCTAGTAACCATTGGCACAAACCTCAATGAAACATAAATCACATCATAATTTTAGAAATCAATCAAAGCATAGTCAAAGAAACTGATACAATAACAGAAATAAAACCACCTCAAGGGTCTAGACCACTCATGGTCCTAATCACAATCCAACATAACCAAAGATCAACAAGGTGTCATCCATTAGGATGACTTACAAAAGTCAAATGGGAGAGGCACTACATATCGATCTTGTTAAATGCTATCAATATGGAAATATAGGACATAAGACTATTGAGTGTAGAAAGGAGAGTGTATAGTCTTGGAAATAATTTTTACTACTATATTATATTTTCTCAAAGTTTTGACATTTCTCATACAACTATAGATATCGGTTTTCTATCAATAATAACCAAGATTTGAAAGGGAAGAAAATTGTTAATTGAGAATAGATTAGAGAATAAATAAAAAAGATATGGATAAAGAAGGAAGATGATGGAATATCAATGAAGGACCCTATGTCATATGGTGTAGGGAATTCATCCACCAACTGAGAAAGAAAGCAACTACTTAGAGACATGGAACTTTACTGAATACTTAGACAAAGTCCCTTCAAATTGTTTAGAATAGAAATATTTAAGAGCATGCACGAATACAATGATAACTAGGATGATGAAATTTTTTAAGATTAATTATGCAACTAATATAGGTTATATTACCAGTATAAAATTCATTATTGGTCTACAAAAAATGATTTTTTATAGTGTTCATTGCACACTTTACAACTATATATAAAGACATATATCCTAATACGATCATAAAAAGGAGAGAAATTGTGCAGAATAAGTTTGATGTGAGTATTAATGTCTATTATGGTGCCTATTTTTAGGAAAACAATCAGAAGAATTAATCAATTCGTAAACCATCATCATGTAAATTATTTGATTAAGTGAATGTACATACTAAGAAAATCACCATAGATATGATTATGTTAATTAACATATCAGAGGAGGATGCCCCAAAATATCAACTTATTTCTCTAAAATTGACAGATGTATGTATAACTAGAACATTGTTAGAGATACCTAGCACAATCATATTAACAGAAGATGTGAGATCATTCATTAAATACAAGAAAGTTGAAATTGGTAATGAAGAAATAAGTGCATCCTATAAGGAATTATACAGGGAAATGTACCATCTTAAACTGGAAGCAATCAAATATATGATTGTTTAGCACCTATTTAATGTAATTTAATGTTAAATATACATTGAAGATGCATTTTCACCTCTATCTTATCCTCTTTTGAAATAGGATATAGGTAGGATCTAACAAGTCATGCTTGGCATTCCTATCTTATAACGTAAAAATTAAGGTAAGATCTATTTACTTATGACCTCCCCTTTTCCTTATTTCAATTAATTCAACTCTTTTTTTGTACTAAAACATGATTTTCTCAAAATGTACATTTAATTTCCAAGTTTTGTGACCTGTTTAGGGATCCTAAGGTTTCCTTGAGAGCTTCTACACATGGTTGGAAAGCATGCAGTATGCCCCTACCAATCACAGATGCAGTACACCCCTACTAATTAGGTATGTAGTGCACCCTTACTAATCAAGGATGCAATGCATTCATGATGAACCAATCAAGGACATAGTGTGCCCCTCCATTGGTCCCGCATTAAGGTTTAGTATAAAAATTGATTTTTGATCTTGGTCAACTTGTGAGAGAAAGTTAATTGAGAATCCTTTATAGGAAGCCTTAATTTCTTAATTTAACATAAGATAAGCATATGTGAGCACACCCAAGAAATCAATCAAGCATGTACATGCATACTTCATGTGGACATCCTAATTCATCTTAGTACACTTATAAGGTGAAAGAAAGGAGGCTCAAAAACATCCATTGAAGCAAGAGATTTCTTCATCCTTGTCCTTCCATTCTATTATTCAAGCATTCAGGATTCAATCATGGAGTAGAAAATATAGATCATGAGTATGGCATAGAGTACTTTAGCCTTGGGGGATTGCTATAATTTCTAGGTTATCCTTAGATCCATGCATTTTTTTTGCATCCTTATTCAAGCACAAAACTTCATATTAGGGTTTGGATCTAAGGATTTAGATCTTGCAATTGCACATTTAAAGCTTGTATATGAGCATCAAAAAGATAAAAAATAACATAACAAGTATTTATAGAGGCGGAACCACCAAAATATGGGGTTAACTATGAAAAACCCCTATATATCCACCTAAAACAAAACAAAAAATAGATATTGATGGATCTTAGAAGGTGAAACTAGTTTCAGATTTGAGTACCCTTTTGCCATTTATTAGAAATGTGAAATTAGAATCAAGGTCACATGTAGTTTTTCAAGCTCATAGAGTTCACCTTTTCATTCAAGGCCATAGAGGTCACCCTTGTAGGATTTCCAAATGATTTTTTAGTTTTGCACATTTGGTGGTTTACATCCTAGATCTAGCTCTATTTTTCCACGAGAGAAATCCAACAAGAAGAAATTTCAATCCAAATATCTGAGATCCTTTACCTATATTTCTTAATTTAGCATTTTCTATATATATATTATATATTACATATCTTGCATAGATGTAAATTGATATACTAGATGTCAAGGGAAAAGTGCATTGTTTTACTTATCTTCATAACCATTAGATCATAGTTTATGTTAATTTTTTGTTATCATTTGGATTTCATTAACCTACTGAGGTTTAACACCTTTGAGTATCAGTTTGAAGGAATTTATTTCATTATACTCATCCTCTTGAGGTGTGTGGTTATGTGATGAGCTTAGGGTTTATTTCCTTTATTCACATTTCCCCCTGTGGTGGAAGAAGTAATATTGAGTGATGAATTTGGATATTTGGAAACTATAAGACTAGCACACGTTGTACACATTCCAAAGAATGTTGAAGAAAAATGGATCAAATAAAAAATGAGAACAATACACATAGATTATGTTTGGACATAGAGAGATAGACAAGTTAAGATCACAAAGGAGATTATTCATGTAATTACACATTTATCGATAAATGGATGAAAATGGTGCTAAACAATTTGATCCTAAAATATAAATCAAAGCACTAGTTAGGTATAGGGTTGGATAATACATCCAACATTTTAGATAACTAAGGGCAAGGGGGGGGTTGCGGTGTGAATCAATTATGTCTAGTTATCCTACAGCCCTTTCAAAACAAAATTACAAATTAAAACTTCATAAAATTCACTAATAATAAATTTGGGATATCATTCAACTTCACAATTCATACTTGTAATCAATTACCTTCAAACTATTATTTCACTATTTGTAGCTTCACAGAGCATGAGAGATATAACTTAGCTTTTATCTAGCTTTTATCAATTTATAGTATTAAGAAAATAACATTAAAATTAAAGCAAAAGAAATCACATATTTAACACCATGAACTCTATAAAGGGAAAATCCACCTAGGACCAACAACCCAAATAATTTCACTCTTTTGAAGTGAGCTCTACTAGGAGCCAATTTTTTGAAAGGTTATATGTGCATTTTTAGTTTGATCTAGCTAGAGGGTTTTCAACATAAAGATATTGTAAACCTTATCAGTCCTTGATCTTGTCTAAAGAGTGGCCTTCTTTAAAGGACTTACAAACATCACTAGTCGATGTTACCATATACAATTTCATAGACTTGTTAGGTCAACTTGGTTAAGTGATTTTTCTACTATAATGGTAATAAAGTATTATTCAAATGATATATTAGGTTTAGCACTACCTTTGTTGTTCAAATATCTATTATGCTATGTCTCCTTTCTTGTCTAATCTCCTTCTAGCTGATCTAGTTCTTCACACTTTTACTAACTCACTTTGATTTTTTTCTACTTTGCTTAATTCACCTTGCTCTTTTCTTCTCTTTCAACTTCAAGAATAGTTCGCATTCAAACAACAACAATCAACGAACAATCATAAACCAAAAAACTATTAGATCATCTCCTTAAATAGTAACCTTCCATCTTCTATAAACCTCCAAATTTTGCCTCTTAATTACGATCATAGATCTCATATGCAATAAATTTAGTTACTTAGAAAATAGAACTTTCATTAAACTTTGTGCTCATCCTTATATTGCTTCAATATCCACCATCAAATCTTCACTACATTTTTCCACCCATAGATGTTGTAACTAACTTTTACTTTAGCCTTTGAAATTCTTGAACATTCTTTATTTTCATCATTCATTTTCCCCAGATCTCATCATTCTTAAATTTTTCTTCTAGATCATACTCAATGAACATTATATTTTACTTGGTTAATAAACTACTCAGTTAATATACTATAATTACTCGGTAAACACTGAACTTTAGCTTCTCTTTTCCAACTGCTCAATGACAACTGTAATCACTTAATGAATACTATTTTCCTTGTTTTACCTTGTTAGTTGGTGTACCTTATATAGCTTAGTGAATACATAAACTTCATCATTACATTACATGAATACATGATTGTAAAAAAATTAAACCAACATTGGATTTATTAGAGTCCAACTCAATCAAGTGACCATTGAATATCAATACTTATCAACTCTTTCATCACCTCTCTTCAAATCTTTTTCATCAATCAATTGTTATGGAACTCTACTGAATTAGCATAATACCTAGCCAAAGTAAGACTTGAAATTAATGGAAACATGACAACTTATATGACTCTTTCACATACATTATCAATATTATTAGTTGGGTCTAACAATCTACCCCATTTGAATTGATGGAAACACATAAACATATGATTTTGGATTACAAAACATTACACATAAGATAATCAAATCCATGCATTCTCAACAATACAACTTTTTAGTTCACTAACTTCATTAAGGTTCTCTATAATAGATTTGATCATCAAGTCTACTTAGATCTATATCTTCATCAACATCAATCTTCAATTTTTATCTCCCTTAATATATTCTCTCTTTCTATTGAGAAATATCTTCATTCTTCTCCTTGATGTATCAACTCCCCCTTTGATATTTCATCCTCATTTATGATTCCTTTTATCTTCATCATCTTTGACAATAATATTGATTCTCTCCCATGATGTATCAATCATTAGCATATTTTCTCTCTTTAGTCTTTCTCTTCCCCTTTACTTTTTATATCACACTTTGACAATAATAGAAACCATCTCAACTACTTCTTTCTCATCATTAGTACTAGACTCAGCATGCTCTTCTTCAACAATGTAGCGTGATGTCTTTATTTTTTCTTTGTAGTCCTTGTCCTTCTTGTACTTGTGATATTTCTTATAATTTGTATCACTCTTTCCTTTTTACCTTTATTGCAAATAAAATAGATCACTAGTAGTTTACCTTTGTCTCTCAGTAATCTCCTTGCAAGAAATTATTCAATATTACCATATCATCTTTAGATTTTGATTCACTTTCATATTTACTATTCTTCTCTTTACTTGAACTACCAATGGTTACTAAAGACTTGAAATCATTTCTAAGTGTAACCATACTATTATCATAATTTCTCCACTCAAATGTAGTCAACCAACCAAGTAAACCATCAAGTGTAAGATCATTACTAGGAATAGCTCTAACTACTTGACTTGCAGAAACTTTATAGTATAGATGGGTAGAATAGCTCTATGAAATTTAGTTAAAATTCAAGTATCACTGATTAATCCTCCATTAGCTCTGATTGCACTCATAGCTTCCTTGATTCAGTGTTAGGACTAATGAGATAGAAATAACAATTACATACAAATATAACCAATATCAGGGGAAAAAAAAAAGCACACATAAGAGAACACAAGACACAAAGATTTAATGTAGTTCACCCAATGCTTGGGTTAAGTCCACCAAATATTGAGTCCAATATTCTTAATAGCTATTAATTACAACTTTATTATAATATATAATCCCTTATAGCTCAATACCCCCAAAAGAAATTACAATCTCATTCTACATTATGAAATCCCTCACCCTAAGCCAATTTATACAAGATTTTTTATAATTACAAAATTAATAGAATAAGTTAACCAATAGAAAAATATAACTCTCTCAACCTTTTACAATCATAAATTCATGAGCTACTTGGGGATACTAACCCCAAGACCTTGCAACATATAGTATGCCTTGACCCTACCTAGGGTGTTTCTCTAGAAACCCACAAGGCGCATTGCCCATTGTGCCCCCAAAATCCCGTAATAAAATCTAGGGAGAAACTGTGTTGAATAAAGTGGGGAAAAAATAAACTCTAAGTTTGATTAGGCTTCACATTAAAAAAATCTCCCACTTGGAGACTATCCATAGCACTGCTAAACCTGCAGGTGCAACTCCCATTGGAATGTAAAACCACCCTGTGTTTTATTGTTCTTTTATTCTATTCAATCTAGAAGACCAACCAATGCTAAAGAGGATTTTATCTTCTCCATTGTCACTACCTCTGTAAACATATCTATTAGATTATTATCTATATGTATCTTCTCCAACTTTAATGATCCATCATAAAAAAATTGACTAAATGAAATGGTACTACAATTGTATTTATTTTGTCTTTGAATGTAGAGCATAATTATTTGCAAGATGAATGACACTCAAACTATTTGTTAACAAATAAATGTCCATGTGAGCATGCTCAAACTCTTATATGAAGAATTGAAGTCATATCATCTCATTATCTTCCTCAGTAGAAGCAACATACTCTGCATGTGTAGTGGATAAACAATTCACCTTATGTAACCAAGAAATCCAACTCAGTGTTATTCCACCTATAGTAAATACATGACCTAAAGTACTCCACCTAGTATCAAGGTCCCCTACCGAATATGAGTTAACATAGCATTGTAAATTAGTAGCAGAGCTCCCAAAATGTAAAAATGTACTAGATGTTCCTCTCAAATTTCTACAAATCTATTTGACTATATTCTAATGTCAATCTCAAGATGACTCATATACCTACTAAAAACTCCCATTGCATGTACAATATAAAGACTAGTACATACCATGACATATATTAAAATTGCTACAGCTAAAGCATAAGGTACCTTGGACATCTTATCCTCCTTTTCTTGTGTCTTTGGACATGTCTCCTTGGTTAATTTTACATGATTGGGTAAAGGTGTGCTCACAACTTTGGTGTTCTCCAAAGAGAAATGTTGAAATGCCTTCAATATAATTGGCGTAAGATAATGTCAATTTTTTGTTCTCCCTATCTCTTAACATTTTCTTTCGAAGGATTTTTTTTGCTACCCCCAAATCCTTCAATAGAAAATTAATGTGCTAATTATTGTTTTAACCCCTTAATGTGATCCATGTTGGACCTAGCTACAAGTCTATCATCAACATGTAAATATAAAATATTATATTTGTTATCATTAAAACTCTTAAAATAAACTCAATGAATTGAATGACACCTAGTGTATCCATGCTTATACATAAAGCTTTCAAATTTAAGATACCATTGTGAGGTGCTAGCTTCAGCCATATAGACTTTTCTTCTATCTGCACACTAAAGTGTCCTCACCTTTGACATCAAATCCCTATGGTTGTTCCCTATATATCTCTTCATACAAATCACCATGAGGAATTTTTTTTTAACATCAAGTTTCTCTAAATGCAAATCTTCAATAGCCATAATACTTAAAACAATGTGAATAGAAGCCATTTTCACAATAGGAGAAGATTCTATACAAATCCTTTTACAACTAACCTAGCTATAAATATTTTCTTATCTACATCATTTTCTTTCAACCTATAAATCCATTTATTCTATAAATCCATTTAATGTGCAGGAAAATTACATAAATCCCAAGACTTATTTTTTTAGTAAATAGTCTATTTCATTTGCATTACAAACTCCCACTAGAGCTTTGTATCCACATGCACAACTTCATCATAACATTCAAGTTCACCATTATCTATTAATAAAATAGAATACAAAAACAAAGAACTTTTTTTGGAGATCTACTTAGACTTTTTGATCATCTAACATTCACTAGGGTGTGTAGTATGTGTTATTATGGAGCATGAGGGATTGTTGTAACATCATCACTTTGAGTATCATCCAGTACTACATAATCATTTTGTTTCTTCTCGTGTTATTGTAATAGATCTTTGTACATCACTTTCTCATTGAAGATGACATCCTTGCTTCTTACAATTTTATGGTTTTCAAATCCCAAAGCCTATAACCAAATTTATAGCTTCTAGTTTGGTTCTATTTTAAGAATCTATATGTGCAAATAATTCACAACTGGGAAAAGAATAATTCACCTTCTTACTATTTCATGCTTCCTTTGGAATACCATAGGCCAAAAGAGTAGAGGGACCTCTATTGATCAAATATTCAGAAGTATTAACATCCTCCTCCCACATATTTAATGACAATCCAACATGCAACCTCATACTCCTTGCATGTTCTAATATTATCATGTTCATATGTTAACCCACTTCATTTTCTTATGGAGTCATTGGAACAATTATGCCTATGTATACCATTAGTGGAACAATAATCTTGAAATTCATTTCTTTTATACTCAATGCCATTATAAGATTTGAGACATTTTAATCTATTACAAATCTCATTCTCAACCAAGCATTTCCATTTCTTAAAAGTTTGAAATACATCAAATTTTTTATTGAGGAAACGAACCCATACTTTTTAGTTGTATCATAAATGAATGTAGTATAATAATAAGATCTACCAAGGGAAGATACCTAAGTTGGTCTGCATACATCTATATGCACAAGCTCTAATTTCTCTTTTTTCTTTTCCTTCCCACTCTTCACAAAAGTAACTCTCTTTTTTTCATACACACAACTTTCATAGAAATCCACGTTGACACATTTTAGACTTGGTAAAAATTTCTTTGAATGAATTAATTTCATACCTTTCTCACTCATGTGCCTAAGTCTATTATGCCATAGTGTTGTTTCAGAATCTACAATAATTGTTTGTTATCTTTGCTCAATTGCAACAACTATTTGTAAATATTCCTTTTTCTCTAAAATAATTGAAGTAGAAGGAAAAATATGATTTGTACAAAGATATAAGGTGCCCACTTTGACACCTTTTTCTACTACAAGGGAACCTTTTGAAACCTTCCAATTTTTATCATTACAATTAATTGTGCAACCCTCATCACCTAGTTGCCCTACTAAAATTAAATTCCTACTCAATCTTGAAACATGTCTTACCTCTTATAGTAGTCAATGATTTTATTCTATAACTTAATCTTAATTTTTCTCTTTGCAACAATCTAAAAGGTTTCATTATCCCCCAAATAAACAAGCTCAAAATTTGCTTGAACATAATCAAGAAAATAACCTCTATGGGGACTAGCATGAAATGAAGCCTCTCAATCTAAAACCCATGAATTATCAACACTTTCTAAAGAATATAGCTAAGCATAATTTTTGTATTTATTACTTACCATATTTTCATCCTTGTTACCTTCTTGTTTATCTTCGTGATTTTTCATTTGAGTCCAACAATATTTCTTCTTATGCCTTGGTTTCCCATAGTACCAACAATCTCTTGGTTCTCTTGGTTTAGACCTCTTCCCCTTTGAATTTTCTCTTGATTTCTCATTATTTCTAGATTTATTTTCCCCCTCATTCATTACACCTCTACTTTTTGCATTTAAAATTCTTCTTGATGTAGATCCACCTGAGCTTTTCCTATGAGTTTCCTCATTCAGAATAACACAAATCACATTATCAGATTTTAGGGAATTAGATATACAAAAAAAATCACTCATAGTCATTACCAAGCCATTCCAACTTTCAAAAAAAGAACACAAAATCAAGAGAGTGCTAATTTTTTCATCAAAATTAATACTTGTTGTGGTTCTACAATGCATACCCCATTTTGATAAGAAATGGGGACCCCCTACTTTTTTTGAGCTTTTCAGATCCCTACTCTAAGATCCAAGTCCTTTTGAGTTCTTACCTAGTCTCTTAGTCCATGTCTTGATCCTAACAAAAGAACCTAGTTGACAAAAAGATAGAAATTTTGATGAAGGGGGCCTTTTTTGAAAATAATAGGTGCACCAGCACACCTCATAGGTGCGCTAGTGTGCCAAAACCTTTTTTAATTAAAAGTGAATCTCCTTTACATAGTTGTGCACCTGTGCAGCTCCACAGAGGTGAGGGTCTATATAACCCCCACTTCCCTATTTCCCATCACCTTGGTTTTCATTTGACTTTCTTGTGCTTCCATCTCTACACCCTTGCATCACCACAAGTGTGCCCTTCTTCCCTCGTTCTCACTCCTTGCTCTGCTCCCCCTTCATGCACTTGAACAAACACAAACCTTGGTGCACTACTTCACACCCTTTAAGCTTTAAAAAATTTAGAACAAAACAAAGTTAAAACATAAAACACACACAAACTTAAGTGTGCATTAGTGCACTTGCTTGGGTGTGCTAATGTGCACTTAATTTTATTTTGAAAATTGAAAAAGATAAAAAAAGAAAACCTTAAAAAACTTTTTGAAATGAAAAACACTATTTGAAAAAGATGATGCGCACTTCATACAATGTTTTTTGTGTGATGGTGCACAAGACACACCAATAGGTGCTCATGGTGCACCAATTTTTACACTTCTAGGGTTAAAATCAAGTTTTTTGGGTTTTCAAGCAAGAGTTTTTTTAGTTTTTTCATTCGACTTAGTTTTAGGGTCTAAATTAATCATGTTTCCTTCAATTCCAGACTATTGGAATTTTTTTGTGTAGATACAATGGCATCTTCCTCATCTTCCCTTGGTGAGAGAATGGCCAAAAACTGATGGTATTCAAGTTCCAGAGTGTTCCAACATAATCATGCTTTCAAGATGACAATGTAGAAATCTAAGATACTAATGTGGGACACATATATTTGGGAGAGTTTTTAAAGATATACAACAAACCAACTGATAGGTCTTAGATGATCTGTACACTAATCCAGTCAGGGCTTGTCAATGTACAATCACACTCAGTGTCAGTGCAGTCTTCAAAACTTATCATGACACTCATAGAACATTTTATGTTTGAAGAGAGGGTTGTTAAGAGCATAATGAGAGAGATCATTCTAGATCTCTGACCCAAGAATGTTGAAAAGGTATTCCATCTCCCATGGGTAGACCAATTCATTAGGTTAACCTATGAGTAGGCAGAAAGATGGTATCAAGAACATGTTGATGAAGCTTTTGAAATCATCCAATCATCATACCTCATAGAGAAGACTACTCTGGGAAAGAAAATTGGCAAAGTGGAAATGACAAGGGGATACATGAAGGAGGATATCAGATACTCAATCATACTTTTGAGTAAAGTAATGGGTTTGCCAATGGCCAGACACTTGAACATCTTCATGGCACACTTTATTGAAACAATAGAGAAAGCTAAGATGCCACTAGATTGGGCTTCTACTCTCAGCCATAATTTATGTGAGCAGTTGGTGGTAGCAAAGAACAATAGGAAATTCTACATGACATCATACTTGGTGTACTTGTTAGTTGGAAGAGCCACAAATTCTCTAGGGCTTTATAAAAGGGACAACATGCAGGATGCAAATGCATGACCATATATTGTATACTCTCAGCTAGTGAAGAAGAGGCTTTTAGAGAAAAGTAAAGAACACAAAATTATGAAAGATGGTTTTATGTTTTCCATAATTTAGTTTATAGAAGGAGATTATGCAAAAAGAATATCAGAGGAGGCAGCTACATAGATTTCACTAGTCGAAGCCTACAACATCCAATTCTATACACTCACATATTTGAGGGTAGAAAATACAAATATTAACCCTAAGAATCTCCCTAGATATGCTAGTGATAGACTCATCCTCCTAGAGGTATCTCAGCAAATCTTGTCTGCATATGATAGAGTTCAAAAGAAAAATAAGATATGTTAGACATGGCCTATGACTTAGGACCCTTTCAGGTGGATTAGAGACAAGACATTCCTTATTTTGAGTGTGAATGAGATCAATATCCCTTGGAAGAGTATAATTCTCCTTGGCCATATTTTGATAATATTGGGAGAGTGCAATACTTAACTAGCAAAGCATTTAACCATTAGCAAAGAATTTAACCATGAAGAAGTCATTGAAGATCACTGGATAAATGCGACAAATGAATACAATGTCCACATCAAGGATTATTGTAGGATGACTGTGTATCTAGAAAAGAAGGCTTTGAAAATAAAGGTTCCATTACAGATTGTGCAACAAGACTTGAAGGAGTTGCATGATCCTTTGTTCAATAGGGATAAAATTGGTGAATGACCTATTATGAATGCTGAGATTGATAGAGAAGAAAACTCGGATATTAATCACAGGGTAAGACACATCATCAAATTATCATAAGATTGGATCAAGAAACCATTCAGACTTGATCCAATTCTAGAGACAATGATCTTTCATTTACAAGCTTGTTTAGCCAAGGGTAGAAGGAAAAAATTCAACATGCCTACATGTATAGCTCAGTCACCAGTAAGGCCAGAAATAGTGCACCAACTTGATAGGCCAGTTGGTTTCTATTGAGCTCAAAAGGGTAAAGGTAAGGGTAAGAGGACAAGGAATTATCCTCAACAAGTCAAACCTAAAGAGGGAGAAATTCTGGCACCTCCACAGTAAGGAGAGGAAAACATACAGGGGTTGGAAAATGTAGAGGCTACACAAATCCTAGAGGATCCCCTAGTGCCGCCAGCTACACCAAGCTAAGAATAAACAAAAACTGAGATACAAGAGGTTTCCCCACCTTGAAAAACAAAAAAAGCCTCCCCTTAAGACCTAAAAGACATAAAATTAAGACTTATAGTAAAGAGGAGACAAAAGGTGATCAAGAAAGTAATCCCTTTCCCTTCCAGAAGAGGCAGAAGAAGAGGGTGATGAGGATGAAGAGGATGATCTACCTTTGAGTCAAAGGACTAAGCTAGCTAGAGCCATAGAGTAGGAATGAAGGAGAAGTTTCATTATCACACCATTATCTATCCCTGATGAACCCATATAGACAACTACATTAGAGGATGAAATGCAATAGCAGATAGATGAGTAGTATGTGGAGGCCACTGATGTCTTTAAGATGTTAGATTTTGACTTTATGCTTCTGGGTACTGAGTTGGTGGAGGACAAGATCAAAGACACACCCAAGAATCAACCTCAATAGGAGAATTAGACTCAAATGGCCAACAAATCACAAGGACCTAAAATAGTTCAAGAATCCTAGCTACAAGTCACATTTTGTGTAGGCAAGGGATCAGCTACCCCTCTTCCTCTAGGTACAAAAATTGAACAAGTCCATGAAGAACATCAAGAAGAGCCACAACAAGTGTTCACCAAGGAAGCATCAGAAGAAGGGCAGGAAAGTGAACAACCACAACAAACTTCTTAGGACACAGAGGTGAGGACGGTGGACTCCATAGAAACAGAGACTCCCAGTGTGGATCTCTCATAGAAGTAGAAGACTCCAAAAAGGAGTGACAAGGGGAAAGGCATTACAAAACAAACTCCTTCATCCTATAAAGGAAAATCCTTGATATAGCATATTCTAAGATGGCTTATAAAAGAAGTAATAAGAAACAAGAAGTAACAATTCACTACTGAAGAGGAGGATAGAATGGAACTGATAGAAGTTCTAAGGAAACCTAATTCACCTCCAAAGGATGCATGAGCACTAACCTTTGTCATGAGTAATCAAAATCAAGACCTTTTTTCTCGCATGGTTATCCCTCCTCTAGAATCAATTGTTGAAGAATTGACTCCTAGGGATTATTAGATCTAAGAGGTCATGCTTGGGAAGCCAACCTTGGAAACTGCAAAGTTGATGGTTACAACAAGGATGAAGGAAGTTTTCAGGAACCTAGAACAGGATGGGGTAGAATTGATAAAACTTTGGTGATAGAATGAGATCCTTAAGGAATATTTGGGAAAAAAATTTGGCCCTTTGGATCCCATTAACCTTGAAGAAACTCTAAATGCAACAATTCACAGAAGGGATAAGGGGGTAGTGCCATTGCACCCATTTTTGAATGTCTGTCCCCAAAGGTAGGAAAGTTTTGAAGAAAAAGGTATTTTGATTATCTAAGGGAATCTTAAATTATTACACATCATGAAGGATAATTTGGACAAGTTAGGAGCAATTTTGAATCAAGATTTTGGTTTAATGGATGATTGGATAGAGAAAATTGTAGATGGTAATAAAGTAATGGAAATATTACATGCAAAGATCCACAGGCTAAAGGACCAACCCTAAGAGAAAATTTTGGAACCTAAGAAATATTATAGCGATGCATGTTTAGACATTTTTGAGGATGATGCATGGGAGAAACTAATTCCAGTAGAGGTAGTAGTTGAGAGATTCTGAAGGAATTTTGAAGAAGCTATCAATGATAATGATATCTAATAGGCATTTTGGACGGAGGAGACACTATTGGAGCTTGATGGGAAACTCGAGGATTTTGTAGAAACTAGTATAGAAGTGGATAACTACAGGTAGAAAGTAAAAGATAAATATAAAGCGTTAGATTTACCAGATGGATCTTAGGTCACTAAGATAATAGAGAAATTCAAAGGCAAATATCCAAACATAGCTCTGGGATAAAGAGGAACAAAACCCAGATGCCAAAATTTCAATTTTGACACATGGTAAAATTTTGCATTTTTTGGTCTTTGAGGTGTGTTGGTGCACTGGTGCACTTTTTGTAACATTGTTTTGGAGGATTTTGAAGAAGTCAAATTTGCACTAACAATTAACTACTAGTTCCAAAATTAGAGCTTTCCATGCATCAAAAATGCATTCTAATAGTAGTTTAATTTCGATAGATGCCTAGTAAAGATGGAGCTTCTATTTTTGGCACTTCTAGACACTCCTACATTAATTGAAGGCTCTCTTCTTCTTATTTTCTCATAATTTCTTTGTTTAATGACATGTAAAGGATTATGCATCCAATTAATGATATAAAATGGATGGATTCCTACTTAGCACTAGTTAGAAAGTTAGTTTGTACATAATTACTTTTGTTTTATTAATTTAGAAGCATATGATTGCATAAAGATATCTCTCACTCTTAACAAAAATTGAGGAGAAGATTTCTTATAAATACAAGATGGTAATATGTAATCAAGGCTGCCATTATATTGCAATAATATATATTCTTTTAGTGGTCACATTTGAGTGCTCACATTTGAAGTGTAGTGACTCTTGCCTGAGTGTGTTATGTTTTGTGAATGTATGTTCATGGAATGTGATTGAGCCAAAAATTTTATTCTATTGTTTCTGGTTGTGCGATATTTTAATTCTAGTGTTTGCTACAGTTTTACAAATTTCGCTGATATATCTAGTTCAAGAAGAGATCATCATATTGTTCTTGCACAACTTTTAGTCTTGCATGAGCAAACTTTTTGTGGCCTCGCAATTTGATGAAAAGTGAAACATCTTATGGTTACTAAATTCCCATTGATGATTGCACCATTGGAATTAAGGAATCACTACTCCTATTTTCATTGGTTATTGATTTCTTCGAAGGCTTAACTTGCAGACGTGTTATTTCTGTAGCTTATGTTTGTTAGGATTTTACTTTCATGTTATTTTATGAAACATCTTGTCACCTTATCTTCATTATTTTGTTTACTAACCCCTTGTTAAAATTAGGAATTCATATTAGTTGCATTGTTAGATTGCATTCATTGAAAAATAGAAAAATACAAAAAAAATATAGTTCTTTTTGTGTGTTTATTATTTTGAAGCAGTGAGCAGATTCAATATTTTATCCGAAGTTATCCAAACCAAAAAAGGCCTCCTCATGAACACTCAGATTTATCTTTAATTAAGTAGATTCCAGTAGGTCACAAGATCACCCAGAACTTTGGAGTTGATCCCCTAGATTGACTTTTCAAGAGAGGAGTTTGAAAGGATTCCTATTGTTAAGCATCGTTCAAAATGATAGCTCAACAATACTTATAAAAGATAATTGACTTGTAACCTTATTAAACTCATTTAAATGATCTGTAAAAGATCAACCTTCTACCATATTCATATTAATTAAATGCTTCATGACAATTACTTTATTTGAAGTGGAGGGATTTTCTTATAGCTTTGTTAGGTTTTTCATCAACTCTTCAATTATTTTCTCTTTTTTAATATTAAATGTCTTCAATTTTGCCAGGCATAAATGAATACTTCCAAGTGCCTTTCTATCCAAAGTATCCTAGTCCTCATCTATCATAGTAGCTTGTTTCTTAGATTTTCTTTGTGATGGATATCATAAATCCTTCTGATAAAGATAATACTCTAATTGTATTTTCCATAACTAAAAGTTGTTCCCATTAAAATTATCAACCTTTAGCTTACCCTCATTTACCATTCCTCCCACACAACCATGAGACCTTCCTATAGAGGATAACTCGAAATAAATTTTTTTTACCACTTGTTAGGATTAACAAGACATAAATAGAAATTACACACAAATATAACCAATATCAAAAAAAATCGCATAGAAGAGAATAGAAGATATAGAAATCTATCATGGGGACCATGTCCAACAAATAGTGAGTCCAATATTCTTATTATCTAGTGATTAAAACCTAATTATAATTAGTAATCTATCATCACAAGAAGCTACAATATCATCATACATTATGAAATCCCTAACCCTAAGCCATTATATACAAGGTTTTTCATGCTTACAAAATTAGGGCTAGAATAAGCCCAAAAGTAGAAAAATATAACTCACATTACCTTTTACAATAGTAAATTCATGAAGCATGCCAAGGTTGTTGCCCCAAAAACTTGCAAGGAGCATTGCCCCTTGACCCTTCCTAGGTTGTTTCTCTAGGAACATGTAAGGGGCATTGTTGATTGATCCCTAGAGCCTGGGGGTGCTACCCACAAACCCCCATAGTAAAATTTGTGGGTAAACCATGTAGAATAAAGTGGGAAAAAAAAAAACCTCTGAGTCTGATTAGGCTCTACATAACAATATTTGGCTCACATACTATGTAATTATCTCACCTTTTTTCATTCTCATGTTTTCATACTTACCTCTTAAAATTTATTCCTTACTTCTCAGCACATTTAGATCTCTACAAAGTTCAGGTGCTATCTTATCCCACATATCTCACAATTCTCAACATCATCAAACTCGAGGTCATTTATGAAAGATGTAATTTCAATCATTAGACTATTATGATCTTTCTTCTTAGTCATTTTCTCTAAGCACATAGGACATGGGAGGTGTGATGTATTCATTACCCAACTAGTATGTAGTATTATCACCAATTCTTGATATAAGCAACCTCATTCTATTATTCAATTTTTGCATCACTCTCTTTTGTACATCTTCAGATCTTTAGCTCAAGTTCCTTAAGACTCTTCCTCTAAGAACTCAACTCAGATACAATTGTTAGATAACTGGGGAGGGGGTGAATCAATTATGTCCAGTCATCATAAAACCCTTTCAAAAAATTTTGTACCAACTAAAGCTTCATAAACTTCAATAACAATAACTCAGTGATTTTGTTTAACTTTACAAGTCATAGTTGAAATCCATTTCCTTCAAACTATTATTTCACTTTTCATATCTTTATCGAGTGTCAAATATATAACTTAGCTTTTACCTTTCTTTTACCAATTTGCAGTATTAAGAAAATTTCATGAAAATCAACTTGCAACACAAAATAAATCACATATTTGACATCACGATTTAATGTGGAAACCTTGTAAAGGGAAAAACCACCTAGGACTGGCAACCCAAATAATTCCACTCTTTTGAAGATGAGTTCTTCTAGGAACCAACCTTGTTAAAGGTTGCATGCACATTTTTATTGTGACCTGGTTAAAGAGTATTAAGATAAAGATCATTTATGCCTTATCACTCCTTGATCCTATCTAAAGAGTGGTTTTCTCTAAAGGACTTAAAAACATCACTAATTGATGTTACCATAAGGCATTAAGATTTTTTCTATAGCAATGGTAATAAAGTAAAAATAAAATAATTTTCTAGGTTTAGCACTAGCTTTATTATTTAGATCTTTGTTCTTCTTGGTCTTTTTCCCTTTCTGATCTCCTTTTCGCCTGATTCACTTCTTCACACTTTCACTTTTCTCTAACTTTGCTTGATCTTCCTTCTAATCTGCTCATATCACCTTTCTCTTTGTTTCTCTTTCAACTTCAACAATAGTTTGAATTTAAGCAATAATTAGTAACCAAAAAATTTCTTTATCATCTCCTTAAATAGTAATCTTCCATCTTCTAAAATCCTCTATATTTTGCCGCATAATTTCCATCCCAAATCTTAGATTCAATGTATTTTGTCAATTAGAAAATAGAACTTTTATTTTATTTTGTGCTCATCCTTATCTTTCTTAAATCTCCATCATCAGATCTTCATTACATTTTCTAGTTGTGGATCTTTTAATTGTTAGATAATTGGGGGAATTAGTTGTGTTTAGTTATCCTATAGTCCCTTGAAATACTTTAGTACCATAAAATATTCATTAGTATCATAAGAATTTACTCGACATTCTCATTGTTCACTTATTGATTAACTAACACAGTCAATTTACTCCAAACTATTTATTCTTTGTTACAGTTATTATCAAATTTTATTAATAAAACATAGTTCTCACTAGTCATATACCTAGTTGTTACCAAGTTGTAGTAAAACTAAATAACATGAAATTCAACTTGAAACATAACAATAATCGCACATTTGACACAAAGATTTTTAACGTAGAAACCATGTAATGGAAAACACCATGTGGGATTGACAACCCAAAAATTTTACTTTTTTGAAGTGAGCTATGTTAGGATCTAACATTGCTAAAGGTTTAGATACACATTGTTAATGTGACCTTGTTAGAAAAATTTACACCAAAACATCATCTAGACCTTAGTACTCATTGATCTTTTCTAAAGAGTGGACTACTCTAAACGAATTATAAACACCACTAATCAATCTTATTATATAGGATGTAGACATGTGAGGTCCACTCGATTAAGAGATTTTTCTGCTACAATGATTAGAAAGTAATAGTACAAATTGATCTATTAGATTATCACTATATTTCCTTTCTACTCATTCTCCTTGTGATCTCTATCCTCTAATTTCTTTACTGGTTGATTCACACCTTCACTCTTTCACTTTGCTTCAACTCTTCTTTGATATTTTCTTTTCTCTCCTTAGTTTACTTGGTTCTTCTTTATTCTTCAACAACTTTTCACTTTGATCTTCTTCCTTAGCATTTGATCACCATTCAACTAGAAACATCAGAAATTAAAGAATTTGTTTAACTATTGCTTGAATATTAGTCTTTATGCACTTTCAAATTGTTCTAGTTATTATCACATAATCACGTCAATCATCAATCTTAGGTTCATTTCATTTAGTCACTTAGAAAATAGAACTTTCATATAACTTTTTGCTCATCCTTATCCTTCTTCAATCTCCATCTTCAAATCTTCATTTAATTTTTCCAATCGTAGATCTTGTAAAAAACTTCTACTCATGTCTTTAAAATTCTCAAAAAAAATTTATTTCCACCAAAAGTTGGCCTCATATTCCAACTTTATAACTTGTTCATAATAAGATTTTATTCTATCATTTATAATCTCCATCTTTGTATGTGAACATGGTGATTGATGAAGTTTTGAGGCACTCCATTCATGATCAAGTACAAATACCTCACATGAATTTGTTTAACAAAATTATGTGAAATTTATTCAATTTTCTACAATATCTTTTGCATTTAATATGCTTATTTCCTATTATGGAATCTGCAAAAGAGGTGAGTGCCATGTGTGAACAATGTGGTTCCTTCCACTAGGAAATTCTACCAAGAAATTGTAGAATTTTCCTGTGAGAAGTTGGTATTGAGGATTCTTTACCCCTGCAAATTGAAGATATTGTCCTAGATGTATTATTCATTTGCAACTCCAATATCATCCACCAAGCTATCAGATGTGTTATTAGGTATGAATTAATTATGCCTCAAACCAAGGTTCTCCTCTATCTATTGCAGGTTATTTCCAATTTTTCATCAAACACCATGGACCTTCTTCCTTGGACTCATATGTTTTTTCTCTTTGTATAAGATAAGGATGTTGGGTCTTCTTACAGATTCTTTCCTGGTAGAGCCATTGAACCAGATTAAAAATAATTAAAAATAATAAAAGATATGGTGGCTTGAAACTTTTGCCTATAAAAAAATAAAATTATTTCACTTGGGTAAAACATCACTCAATAAATACTGAACTCACTCGAGTAACACTCAACTTTTTCCTTGCTTAGAGAACTACTTAGTGAACAATGTAGTCACTTGTTGAGCAGTCTTTTCCTTCTTTGACCTTGTCACTTGGTCTAGCTTGTATATCTCATTACATTACACCATTACATGATTGTAAAATAATCAAACCAGCATTACATTATCATTGTCCAACATATTCAAGTTCCAATTGAATACCATGTTTATCAACTCTATCATCAACATACTTTCTTCAAATCCTTTTCATCAATCAAATGATATAAAACTCTACTCACTAGTCAAATTGGGCTCAAATTTGTATGCTAATTCATCAACATTTTGACAGGAATTTGTCAAATGTATGACCAAGGCTCTTGTAATAGTTTTTGGTCAGATATTTGATGATCAACCAAAGTTTCAAACTTTTGATGCTCATTGCCATCACAAATCAAGCTAAAATTTGGAAAATTGTGGAGTTGTAGTCCCATTGGGCTCATCTTAATTCTGATGCTAGTGATAACCATTTTGTGATGAGGATTATATACATGTAACACAATCCTCATTGCAAGTTTCATTGGTGGTTGCCACTAGTAAAACTGCTTTGTGATGACAACATAAAAAATAGTTGGGTTATGTCAAAATTGAGAAAACCATAAAATGTTTTTAAAAATAAAAATAAGATCTGGTACTAATGCCATACCCATTGTGATTATTTTCATCAAGATGTTATATGAATAGTTGAAAGGGACAACCTATAATTTTATCATGATAGGCTATAAGAAGATTTGGATATAGCATGAATAACTTAATAGGATAGAAGGGGACTTAGGAATTGTAAAGGAAATGGGATACAACCCCCACAATTAGGTAAAAGTTGATATAGCGAGATTTCTAGGAGGATGGGATGGTGGAGATAGGGTGGTGCAGTTGATAGTGGAGAGATGCAATATAAAGTATGAGCATAACTATAAATCTTGCATGGAAAAGTGGCATGGTTGAGATAGGAGAGAGATTTGGCCAAGGTTATGCTATAAAAATGACATATTATGAGATTCTTTGTGGAGGTGAGGGTTATGATGAGGGATATGGAAAAAGCATTGTAGGAGGTGCAATATTACCAATCATTATATGAGGGGATTGTGTCAGTAGACTAGAGAGTGCCAAAACTAGATTAGGGCCAATAGTTATCATGAGGTCTCTGCCATGACATGCACTATTAGCCACAATTATGAAGTCCATCAATTAGAAATATCTCCAACTCACCATGGGATGATTTATATATATATAACCATGAGAATATTTTTTTAATGTGTATATGTTGATTCTATTAGAACCATCCAACACTTTTTTTATGAAGACACATTGTACCATGACATTATTCCTCATGTACATATATCAGAAAACTTTTGGTATTGATCATGTTATGATGCTGTGTAATGCATGTATGTGATGATTTTTTATACATATGATGGTTGTATTTATATGAGGTGTATTATGATGCATACTATTCACGATGAACACAATTATATCTTCTCTATGGATGGTTGCTACATTTTATATCCAAGATCATGTTCACATGCTCAGTATCATTAAGTAGATAATGTTGTTCCTATCCAAAAATAATGAACTTGTGGCCAAGATGAACAAGGTAAGGGATAAGCATAAATAAATAAATTTTTGCACTTAATTTCTCTAATTATCTTGTTACTAGTTTTTCTTAAGATGTACAGTTCATCCTTCATTAAGAATACATCTATGATGACTCATTGTAAGGCTTAGTTGATCTATATATGATTGATGTTCTTCCAAAATTGTGGATCTATGTTCCAAAAAAATATTAAAATATGAAAAAATAACATATGAAACCTCCAACTCTAGTTAACAGTATAAAATTAACCCAGCATGCAACCATTCTCTTTTCCAACCCAGAACTATACTCTAAAAAGAACCATTATAAGTCAACAATCAAGTTGAGTTTAGAGTTTGTGGCTACATCAAGTATTTCATGATTCTTATTATCAGAATAAACTAAATCCAAAAATATTTTTATGTTGATCACTATATAAATAAGCAATTTTTCATAGTGTGTCTATTAAAACATATTATAGAATATATATAATTTTGATGCCATTAAAGAGACTTAATGTACATCAAAAATACACTAGAAGAAAAACTAGTCACCAATGAAATCCGTAACATAAAGCACTCAAAAATTTATCATTTAAAGATAATGCAGATGAACTTCATATAAAAAAACTCCCTCACTCCCAAGTTCCTCCAACAATAATTTAAATGTAGAGCACATATACAAAAAAACAATAATTTGACCTTTGTCAGATTAATTTTAAGCTTGGCTAGGGAAGATGTAGTGATCTTAATAAATGTATACTAGAAATTGTAGTATTAATGGGAAGACACACCAACTAGAATTCATACCAAACACTATTATTATGAGATTCTAAGAGAAGTCTAAAAAATATGTATGATATAAGGCTTTGAATGGCTTAAAAACTTTATGATATTTGGGAAGACCTATGCAAAATTCTAATGATTGAAGAGATGAAAGGAAAATGAATTCACATAAATCATTATCAAAACTATAGAAGCACATATTGTTACTGATAACTCTCAACATCCCAAAAGATACATTATTAATAAAAAAGTTGAAAACATATCAGGAACCCAACAATGTTTATATCTAATCCTACCAAAAAAATAATGAACCTTTGTAACTAATGCAAAAATGAATCATTAACCCTACCATTCTCCTTAGTTGTCAAGCCAAAAAGACTAAACTATACACAAAATAACTATAGTCAACAAGTTTTCCTAACCTCTTCAAATACCCCTCAAGTGTATAGTAGTGCAATATTCATACCTAAATGTGCTAAAAATAGCTCTTATTTTATGTGCATGATGTGGCATGGATTGACCATGGACCGAGAAGGAATACATGCAAGGCATTTACATGGTATTGAGATTATTAGTTTGTTGTGATAGATAACATGAAAATCCACATCACATACAATTTAAGAAAGCAATAGACTTAACAATCATTTATTATTTATGATTCTTATGTTCATAATCATCAAATTGTAAATATCTACAACACTATTACACCTACATTAACTTCTACCAATTAAATGATTAAGATGTTTGTATATTAATACTGGTAGAAGATCTATCATAACAAGTAATGATACCCAAATGAAAAAATACATAAGTATAGGTTCAATCGACCTTATTTTTTCCTTCAAAATATGTTTCTTGAGAGCTAGGAATAATTTCATGGTTAACTAATGCATTCAATTTTGAAAAAAGTGGAACATTTTTATGAAAGAAAAAAAATGTTTTGATGTCATTCACAATGGACAATACAAATACTATATAGATATGTAGGAACGGGGATAGTCAAGTACTATATCAAGGATGAATACATTTTTCTTTTAGTTGCTTTTAGTTTGTTTTAGTTCTTCAAAGCTACATTATCCAACCTAATCTTTAACATCATCAATAAATAGAGGATATGACCATGCCTTTATCTTTAACTATTGACCCTAAAGGAAATCTTGCTATTGTTTATTATTGAAAAACACTTAGTCATTTTCTAGCAAATATTGGTCAGTTAACACCAAGACCAAGCCACTATACAGATCAAGCAAGTATAATGTAAATTATACATATTTAGTTCATGCCTAACACTAGTTAGTGCCAAGTACACTTAAGAATCTCCAAGCAGTTCAACAATGCTGAGTGGTTCAAGATACAACATATGTCAAGAGAGATAGAGAGATTTTTTAGTATAAGATGAAAAAAGTGAGCGACAACATAAATAATAGTATGCATTGAGCAACAAGGAGTGTTAGTGCCAAGTAAAATAGATTGTATCTATGAGTTTTTAATGGCACAAAAACTTATTCAAACCATATTTGTCAAGCTAAAAGTGTATTTTATAGATCAAGGAACTAATCAAGAATCTAATTACACATGTTGATGAAGATCATTAATCCCTATGAAAGTTAATCCACCAACGAGAAAATTATAAGGACTAAGTGACAAAAGGGATGAATCTTAATTGTTGATCTTGATTTAGAAACTTCTCAAAATAGCTATATAAGGAAGTTTTTACACCTAATTCCCATGGGTGTGATTAAGATGAGTTTAGATGCAAATTTTTGAGGTGAATCAGAGGTGAAAAATAGAGGCAATTGAGTAATGGAGTGAGAATTCATTGAAGATCAATCATAGAGAGGTGATATCATATTGGATATAGGAAATCTATTATCAACATTGAAGTGCATACCAAAGGATCAGATAATGATACCTTCTAATAGGTGTTTCAGGGTTGAATCTCATAACATAGTGGCTATAATAGACCTTTGTAAATCTCCTAATAGATTACTCACTTAGTTGTGATGTAAAATTCTTTAGTAAAGGTAGACCTGATAGTCTTTTAAGATTTTAATAGGGAAAACCCCTCATGGGGTATATCATTAGGAGTGGTCAAACATTGTAGCTGTAACAAACAAACTTTATTACTACAGTAGTGAAGACTTTTTGGGTTTCATCCCCAATGCCTTTCTAAACTTCATCCTTGAGGGTTTTTGCAATATCAAATATTTGTGTCAAGTATTTATGTATTTTTGAGTTTTATTCATGCAATTAGATGTTAGATATGATGTTATGTTGAAGTACATGTTTGCATTGATATAAGGATAAGCTTTAATGAGGGTTTATGCGAAGACATTAAATATGGTTCATGTTTTAAGTGTTAAAGTTTTATAGATCTCTGATTCACCCCCATTCACCCCCTTCTTAGTATCTTACTTTCCCTATTAGATTTTGATCATCAACTTAACTATCGATCTCTATATCAAAGGCATGCCTTTAATATAAACAATTGTTTCCCTCCTTGAACTATCATAACTTAAATACTTGAAGACTTCTAGTCAAATCAATTGAGACACATTAGAAAATTTTATGTTTCTGAGCAATTTTGATTACAAATTTTCAAGGCTCTGTGCATAATAGCTTTCCAAAATGATGACACTGAACAACTCCAATTTTTGAAACTAAACTAAATGTATGAATTGGGGCATAGTTGTTGATTGTATATGAGGAATAATTAGGTGTAGCTGATGAAAATTTTGTGAGGACAATCTTTACACCACTAACAACAACACATCTAATGAAGAAAGTTAATCAGAAAGGGCCAATAGTAAAGATGAGAAGGAAGTAAATTCATTCATGTTACAGGATGAAAAAAATGGGCAAAGTTATAAAAGTCGCTTCAAGACTTGCAATAGTAATGAAGAATATGACTTAAAAGATGAGGTTGACTTAGAAGCAAAGTTAATATGTTCACTTGGAAAAACCTAAGAGGACAAGGAAATTAAAAAATTATAGTTAGGAACAATCCTAGGAGGAAGATATTTGAACACAATGATTGAGGATATGAATGCACATATTACAACAAATATAAATGATTTATTCAAATATAGAAGAAAATAAGACCATTATAGATTTTCTAGAGTAAGGGATGTGAGTAAAATTCATGGGACAAAAGATAAAATCTAGTCATGGCATAGGAGGCTAGGTCACATAAATTTTGGGAATCTTGTCAAGAATTAAAAGAAAGGGTATGTTAGTTTGAGGTTCACTTGGTTTCAAGAATACTTTAATATTATCTACCTAACAAGGCCAAAAACTTGAATGTGGAAGCTCATTGGCTCCTCCCTCCTCTCTAACATCACTCTAAATTTCCTATCGTTATCTAATTACATATTTCTTTCATTCCTACATCTATTTATGAATCATAACATTCAATCAATACAATCACATAGCATTCATTAATATGACATAAACTTATTAATATGAAAAATTCATTAATAATTCATTAACACATCAATCATTATAATAAAATAAAAATATTCATTAATAGGTAACATTCATCAATAATTCATTAACACATTCATTAAGACAACATCCTTTCATTATCAAACAAGGTTTATAACAATCATTTTATTTATTTTTTCTTAGATTTTTTAATGTAAAGGCTAAGTAGAGCATAAATTTCTTCCTCATTCTCCTCTTCCTATGGTGGTGATCTCAACATATGATGTTTCCTCAAGTTTTGAGAAGCACGAGGCTACTATGTTAAAGGGGAGTCTGCTGCAATAACAAGTGGATTAAATTCACAATATTTGTTATTACAACTACAAATATTTCATTAATTAAATGAGAATAACATGGATTTTTCTTTACCTGGCAGTGCCACATCATCTATAATAACATTTTTCTTAGCCTCCACCTTAACATGTTGAACACTCAGATTATGCTCCACTCGTTCACTGTGATGTTATGCATGCTCTAAAATATTTAGAAAAAGGTTTCACAAATTGTAATTGAAGATGTTAAGTCATATTAAAAATTAAATAATTGATTTTCAATAGAAAATGGATACCTTCATTAGTATGATGCACATCAGGACCTTTTTCATGTACATGTTCTATGTGAGGATTTGAAGGTTGCAGTGAAATATCATGCATATTGTTATCATTGTATTCTTTATAAAATAAAAATACACAATTTATGTTCAAAATTAACATCAAACTAATTGTTTCTCAAGTATTCAATTTGAATTATTTTTAATTTGGTTTATTTACCGATGTGTAAAATAATGCACCAGAATCTTTAGTTTGGCTACAAGAATCTTAGCATAGGTGTGAAAACACAACTTTATAGCCTTGCTTGAAGGCAATTTTTTGTCTTCTTTTGTGGGTGCTACATTAAATTTTGAGCCCTGAATTTATTTATTTATTTGATCAATTTTGTATGTATTGTTTGATTAAATAAAATTGTTTACAATTTTATATTAAAAGTTTGATTTGAAATTTCATTTACTACTACTTACAAGTCGTGCATGAAGTTTCATATAGCCACCATACCCAAGTTTGTGTTGGTCATGCTTTTCTTGTTTGGGTTTTGTAGCCTTTGATGTGTCCTATAGTCTATGAAAAGTTTGAAATATGTTAGATTATATAAATATAAACATCACTAATTAATGCATAATTACATTCTACTTAATACTATGACATACTTTCTTTTGTTGTATGTTGGTTAAATGCCTTTATCCTTTATCCTATTCTCTTTTTCATCTTCCATGATTTCATTCCACTCCTTCTCTAGAATCATAGGAGAACACTCATACTTTGGGTTAAGCTTTAGAGCCCTTTTATATTGGTCCCTCACATACTTTATATGTCTGTAAGCTTTCTAAAGAACTTTGGCATTGTCAAAAATGCTATTTCCAAAGAGCTCCTCTAAAGATTTAATGAGCTAATTTTTTAAGTCATCATCTTTCTCATTCCACCTTTTAAGAAAAAAAATTGTTACATAAATTAACTGAAGATACATACCTAGAATATAGTACAATAAATGTATGAAAGGGAAAATATTCTACCAATGATATGAAGCTATGTACCTTGTATGCATGCTGGGCTCAAATAGCTTCAATGTCATTTCATAAAGAGTTCTGTATAAAACATCATTTCTTGCAAAAACATCATGGGATCACTAGTCCAAAGTGATTTATGAAAAAGTAAACTACAATTACACTATAAATAATAACAATTTTTAGTTACCTCGAAGCTTAGGTACATTTAATGGAATCATATCTTTTATAGTAAAAAATAATGATGCCTGCAATGATCTAGTACTAGAAACATGAGTTGATCCAAGACATGATGGTAAATTATCACTAGTACCAATCTCTATTCTATCCTAAGGAGATGTATCTCTTACAACACAAAATTAATCCATAAATATGAAATGCACCTGAGAAAAAATAAATAAATGCATAATTAACACATAATAAAATATAGAAAAAATAAGGATTTACCATCTCTAGGCGAATACAGACATGGATCTTTGCATGCTCCTTATTGTTGACATTACAGTTGGAAATATCACAGTGGTGATCCTTGAAGGAGGCATTTTCACTTCATCATGACCTAAAGAATACATTGTTAGCAAAGATATTTGCAATGGATATAGATCAAGTGGGGTACTAGAAGCCTCCCAAACAAAAATTGAGTCAATAATGCATGCAAAGGCTAAATGAATGGTTAAAGGTCAAGTGAAAGTTTTTGTTTAATCCTAGAACATTTATCTCTTCATCTATCTAATGCATAATTCCTTTTCATCAAACAAGAATGACTTTTATTTCTTAAAATCATCTAAGTCCAATCTTTTTTGTGAATTTTTGAAACAAAAAATTCCTTGTACCTTGTGAACTTTATCAAAGTCCCTTAAGGATTATATATCTAAAGGGAGTACAATAGTACCATCATCATGTTGAGTAGGTTGTCAAGATCTCAACAAAGTCTTTTAAGAACACATACATATTTTAGTTCATGATCCATAAAATAGTATAAAATATAAACCTTTATTGAAATTTTGTTATAGCTAAAGATTCATTATTACTTACTTCTAGACAACATGCTCTCTATATCAATTCCTTTTTCATTGCTTGTGTCTCCCCAATTTGATTATGTTCAATCAAAAGGCTGAGAATTTTTTCATTTATCTTTTATGTTATTTTTAACCATGTTTATGGGGTCAATGGTATATGTGATGTCATCATCACATAAATTTGTTTCCTCCATTTCATCTCATAATTGCTCTATTGTTAATTGTGTTTTTTTGTTTCCCTAAGCAACATTTTTTTACAATAGTATTAGTAAAACTATCAAAATAACTCCAAAGCCATAAAGAAAAGAACATAAGAATGTGACTTTTTATTTTTATCTAATTTGTATAATTACACTAATTAATGTTTACCTTCACTGAAGAAGGGGTCAAAGGAACATTTGTACCTCTATCATGTGATGGATACATGTTTCCATGTGAGAAATAATAAATATTTTTAAAATTAGTGAAATGAAAGCAATAGACTTAGGAAAAAAACTTATTAATAGAATAGATTGTATATTACAGTAATTAATTTGAGGTAATTGGTTTAAATGTTATATATAGTCCTTACAAGTCGCATCATAGTAACATTTTTTAAATACTATTTGACCTAGGTCACGTACTATTTATAAAACCTACAACATGTACTATTTCTTTTGGCCTTCCATTAATGTACACAACAAGCCTTTTAGTTTGATCATTTTCTTTGCATTGTATATAATTTGTTGACAGTGCATACTTACACATATTTTTAATATATTGAACAATACACATCCAATTATTATAATGGTAATAAGGTCCTACCACCAATTCAACAAATTCATTATAACTGACATTTATGCCATCCATGGAAAATAGGGCCAAACCATGTAATGATGATGGAGCTATGTGATATATCCTCTTGTTAACACAAAAATTAGTGTTAATTGGAGGTGGTTCCTTAGGTATCTATTCTTTATAAATATGTGTGCACCTCAAGAAAACCTTGATATCACCCTTGGTCTCATCATCATAAGAATGTGACCCCTTTAACAAGGAAAAATTGAATGTGTTTATTGAATTTTCTTCTAGTATTTATACCTCTAATTGATCTCCCTATTTTAAACCTACTACAAGTCTCACTTTCATCTTCTATTCCTACTTTTCCCTCACCCAGGGAAGATGGATCTAACAAATACCTATTAGGTGGTACTTGTAGTCCATCAAATGAGAGATATAGTTGGTAAGGATCTCTATATTTTGCTAAGTGAGGGAAATACTGATGAAGTCATCCTAAAGTTGATGTTGACAGTAAAGAGAAGGTGAGAAAATAATAAATTGTTTCTATAGAGTATATTAACTTATACCTCTTGATTGATGTCACCATGCAGGATCCTCATTCAAGGGGTTAAATTTCCTACTTATGTAAATCATTTATCTTAAGTTAGCCAAAAATTACATGATATGTATGCTTCAAATTACATAGAAGATAACATAAGAAATATGCATTCATCATTATCATTGTATTTATTTTAATTCATTACATGTACTTTATGTGTGCTATCTACTCAAGATCATCAACAAAAAGGTTCATGATGCATGTAGTCATTTGCATGTATGCATAAAGCTTGACAATCATACACAAAATATATAGATTAGATATATGAGAAATATTTGAAACATATGTATCATAAATTACCTATGTTATTATGATTATAATTTAACACAATTATATTATTATATACACCATGCTATTAGAGTTCAACACATAATGAATTAATTATAAAAACATATAATTCAAAAAAAATCTATGTAATAAATCAATACCTTATATAGTTCATTGATCGTTTTCTTTGTCCATCTCATCATCATCACCACCACCACCACCATCATCTCATTATCTTCATCATCATCACCACCACCACCACAACTACCACCACCTCCACCACCATCATCTTCATCACCATGATCATCATCATCATTGTCATTGTCATCATCATCATCATCATCACCATAATTGCCAACATCATCATCTTCGTCTTCATCATCATCATAATTTTCTTACAATCATTCATGATCATCATCTACTTCTTTGGTATCTTCTACTTCCATCATATTATACATTGCCAACTTTCTTCTTAGATCATATCTAAGAAAAAATGACCAACTCGATTAATGTGGAATTCAAAAATAACACACTTGCTCACACTAGCTTGGAAGTACTTTGGAATCATCTCCAATTGGCTCAAATGACCTTGTATTAATCATTGTAAATTCATTATCATGTTCAAGAATAGTTCTATTAGGATTATTTTGATTTAGTTGTAGCATGTACCACAAATAGAACAAATTTGAAGGAACAAAAGTTGCACTCAAGTATATCATCCAAAATACCATCATATAAAATTTTAGATTGTTGAGGATGTATGCCATTTCTAGATGAAATATTAGTGACCTCATAAGTTTTCTTTGTGGTATCAAACTTTTTTATGCAAAATTTCTGGTATTGGTAGTACATAGCTTTGTGGTGTTTGACCTACAATTTTTCTGACATCTGAAGATTATTTTCATCAATTTGTGAGTTCATATTAAACATATGGGTCATGATTAATAAAATTATACACACCTTTCTACCTCTTAAATAATATTCTATATCAATTACCATTGGTGTAATATTGAAATCTCCATTACGATGAGCTTCTTTAACCAATGACACAACACTCTCCCATGTTAATGAGTGACCATTTTGTTGAAATTGTTCAATCCATACTATTATCCAATCAAAATTATTTACAATATACAAATGTAGTGCATTCCACTCACAACCTTTTGTAAAAAAAAATAGACCACTTAGAAACAACTTATATTGAAGATTTATATGAATTAATTAACTATAATAACATCTTATAATTACCTCTCACTTTCCTCAATCTACTTTTCTCCATCAACCACTCCCTTTGAATTTGTTAATGGAGTTGCGATCCCAAATGCGATCTATATGGATATTTGATGCAAACTTGGGAAGATATTAAGTAATGTACACCATAGTTTGGTATACCATATATCCATCCACCATAGAGCCCTTAAGAGGTACTCTTTGTTAAAACAAGCCCTTCAAAAATTTCAAGTGCTTCTCAACCATCCACATTGACCTAGTTTGTATCTATCCACACAATTAAATCTCCTCAACTTGATGTATGAGCTAGTATTTTTTTGCATTGAAAAAATTGAAGGTAGACACTTTTGCATGTTACATATAAGTTGAGGTGTTCTTCTCTTCCAAGATGTTATCTTTTTTATCAATTTCTTTAGATGACAACCACCTAAAAGAGATTAAACATGCAAAAACATATAAACAAGACATTTTTAATAATATACAATAAATTAAATAAAAATTGAAGTAGGGCACAAATATAATATCTATACAATAAATATATAAAATAACACTTCTAACCTCATGTATTTCCAAGATCATATAGAACTTGTTCGACATTGTTGTTGAAGTAGTATGGGAGAGATAGAGGTAGAACATATTGCAATAATTATAAAATAATATTTTCAATATATTATAAAATAATATAATAAAAATTACATGTATTTACAAAGATATTGTATATAAATAGGAACATCACTTACCTTGACAAAGGTATACCAATCATACATTTTCAACCCTAACGCAAAATCACGTTACTTTGATATGAGATTACTTATGTTTGCAACAAATTTTGTAGGAATTTTTTTTTTTTGTATGACTTCTTTTATGGTATCACTTTTTTGCTATGTTAATAACCAAGGAAGGGTGCTCATATTAATTTGGTCTCCATTGTTATTTGATTCAATGAAATATTTTAGTGCATGATTAGATTCATGAATGTCATTAAAAATTTTGACAATTTTTTCTATCTTTTCTTCCATCCAATAATTTTCACAGTGTCTCTGTAACATTTTTTCAAATATACATAGAATCAAACAAATGTACAATTGGGAGGTGCTCATAATATGAATACCTACTAAATTGTTTAGGATAACCTTATAGTCCTTTTGGAAGTTGATCATTGATTCCATGATGACCTTCACAAGAATCAATTACATCATTACTAAACAAAAGACGATATCAAAATTTAAATTTCAAACAAAAACCATCAAATGGAATGAAATTACCTTGATAATTAATTCAATTGTATTTCAACTCTCATAGGTGAGGTGTCATTCTTCGTGGCTTTGTTGTTCTCTCTTCTTTCCCATTGAAAATATGTTTTTCAATAACTTGATAATTGTGATTATTGTGGAGAAATTTCTTATACTCATCAAACACCTACTTTCCTAAACTTTTTGAATGACAAGATTTCATCTTTAGAACACAAATTGAACATGCAAATTTTCCCCTTGTCCAAAGACCTACAAGATTGTGTATAAATGGATTGAAAATATTGATTTTGATATTTACAATTATTATGAACAACTTAAGCATAAAAAAAAATTATTTTAGCACTATAAAATACCAAAAATATGTGTTAACAATATAACATACTGTAAAAATGTGTTAGCCCAAGGGCATCATGTATTGTCCATACAAGTATAGCACGAAATTGAAATAGTTTTTGTCCTATTAGTCTAGAGATGTCATACATACTGACCACATTCCAAAACTCTAAAAAGTCATCAATAAGAGGTTCATTATAAACATTCATATCTTTAACTTGGTACTTGCCTAGTTGAATGAACCAAAACATTACATAATTATTATGATCATTTTGATGCATTATTTATAAATTAATTTAGATGAATATTAAATGAAAAAATACCTAGTACACTCATTTCCAACATTATGTGATCACTCTTTATGGGCATCTAAGGAGGAATTTTACTGTTAATAAAAAAACATCCCACAACAACTAAATAAGTCTCATCTCTCCAAATGGAATGACATCGTTTGTTGCCAATGAAAGCTTTAGATTATGATGTTCTTCTTTAAAGTGTGTCCAAGTTTCTTCTATATCCTTAAATTCACAACCATCTATAGGAATTCACATAGTATCATCTTGACTTCTATTGTATACATGGTAATCCATAAATTGTGCCAAGCTAGTGCACCTAAATAATTGTTGCAGGCAGGGAATGATGGGAATGTACCAAGAAACCTTATGAGGCACCTTTTTTGTTATTTGATATGATTGATATCTACTAATATGATAATCATGGTATTCTATTACAATTTTATGTTTTTTATTATATATAGTATGATAATTGGAACATGTATGTATTGTTTGATATTGTATTCCAATATCTTTCATAAAGGAAGATAATTCTCGATACAAGTGAGGTATAATGTTTGATGGTGGTAACAAACACTCACCTATAAACCTACAAAAAAATGTATAATTTTTTAATATAAAGAATATTAACGATACTCTAATATAGAGGAGGACAAACGATATACCTTAGCATACATGAGATTACTACTTTGGATAAACCATTCATGTAACCTTGAAGTTTACCAACAATAATACAATGAAAAGAAGAGTATATTGGGAGCCTTGGTATAGGGGCTTATATACCCTCTCAAGTAGAGGTATATAAGGATAATAATCATCATCATGATTAGATGTACTAGTACCATCATCTTGATCAACTATGCTAGTACCATCTTCTTCAATAATGTTCTCAAGAACATGATCAATTACACCAATGCCATCATCTTCAATTTTGTTCTATGTCAAATGATTATCTTCTTCCATGGAAACATTATCTTTGACTTGCATATTCAAACCTCCATGTTCCTCCAATTGGAAATTCACTTTCACCAATGGACAAAAATCATGCCCCACTTCAATGTGACCATATTGCCTACAATATCTCTCTATTGTTGTGATTAAAAGTCTTCCAATCTCTAAAACCGTATAATTTTTGCAAGTAAAATAACATTTTCCATCACTATTTATTTTGAACTAAGAAAAAAATATTGCAATTGTCTCATTATTTTGTTCTAGGTTCATATTGTTAGGCATGGTCTTGATGCAGTAAGGTATTAAGTGTTCTCCAAACTCCAATAATGAAGTTGACTTGGGTTAACTCAACCTTCCAAAGATTTAATTTTGGTTAGGATCCTTTAAGTATTCCTACATAGATCTTTCTTCTCCTAGAAGCAAGAACTCTTCAATTCTTAACCCACTCAATCCACTCTACAGGCTACCTAGACACCCTAGTGGTTTTCCAACACCTTCACACCTCTACTACAAGATCTTTTCCATTCAAGGTGTCCAAAACCTTCCAAGGAATTTCATTCAACTTTTTTTTCCAGTCCCCAAACCAGATTTCGTCTATTCCTTTCAACTTCTTGTTTTTTCCAAACCAAACTAGTGGATTTAAGCCTCAAAAACTGGTAATTTGAAATTTATTCCAATTTTACCTTAACAAGGCCCCAAATAACTTTGATATTAAAATATAATTTTTGAAGAAATTTCACATTACAAAATATCCCATCTGGGTTCTGTACGAAAATGTCCCAAATGCAAAACCCTCCTTTTTAGGCTTAAATCAAGGGTTTAACCTTTGTCCACTTAGTCCAATGGTAAAATCTTCTCCTAAAAACTTAAAACCAGGTTCAAAAATTCCCTCTTGGTCTCTAGTGTTCACTTAAGCTGCCAAACCTTGTCTTTCCATTCAAAAGGTTTCTCCAAGCACATTTTTCCCTCTTGGAATGGCTCAACAATACAATTGTTTAGCCCTTAATTCACCATTTTGACCTCACAATCATGGAGTAAAGGCTGGATCTCTTGTTTCCTATAATGGTACACCTATTCCTAGCTATCCAAAAATCCATGATTAGGTAGAGACCATGGATGGCTAGGAATCCATTAAAATGCTTCAAAACCCTTGCTTGCTTAAAACTAACAAAATGAAGAATATGAATCCAAATGTTCAAAAAAATGTTTTGTACTAATTAAAATAAACATTTTAGATGTGTAAGAGTATGCAAAATACTGGTCTCAATCAGTTCATCACAAAAAACCCAAAATTTGCTTGATTAGAGTACAAATCAACACACTAAAACACAAGAAAATGCTCCAAAAACTTGCTCCTTTGATTCTCTAACCCCAATAATTGGTGATCTACCACATTTATGCCTCTCCCTAGGTCATTTGGACATTTCTCCAACCAAATTTCAAGTTGGTTATGCATTCTTGGCATATTTTGCAAGAAAATGTAAAAGTTGCAAAAATTGCAACTTTTGAACAACTTTTTGAACTATTGTGCAATTTGACTCCAACTATGCATGAAATGAATCGATATCTTGCCTAAAGACTAAATATGACCAAAAATGACCAAATTCATCCTTTTTTCAACCTTTGACCAGTTGTTGACCATGGTTGACCGACCTAGAGTAACTTGAACAAACAAGCACAAAGTGTAATTTTGGCCCTCAAATGAGTTCACCAACCTATTAAACATTCTTATTAAGAACTCTAGGCCCTATCTAGTTTTGTTTCCCTTAGAGCTTATCACACAAAAAAATTGAAAATTAACTAATTTGACCACTTATTTACCTTGTGCTTATGCACCAATTCTTTCTTCACAGACAAATATTTAGGCTATAATTATATTGAAATAAACATGCAAACATTCGTAATATCTTGTATATATTAAAAAATAATAAAATATTACTATCAATTTAATTTTAGTGTACTCTAAATATGGTATCAAATATTACAAAATAGTTATCTATCTGACTTGATACAATAAAAAAGTTTCATGTTATGATGCATCTTTTGTTTGTGTTTCAATCACTTACTCCTACAATGCTTATTGACACTTGGAATATGGATTGAGATATGATGAGAACCATTTATGTCCCATTTTAGACCCTATTGCATTTTATTTCACACACTGTCATACCCATTTCTATATTCCATTTTCATATATAATAATGTATTATTATAATATTTTATTGCATATGATTAAATATTAATAAGTGATATTTAGTTTAGTTTTGGGATAAAATATGAAAAATTATAAATTGATTTTTTTTACTAATAAATGTTATTTCAAGTCCTGTAAATGACATCTCACAGCATGTTGATGAATGGAGAAAACTTAAGTATTCTCATCAATTTTTAGATTTCCTATCACATTTTACAAAAGACTCAGACTTCTTGTCACCTACAAATTTCCTTGTTGCCTGCCAGACTTGCTTTTGTTGGATAGACTTCATGTTGCTTGCGAGACTTTTTATCAATTTTTTTGTAACTATGAGCTAAGTAAGCTCCTAAATTTTAAGGAAGTTATTTCTAGGAAAGTCAAACATGAGCCACAAAATAATAGAAAAGTGGCATAAAAAAAAGGAAATAACTTGGAGCCATATTATAATATAAATATGAGCTTCGTGGAAGGAAAAAGGAGACAAAAACTTTTTTTTTACTTCTTGATTAATTAAAATTAGCATTTGCATGATCGGTCCTGTGTAGAAAAGTTCTCATTTAGTTTGTTGTGCAAACTAGGAGCAAGGGCCTACTCCTTCGGAAGCTCAGTGATAATTATTTTATGCATTTTATTTTGGTTTGATATTATTAATTAAGATAGATTTAATTTATAGTTGTGTTTGCTAATTAGTTTAATTTCATTAGTTCTAATTTATTATAATATTTGTGTTCTTTTAATTTTGATACGATAGTTCTAATTTATATTTTCATAGTTGTGTGGTTTTAATTAGTTTGATATTATTTTGATAAGCTAGATCTAGTTTACTTTAATAGTTATGAGATCTAAATTTTACCAGTATAGTTTGATAATATATTTTATGTTTAAGCTTGTTTTGGAAAATTAGATTAATTTAAAATTTAGTATTATTAATTTGGTGAGATGTTTTATTTTCTTTTAATAAATTGTTTTTTTAATGTGTGTATAGTTCCAATTACTAGGAAGTGACAGTTCCTATCTCTAGAATTATTTTCTTTGTTGTAGGTTTTCTTCTGAGTGATCTAGTTGCACTCATCCCCACTCAGCATGTTATATTCATCCCTTGAGCACATAGCCACTATACCTTTCATCAATTTATGACCCTAGATTGACATTTAGATGCAAGATGAACTGGTTCATTTATTATCAATATTAGAACCATAGTTTATCCCTACATTTTTTGCACCACTATTGGGGAAACATATTAAAGGCATGAAATCATAGTAATCCAAGTTAGGAATAGTGCACCTTTAGAAATGTCTAATCAAGTGTCATCCTTGCCTAGTCCTATACCTTAGGTTCGTGTTGTAGTAAATCATTTAGGTGCATTGTTTTAGAGTTTGCAAGTAGGTCTTAGAAGTTAGATTCACTTTTACGTTATCACTAGTTGTTGTGAGTAATTAGAAATGAAAGGGGAAATTTGAAGAAATGATGTTAAAAATGATGCATTTTCAAGGTAGTTCAAACACATCAAAATTGAAAACAAAAATAGGTAGAGGAATTGTGTTGACCAAGGATGACATTTTTAAAAACTCTCTACCTAATGAATGTAATTTAGATGATTTTGATCTTCCATCATCACATGTATGTACAAATAGTATCTTTATGTTTGACCAAGAGAAAATCATTGATGAATTCTTAGAGCAATATGATTTAGAGAATGATAATTTAACCATTTGTTGTTCTATTTATTATAGGAAAGGTGATAAATGCATATCCCTCAACAATGAAGAACACATGGTGAACAATTTCAAAGAACAAATCAAGAAGATCAAGGTATGAGTCATCACTCTTCTGCATTGCAAAGACAACATGTTTCTTCAAACATAATTTTTCAGCTAGTATGCACAATGAATGTAATCATGCATGCTCACAACAACCCATATATCCATCTTATTTTCTACCATCTCCATTATTTACATTCAACTCATATTCACCCACTCTGTATCCAATACAACCCTTTCAATTATCTTTATTCAGTTTTTTCATCCACAATCTACTCCAACATATCCACCAATAGAATTCACAGTTCCTTATAAAACATCACATAATAAGGTGGTTCCAATTGCATATAATGATGATATTTTGATGATTTTGTTACATTCTATTAATATACATGAAATTGGTGATATGGATAAAGAATGTGAATTTTTTTTTAAAAGAACTAGAGGAACATATTGATCAATTTATCACACGTCAATTCAATTCTTCTTATCTACTTCTTAAATCACAAAATTTTGAGACATTTCTTACACATAAGGAGGCAAACTATTATCATTTCATCATTGAAAAAATATCTGTGTTGGAATTAATCATGCACTAAAAGGTGATCTATTGTATACCGTAATCATTCAGGTGTTGTGTGTGATATCAAATGATATCTTCCAAGATCTATTCTTTAAAAATATTTTAATATTCAAACATTAATATCTTGGAAGGCTTGTGAAAAAAAAGTGTATTCCTTTCAAAATTATTGATTGGTTCCAACTTATTAAAAGGAACTAGAAGGATTTGAACACATTAATGACCAAATAAAATATGACATATATGGATGATTCATTCATTTAACAAGAATAGAGGAATTAATATCTATATGTTTCTAATTCTTGGTTTTTGTATCTTAAAATAATCATTTATATATAATAGGTGATAAATCACTTTCTTGATTCCTTGGATGATTTGAATGCTCATGCTTTTGTAATTTGACATTAAGGAGAAATATATAGAATTAATAAATCTCAAGAAATCCTTATACGTATTTCTCACTCTATTTCATTCCTTGGATTATAGTAAGGTTTTCAGGATAGCATGAAGTTAGCTAGGGGGAAATCCCCCCAATTTTGTGATTCTTGATAGATTTCCAATAAAGCTTCATTAATTATTTCATTAGTCTTTCTAGTAAAACTCCACATGTGAGATCTCAACCAATTCAAGGTATGCATTCTTGTGTTGATTTTCCTTGATAATATATGTAAACAAGAATTTATTTATTTTTCTCCATTTTATTATTATCAAGTGTCCGTTCAAATTAATAACTCTACTATCATTTGCAAAAAAATTGTCTACTTAATAGTAGAGTTATTGAATGGATGATATTTCTATTGAAAGCAATTGATCAATTGTATATTGTCTTCAATGTTGCATAAAAATTCATATCTTTACTAGTCAACATATTTCGAGCTCACTCAAGTGATGAAGATAGTTTCTTGTGTCTATCAAGCATTCTAGTATTTACCAAGTTCAAAAGACAGTGTCTATTGAATTCACTTGGGCACCAAAGAGAAGTTTGTAGAAGTTTAGTGTTAATCGAGCTCACTCGATTAATAAAGGAAAGTTGGCATGGAACTAGTGTTAAACGAGCTCACTTAGTTACCAAAGGAAGTTTACAAAGTTGCAGTGCTAACTGAGTTCACTTGGTTAACATAGGAAAATCATTTCAGAAGTTAGTGTCTATAGAGTTGGGTTGCCTAACAAAGGATTTTCTTGTTGTGGCATATTGAGCTCAATGGATTTGCTTATTGGTTCCAACCAACTAAAGAGATGAAGAATTATTATTATATTCAAGCCTACTTGACAATATATATGATATAAGTATAAGGTCAAGCTGAGGATTGAATGTGTGAGAATGTGTGGAAGATAAGAAGATGCTCAGAGGAAGTGAATTGGAAGGATAAGTAGAATATCCTTATTGGGCTGCAAAGATTAATTTGATCAGGAAGGATCAAGCATTTGAGCCAAAATTGACATATAAAATCAGCAATATAGTTGCATCAACAATCAATTCATTTCATTGTTACTCTCTAACCATTGTAGAAGTGAATAAAATCTCTTAATAGAGTTATCCTAACAACTATTTGTAAATCCTCTAACAAGGTGGAATTTCTATATTGAAGTCTCTAAAGACCTTTAACAAGGCCACTCCTAATAGGGTGATTAAATCCTCTAACAAGGTTACACCTAACACTATATTTTGCAACCTTTAATAGGCTTGGCTCCTAACAAGGCTCACTCTAGAAGAGTAAAAAATAGTAACTAGTTGTAATTGATGGTTTTTCCCAAATTGGGTTTCCATGTTAAATCTTGGTGTCACTTGTGTTCATGCTATTTCTTTTATGTGTATGAAAATAAATAAATTAAGGTTAATCACACTTAATATCTTAAGATCTTTATGTTCCGTATTTATCGAGTTACATTTTATATTACAGTGCTTTCCAAGTTACAACATATTGATAGTATTAACCAATTGCTTGTATGTTAACCAAGTGAAAGAACTTTCAGTAGAGTTTATGTTTTGTACTAACATATAAGGGATCTAGGATTTATTTTTGTAGTAATTCATTCACCCCTCCCCTCTCAATTACTCTTCTTATATTTTTAAAAATTGGTATTAGAGCTTTTGGTGCTTGCAGAGAAGGTTTCAAGGACCCAAGCTAAAGATCAAGATGTCTTACACAAGAGAGATTGCCAAGTTGAAGAAAGATAACTTTGAGGCATGGTAGGAACATATGAAGCTACATCTGGAAACCATCAGTGATTCATGTCTGAAATATTTGAATACCCAGTATAAGGCTCCTATTGGAACTTTAACTATGGAGGAGATTATTGAAAAGAAGAATCATAAAGTTATGATGATTGACATTGCATCTACCCTTAACTATATTGAATTCGATGAAGTTAAAGGGTGTGATACTGCTCATGAGATGTGGACCAAGCTAAAAGATATCTATGGAGGTGATCTAATTAGGATCTAGGACTATTACAAAGGAATGCTGACTGATTACATAAAATTAATTGAAAACCTTTAACGAATCAAATTAATGTAAATGAAATAAGAGAACAACAAGATTAAGCTGATAATAGAGAAATTGAGAGAAAGAAGACGCAAACAATTTGATCTCGGAGTTTGTTCGCATGGACTACGTCTCTGGGTCTTGCTCCAATAGGGGGACCAATCCGATTATCTCCAAAAATTAGGTACAAATGTTTTACAAAGGCACTCCTTTGCAGTACAACAGCATCATGCTGTTTCAAAGTACAAGATTGAGCACTTCAAAAATCTCCCTTACTCTCAGCACTTGGACGTTCTCTCCTTTTTCTAAATGCCCCATAAGAGTTTTCTAACCCCCTTTTATACAAAAAAATAGCCAAAATAAGGCTATAACAAATAATTGTAAAAGATAGACTCTTCAACCAATTTTCCTCTCGAAATAACCCTTTACCCATTTTTGAAAGATTTGGTTCATGTTAAATTTGGGGTTTAAAATTAATAATTAACCTTAATTTACTAAGGTTAGGCCATCCGTGTATAAGATAAATATAAACTGCGCCTAATTCATTTTAAATCCCATAAATAGCGCAATGGCAGTTAAACTTTTTAAAGGGGTGCCGGTCGGGGGTTCCAATCCCGTTTACGGCCTCCTTTCCCTCCAATTTTCGACGAGTAAAGGTTACGTAGAAACTGCATTACGTAATTCTTAAATGAAATCAGTGGCCCAGCGGCCACTAGCCGGGCTTTAAAACCGGTAGGTCACGGGTTCGACCCCGCTGACCATCAATAGAATTTTCACATGTCATTTTTTTTTGTTTATTTATTTATTTTTAAATATATATTATTATTTTTTAATGCCATGCCACTTCAGACTTCAATCGGGCACCATTTTCACATACGATCTCCGTTTTTGATGAAACAAACATCGTCGGAGAGCTCTCGACAAGACCTTCGATTTGATGCCGACTTTGATCAAATTTGGAGAGTTTAATTTTTTCCTTTCTAACAGCATCTGTACCCAAATTTGACCAACCTTTGACTGGCCCTAACTTTTGTGTACGGACTCCTTTCTTGCCTATTCAAATTGTGTTGGGTCCAGAATTTGAGAACTTTAACATAGTGCTGACTTTTGGAGTTTTTGGGATACTTCAAATTTTGGTGAAAATATTTGTCGGATCAATCCTCCCCATTGAAGAGCTTTCGAACCTTCAAAAGTTTGGATTACTCGGAAAGAAGGTGAGGGTATAGATCCCTCACTTTACCAATCTCCATCCATTTTGCCTTGCTTGGATGCATCCCCTTCAATCCCACTTGAAGGTATTCAACTGGTCCTCTTCGTGAAGTTCTGACATTCCTATCAAGGATAACATCTTGTGGTAATTCTGATATGTACTTTGGTGAAAGGTCATCAATTGATGGAACTTGAACACTGACGTCTTCATCCAAGATCATTGGAGGCTCATACAACTTCAGATTCTCAATATTGACAACTGAGTAAATTTGCATGTATGGAGGAAGATTAAGGCGAAAAGCATTAGTACCAATATTTTCCAAGATCTCAAAAGGACCATACCTAATAGAGTTGAGCTTCCTTCCTTCACCTTGCATTCTTTCCTTGCTGATATGTAACCAAACTTTGTCACCAACTTGGAATTGGTGATCAATGCAATGCTTATCATGGCGAGCCTTGTATTTTGCTTGGTTCTGCTCCAACTGTGCTTCAACTGCTTGATGGATTGCTTGAACCTTCTGGATGAACTTTAAAGCCTTTTTTGCATCATGGCATCCATCTAAAATTTCATCCTTCCCAAAAGGAAAATCCATTGGTGTCTTAGGTAAGTAACCAAAGCAAGTCTCAAAAGGAGACCTCTTTGTAGAAGAGTGTGTTGCATGGTTGTAAGCATGCTGCACATAGTGAATACTTTCATCCCACAACTTAGGATGCTTGCTGCAATAACCTCTAAGTAGATGCACAACTGTCTTGTTCACTACCTCTATCTGTCCATCGATTTGTGGATGGAAGGTTGTACTCTTCTTCAGCTTAATGTCCATGAGTCCCCACAAAGATGACCAAAATTCCCCTAAGAATCGAGAATCTCAATTTGATATAATAGAAGTGGGTAACCCAAAATGAACCCATACATTTTGAAAGTACAAATGAGTAGTCAGTTCAGCAGTAACTTTCTTTTTACAAGGCATTAAAATACACATTTTTCTGAACCAATCAACTACTACATACAAATAATCATGACCCTTCCTAGACATAGGTAAACCTCCCACAAAGTCCATAGATACACCTTTCCATGGATGGGATTGTATAGGTAATGGTGTGTACAAACCCAATTTCCTATTACTTGGTTTGCTGGTTGCACACATTACACATCCTTTTATATACTTGGTGACCGTTTCCTGCATATGAGGCTAGTAACAATACTTTTGTAATTGAGCTAGTCTCTTACTTACCCCGAAATGTCCTGCAATCAAAGAGGTGTGTGCTTCACAGATTACATGTGCATGTTCATCTTTACGAATTCATAGTTTTCCCAAGTGGTACAACAAATTATACTACACATAGTAATCTTTCTCTTCTACATGTTTACCCTGGATTAAAGCTGCATAGATATCCTTAAAGTTCACATCATTAGCATATTGTTCCTGAAAACTTTCATGAGCCATAGAACTATTTTGAAGGATTATCAAAGCATTCTAAATAGGAGGTCTAGATAGCATATCTGCTACTTTGTTATGGGAACCCTTCTTATACATAATTACCAAATGAAATTGTTGTAGAAAACCCATCCACCTAAAGTGCCTACTTTGTTGCAACTTAGATTGTGAGTGCAAATATTGTAGTGGCTGGTGATCAGTGTGGATTACAGTTTCTTTTCCCATTAAGTAATGTTTCCATTTTTTAACACTCTAAACTAAAGCATAAAGTTCTTTATCATATGTAGGATAGTTACGTACTACTCCTGAAAAAGTTTCGGAGTGGTAGCAGAATGGTTTACCTCCTTGCATGAGTACAGATCCCATGGAAAAGCCGCTCGCATCTGTCTCAATCTCAAACGGTTGATGTAAATTAGGTAGAGCTAAAAATGGTGCAGTACTCAACTTTTCCTTCAAAGTATTGAAATCCTTCTGTTGCGGACCTCCCCACTGAAAATTTGCCTTGGTACTGGTTAATGCATGTAACGGTGATGCAATGAAAGAGAAATTTGCAATGAACTTCCTCTAGTACTGAACTGCACCTAAGAAACTCTTGATTTCTGTAACTGTACTTGGCTTAGGCCATTTTACAATACATTCGACCTTCGCAGGGTCTACTTTCAATTGACCATTCCCTACGACATAGCCTAAGTACACTAAGGATGTCTTTGCAAATTCGCATTTTGACATCTTTACATATAGTTTTTTCTTTTCTTAGTACATCAAGTACTTTCTTTACATGAATTACGTGATCATCCCAAGACTTACTAAATACAAGAATATCATCTAAATAGACTATGACAAAATCATCAATAAAGGGATGGAAGACATCATTCATGACTCTCATAAATGTAGCTGGTGCATTACAAAGCCCAAATGGCATGACCAACCACTCAAAAAGTCCCTATTTTGTCTTAAAAGCAGTTTTCCAAATATCACTTTTTGCAATTCTTATTTGATGATATCCACTAAGTAAGTCTAGCTTAGTGAAATAAATTGCATGTTTCAACTGATCAAGTAAATCATCAATTCTTGGAAGAGGGTACCTGTTCTTTACCGTTATCTTGTTCAGAGCCCTGTAGTCAATACACATTCTCCAAGTCCCATCTTTCTTTGGAACCAACACAATAGGAGAACCACAAGGAGAAGTACTAGGACGAATAACTCCTTTCTCAACAAGCTCCTAAACTTGCTTTTTGATTTCTTCATTCTGCAAGACTGATAAATGGTACATGCCGATATTAGGAAGTGGTGCATCTTGCTGCAACTGACTCTCATGTTGTATCTCTCTCTTAGGAGGCAATCCTTTCAATTCCTAAAACAAGTCATCGTAAGCAGAAACAACTTTGACCATTTCAAATTTATGTTTTGGATCACATCCCTTAAATGCCTCAGATGTTTCATCTTCTTTGGCTTTTACAATCATCAATACAAAATTCTTACTAGAGTTGACTAACCTTTTCATTTGACCAGCATTCACTAATGCCAAATTAGTCTTAACCTTATGTGCCCGTACAATGTATTCAATATTGTCTTTAAACAAATGATACTTATTTTCCCCTTTATAAAAGATAGCCTATCGATCATACAAATAGGGACTCCCAAGTACAAGACCACAAATATCTAAAGGGACTACATCAGCTTCTACCTCATCCACAAAGTTTGCAGTGATAGCAAATATTAACTTGCATTGTTTAGTTACTTGTAACTGTGCATCATCGCAAACCCATCCAAGAGGATATGGTTTTGGATGAGGTGTTGTAGTCAAGTTAAGCTTTTTAACAACTTCCTCAGATATCAAATTAACTTGAGAACCTGTATCAAATAATGTATCGACCTTAGTATGCTTGATAATAACTCGGATGTGAAATAATTCATTCCTTAGTTTATCATCCTTAGGAGAAGATTCTTTACTTGTACTTGCACTTATGCTAGAAGAATTTATAGCTGATGAGAGAGATATACCTTTTCCTTTACCTTGAATCCTGGTAGCAACAATTTTTGTCTCATCTCCGGAGTCAGCTCCAAGATCTTGTTGAGTTATAGCAGCAGTCTTTTGTTTGCCTTTGTTTCCACCAAATCGCTTCGGCCTCTTTTCAGGATGCAGCTTCCAGCACTTAGAATCATCATGCCCTTCTTTCTTGCAATGTGAGCATGTGGGTTTCTCACCCTCTTTCTTTACTGTTGCTATCTTTTTACCCTTTCCTTTTCCTTTGGACTTTTCCTCAGACTTGGACAACTTTTTATCAGACTTATCAATGAAAGTACCCTTACCCCTTGATTCTAAATGTGTTGCCTGGACACATACTTCATCCAAATTACAAGGATTCAGGATGAGAATAGAATGCCTTAAGTAAGAATGAAGACCACCTATATACTTGAGTAAGGTGTCCTGGGTATACAATGGGACATTTAATGAAATAGCCTTTTTACGAAATTCGTGGGTGTAATCCTAGACAGACTAACCTTTCCCTTGCCTAAAATGTTGCCAGTTCATCATTAACTGCTGCATATGGCCTAGCGGGTAGAATTTCTTTTTTAAAGCAGTAACAAATTTTGACCAAGACAAATTAAACTTACCATGTTGTGAAGTTTCATCCTGAGACCTACTCTCCCACCAAGTTAAGGCTACACCACCTAATCAAAGAGTGGCTAACTAAATTCTGTCAACATCATTTACAAGGTTTTGAACTCTACAGTAGACTTGTACTTGCTGAATCCAGTCATCTAGTTTCTCGGCATTTAACTCTCCACAATATTTTGGTAAGTCAAATTTTACATCCAACTTGATTCGAGGCTTATGTCCACCCTTAAAAATATTAGAAGACTCAGAATGGGTAGAAGAAGGAGAAGAGGGGGAAGAAGGAGAAGAGGGAGAAGGAGAAGATGGAGGTGTCTTTGGCAGATCACAATCAACACCTTTCTTTTTCCCTTTGTCCTTTCGAGCTGCACATCTTTGCATCTTCTCTTCTCTTTCTTGTACCAAAACTTCTACCATTGTCTGCAAACTCTGAAGAGTCTTCTGGATACTTCGGTCTTCTAAACTTTGTACACCACCTTCATCTGCCATTTGTGATGATGGTTTAGTCATTCATTTTCCAATCTCAGGATTGTATTCCTCGAGCTTTCCTTCGCCTTTCTCAATCCTAGATCTTGTTAACATTCAAATCTGCAATACTAGTCCAACAAAAGCTCTGATACCAAATTTGATTTGATTAGGATCTAGGACTATTACAGAGGAATGCTAGTTGATTATATAAAATTAATTGAAAACCTTTAAAGAATCAAATTAATGTAAATGAAATAAGAGAACAACAATATTAAGATGATAACAGAGAAATTGAGAGAAAGAAGATGCAAACAATTTGATCTCAGAGTTCGTCCGCATGGACTACGTCTTCGGGTCCTGCTCTAATAGGGGGACCGATTCGATTATCTCCAAAAATTAGGTACAATTGTTTTACAAAGTCACTCCTTTGCAGTACAACAACATCATGTTGTTTCAAAGTACAGGATTGAGCACTTCAAAAATCTCCCTTACTCTCAGCACTTGGACGTTCTCTCCTTTTTCTGAATGCCCCATAAGAGTTTCCTAACCCCCTTTTATACCAAAAAAAAGCCAAAATAAGGCTATAACAAATAATTGTAAAAGATAGACTCTTCAACCAATTTTCCTCTCGAAATAACCCTTTACCCATTTTTGAAAGATTTGGTTCATGTCAAATTTGGGGTTTAAAATTAATAATTAACCTTAATTTACTAAGGTTAGGCCATCCGTTTATAAGATAAATATAAACTGTGCCAAATTAATTTCAAATCCCATAAATAGCGCAATGGCAGTTAGACCTTTTAAAGGGGTGCCGGTCGGGGGTTCCAATCCCATCGGCAACCTCCTTTCCCTCCAATGTTCGGCGAGTAAAGGTTATGCAGGAACTGCGTTGTGTAATTTTTTAATGAAATCAGTGGTCCAATGGCCACCGGTCGGGCTTTAAAACTGGTAGGTGATGGGTTCGACCCTGCCGGCCATCAATAGAATTTTCACATGGCATTTTTTTTTTTTTTTAAATTTATTTATTTTTAAATATATATTATTATTTTTAATGACATGCCACCTCAGACTTCAATCGGGCGCCATTTTCACATACGATCTCCATTTTTGATGAAACAAACATCATCAGAGAGCTCTCGACGAGACCTTCGATTTGATGCTGACTTTGATCAAATTTGGAGAGTTTCATTTTTTGCCTTTCTAACAGCATCTGTACCCAAATTCGACCAACCTTTGACTGGCCCTAACTTTTGTGTACAAACTCCTTTCTCGCCCGTTCAAATTGTGTTGGGTCCAGAATTTCGAGAACTTTAACATGGTGCTAACTTTTGGAGTTTTTGGGATACTTCAAATTTTGGTGAAAATATTTGTCAGATCAAGAGGTGATGATAATATGAGAAGAGCCAAGGAAAAAATCTTAAGAGGTAAATTTGATTAAATGAAGATGAGAGAAGATGAAAACATTGCAAAATATGTTGAGAGAATAAAAGCTAGTGTAAGTGCAATCAAAGCCTCTGGAGGGAAAACTGATGATGTGATAGTTGTAAGCAAGGTACTCAAAACCCTTCTTCCTATCAATATAATTAGAGTGCTAGTTATTCAAGAGATGAGATATGATCCCAATAATAAGATAAATTTAGATACTGTAGTGGGAAGGTCAACAATGTTTGAGCTAGATAACTATGGTAATTATGTTCCTAGTTCTAGCAATCTTGAATTTGCATTTCAAACCAAGTTGTCACTCCAAAAGAAAGCTACAAATTCTAAAGGAAAATAGCCTAAAAGTCAAGAGGAAGATATTTCTAATAGTGACCTTGAATCCATTGAAGCCTTGCTTGCAAGAAGATGTGCCAAAGGAAAAGAAAATTACAAAGGTAAAATTCCTCTAATCTATTTTTCTTGTTAAAAAATTGGTCACGTTACTGCAAGGTGTCCAAAGAGAGAAGACAAAGAAGAAAAGAAAAGAAGCAACTACATTAGCAAGAAGGATTTCAAAAACTACAAGGAATACAAGGATAAAGGTAATAAGTCTTGTTTCATGGCTAAAGATTTTGATAGTAGTGATGATGATGGAATGGTTTATATTGTTGTAAAATATGAATTAGATAACGAAGATGATAATATTGCATTTATTTCTCATGTTAGAAAAAAATGTTACATGGATTATTGATAGTGGTTGTTCTCATCATATGACTGGTGATAAAACAAAGTTTGAACATATGGAACACTATGATGGTGGGAGTGTAAGATTTGGAAACAATGAACCTTGTTGCATAAAAGGAAAAGGTTTTATTTCACTAACCAATGAACTCGGATATGATAATGCTTATTGGGTTGAAAGACTAAACCATAATCTACTGAATGTGGTATAGTTGAATAACATTAGATTCAAGGTATACTTGATGAATGGAAGGCCAAGCTACTAGATGGAAAATGTAATCTAGTTGAGTCTGGTAATCAAACAAAAGTTAACTTATTCTACCTAGATCTAAGTTAAAGTTCATGTTTCATTGCTCAAGCAGAAGAAAGCTAGTTATGGCATAAAAGATTATGTCATGTGAACTTTGATAACCTAATCAAGATAAGTAAAAACAAAAAGAGTGAGAGGTATTCCTAGTTTAAGGAAACTTGACATGGGCATGTGCAAGAATTGTCAAATTGGTAAGATTGGCAAGAGAAGTTTAAAAAGTAAGAACTATCATTCTGAAGAAGTCTTGGAGATGGTTCATACAGATCTTTCTGGACCTGTTGGCATAGAGAGCTAAAGTAGAGATAAATATTTCATTTTATTTGTTGATGATTATTCTAGAATGATGATAGTATTGTATCCAAAAGATCAATCTGAAGCTTTTCAAATGTTGAAGTGGTATCTAGCTAGAGTTGAGAAAGAAATAAGAAAGAAGCTAAAGTGTTTAAGGTCAAATAGAGGAGGAGAATTCATTTATAATGAATTCAATGAATTGTATACTAAGAAAGGAATCAAAAGACAAGTATCAGCCCCTAGTACAACTCAATAGAATGGTATAGAAGAAAGAAGGAACAGATCAATCATGGATTGTGTAAGAACTCTGATGATAGAAAAGAATATTGCAATCAAATACTGGAAAGAAGCAATCAATACAGTAGTTCATACCTTAAACAAAGTATAGCTAAAGAAAGACTTACATTAGACTCCTTATAAACTATGGTATGGCTATAAACCTAATGTAAGTTACTTCAAAGTATTTGGTAGCAATTTCTATATCTTGAAGGAGACTAGGAAAGGTAAATTTGATGTCAAAAGTGATGAAGGCATATTCCTAGAATACTCTAGGAGAATTAAAGCATACAAATTTTTGAAACTAACTACTCATAAGATCATAGAAAGTGCACATCTAAGAATTGATGATTTTGCAAAAAAGAGTGAAGAAGAAAGTAGCAAAGAACTTGAAGACTACAAAAAGTTTATTTACTTTAAACTTGAAACATTACCTAATCAAATTGGAAGTTAGTGGACTTCACCTCTTGAGTCCTCAAAATCTCTAGAAGCACCCGAGTTGTAGCCAGTGCAACTTAATTTATAGTCTAAAGGACCCAAGTTGTAGTCATAAGATACCAAGTTGCAGCTAGTGCAACCTGAGTTGGAGTTGGTAGGACCCAAGTCACAGACAATGTGACCTAAGCATGATATAGAAGAGCATGGTGAGGCAAGTGGAACAAGCTCTAAATCCAAAGTACCTATACTTGTAACATATGTTAGAAGACACCATGCACTTGAGAAAATCATTGAAGATAAGTTAGGAGGTACAATGACAAGGAACAAATTAAAAGGTACATATTTGCTTACTGAATTTGAACTTAGAACAGTTAAGATGCTTTGGATAATAAAAGTTAGATTAAAGAAATTAATGAAGAGATAGCAAAAATATAAAGGAATGAGACTTGGACTCTTCTTCCTAGACCCAAGGATAAGAATGCAATTGGCACATAGTGGGTGTTCATAAATAAGTTGAATGAAGATGGAGAATTTTCAAGAAATAAAGCAATGTTATTCTCAAGAGGAAGGTATTGATTATGGTGAAAGTTTTTTCTCCTATTGCAAGATTAGAAGTTGTTAGGATTCTACTTTCTTATGATGCACATAAAGGATTTAAAGTATATCAAATGGATGTAAAATCTCCATTTTTGAATGGAATTCTAGAAGAAATCTACATAGAGAAACCTAAAGGTTTTGTAGATCCTAGCAAAAAAGATATGGTTTGTAAATTGCACAAAGCATTATATCATCTCAAACAAGCTCCCAAATCTTGGTATGAAAGATGTCATAATTATTTGATGAAGATTGGTTTTCAAAGGACAAACGATAACAACAACCTATACATCAAAGAAGGATGAAATAAGAAGATTATGTTGGCAAAAATCTTTTTGGATGATACATTGTTTAATGGAAATGATTAAGGAATTTGAGATGTTAATGTTTGGAGAAATCAAATTCTTTGTTGGCTTGCAGATTCAATATATGGTATCTACATTACTCAATCTAAGTATATCAAGGAGATATTGAAGAAGTTTGGAATGGAGGATTCAAGACTGGTTGGAACACCTATGTCTACTAGACATAAGCTTTCCAAAAATGACGATCCAAAGGAGGTAGATCAAACCACATATAGATCTATGATTGGAAAACTTCAATATGTAGAGCATACTAGGCTTGATATAGCATTAGGAGTTGGTACGGTGGAAAGATTTTTAGCTAATCCTAAAGAAAATCATATGGTGGAAATAAAGAGAATCATGAGGTATCTAAAGGGTAGCGAAGATTATGGATTATGGTACAAGAAAGGTGCAACTTAGATTTGAAAGCCTTCACTAATGCAAATTGGGTAGGAAGTGTTGATGACAGGAAGAGCGCCAATGGTTGAGCATTCTTTCTTGGTAAGAGACTAGTGTCTTGGACAAGTAAGAAGCATAATTGCATCTCTCAGTCTACAAAAAAGATAGAATATGTTGCAATAGCAGTCAATTTTTCCAATATTGTTTGGTTCAAACAACTATTGGTAGGTATGAAGGTAGAAATCAAGGATCTAGTGGTTATCTTCTGTGATAACACTAGTGCAATTAATATATCATTGAATCATGTGATGCATACAAGACCAAGCACGTTGCAATAAAGTATTTTTTTCTGAGAGAATTGGTGCAAGACAAAGAGGTGAGATTGGAATATGTGAATACTAAAGAACAAATTGCAAACATATTCACCAAGTCATTACCTAAGGATGCATTTTTGTATCTAAGAGGTAAGCTAGGGGTTATTCCCCTATCTAAAGCTCACTAAACAACATTTAGTGATGCATCAACTGAGTATTCTTGAAGATCAATCAAATTGATACAATAATGAAAGTGAAGACTGCATATGAATCTATACATTAGGTACATTGAAATTCATTGAATATTGTCTTTGGCATAAGATGTCAAAGAGGGATAGTTTGATGTGCCATATCACATAAATTTTGTAAAGAAAGAGTTTTCTATATCAAAGAAATGCTATAACAAAGAAAAAAAAATTTGAATATTTGAAGATGTCAAAGAGGAAGAGTTTGATAAAGAATAAACTTGGAGGGTTTTTTCATAGAGCGAGAAACTGAAATCAAAGGAAGAGATTGATGTCAAAGGGATTTCACACTAATAGAGGGGGTTCTCATGGATGAGAATTACAATGAAACTAAAGATATTATCCTTTTATTTTTCTTAAAATTACATTGTATTATGACACATTATGTTTTCATCAATGCCAAAGAGGGATATTGTTGAAAATAATTGATCAATTGTATAATGTCTTTGATGTTATACGAAATGTCATATCTTTTACCAGTCAATGTATGTCGAGCTCACTTGGGCAATGAAGAAAATTTCCTATGTCTGCCAAGCATCCCAATGTTTACAAATTTCAAAAGATAGTGTCTACCTCATTCACTTGGGGACCAAAGAGAAGTTTCCAGAAGTATTGTGTTAATGGAGCTCACTCAGTTAACAAAGAAAAGTTGGCACGGAACCAGTGTTAACTAAGCTCACTCGATTACCAAAGGAATTTTATGAAGTTGTAGTGTTAACTAAGTTCACTTGGTTAACACAAGAAAATCATTTCAAAAGTTAGTGTTTATCAAACTGGGTAGGATAAGAAAGGAGTTTCTTTTTTTGGCATATTGAGTTTAATGGATTTGTTTATTGGTTTTGGACAATTGAAGAGAAAGAATTATTGTTATAATTTGTATTCAAGAAAACTTGACAATGTATATGATATAAGTATAAGGTCAATTTGAGGATTGAATGTGTGAGAATGTGTGAGAATGTGTGGATGATAAGAAGATTCTTTGAGGAAGTGAATTAGAAGGATAAGTAGAATATTGTTGTTGGGTTGCAAAGATTAATCTGATCAAGAAGGATCAAGTATTTAAACCAAAATTCAGATCTAAAATCAGCAATACAGTTGCATCAAAAATCAAGTCATTTCATTGTTACTCTCTAACCATTATAGTAGTGTATTAAATCTCTTAATAGAGTTAGCCTAACAACTATTTGTAAATCCTCTAACAAGGTGGCATTTCTAGATTGAAGTTTCTAAAGACCTCTAACAATGACACTCCTAACAGAGTGATTAAATCCTCTAATAGGGTCACACCTAATAGTGTATTTTGCAACCTTTAATAGGGTTGGCTCCTAAAATGGCTCACTTCAGAAGAGTGAGAAATAGTTTCTAGTTGTAATTGGTGGTTTTTCCCAAATCTGGTTTCCATGTTAAATCTTGGTGTCACTTGTGTTCATACCATGCATTTTATGTGTATGAAACTAGGTTAATTAAGGTTAATCACACTTAATACCTTAAGATATTTATGTTTAGTATTTATCAAGTGACAATTGATATTACAATGCTTGCCAAGTTACAACATATTGAGAGTATTAATTGAGTACTTGTATGTTAACCAAGTGAAAGTAGTTTCAGAAGAGTTTATGTTTTGTACTAACATCTAAGAGATTTGAGATTTATTTCTATAGTAACAGATTCACCCCTTCCCTCTCAATTATGGCTCTTATATTTCCAATAATTTATTTACTATACTTGATATGCTTGGTATTGAAAATGTGGTTTTAAGTCTTTTATTATGGTGGGTTGATATCTTTGCACTGATATAAGTTGGAAATATTTCCTACATTAGAATCCAACCGCATTGGCTTTGCCAACATTTTTTTTGTCTTGTTTTTTTTTTGGAATATTTAGTTTCTATTGTGCTTCACTATTCAATATTACATGAAAACTTCTAACTTGGCACACTCAGGATGTTCACCAACCAGAGATGACAATTCTCTTTTTTGGTGCTAGAGGGTGGTTTGTAACTTGGTCTATGAGATTCATAAATCTTATAGTGCTATTTTATAGAGATAAAATTATATGAAACTTGAAGATGTGCATAAGGACCTTGGTCATATTGCAGATCATCACATTCCTTCCTAGAGATGTGACTATATCCGTCTCTTATTTTATGAACACATTGACGACTATACTTAGTCTTTTACTCTACTACCTTGTCTTTGGTAATGAATTTTTGTTATTTCATATAATGGATACCTCTTATTCTTACCAAGATAAGATACCATAGTGTCATATGGTTTCATCAAAGAGCAATATGTCTTTTAGGGATTGTCATTATTATGAGCAATTATTTTACCTTAGAGTACCAATGTGTGTTCCAAAGTTCTACGAGTTGGTTCCATATTTAGTGGCATGAGATACATGGATCAAGATTAGTTTTGTGTGAAAGTAGTTATCATGCTCAGCTTAATCTTGGTCATCATATTAAGTTCATTATGCAATCCAGCTTCAACAGTACCTTTTGTTAGGGACATGGAAATAACTCAAATTTTTTATGATATCATTATTTATCATCCCTATAAGGATTTTTTTTTCCTTTGGTTATTCTATGCAGTTATTCAAAAATGAAAAAAAATAAAATAAAATAAAATAAAATAAATAAAAGATCCACCAATGAAAACCTTCAGGCATTCTTACCCAGCTAATGTTTGAAAATTATTTTTTGGTGCTTGTTAACTACAAAATTAATTCTTAGTGGTGAAAACTATTTTTACAACTCCATTAAGTGGTGAGTGATTGAAAATTGGCTTGCCATCGATCACTTGTCATTATCAAAAAAAATTAAAAATGAAAAATGAAAAAAAAGGACAAAAAATAAATTTTAAAATGCAATAATTAGTGTTTTTGGTTTTCCTACTAAGTTGCAAAAAACTTGAGAATATTATGTGTAAAGAATGCCAGATTAGTAAGATGACAAAATCAAGTTTCTCAAGCAAGAAACACACTTATAATGATTTTTGGAACTTTTGAATATTGACTTGTGTGGAGCTATTGATATATAGAGTTATTATACTTATAGATAGTTCATCTTGTTTGTTGATGATTATTCTAGAATGATGATTGTTATGTTCATGAAGGAAAAGTCACATGATTTTGATATGTTCAAATGGTATAAAGCTAGAGTTGAGAAAGAAACAAGAAAAATACTGAAATGTTTAAGATCTAATAAAGATAACGAGTTTGTTCTATTGAATTCAGTAACTTTTTTTGTAGAATGGTATTAAGAGAAAATTATCCGCATCAAGGACACCGCAACAAAATGAAATTGCTAAAAGAAGGAATAGATCAATTATGGATTATACAAGGACACTGATGATTGAAAAAGAAGTTGCACAAATATTCTAGTGAGAAGCTATTAGCACTACTATTTATACACTCAACCAAGTTCAATTAAAGAAAGGAACAAATAAGAAACCCTATGAAATTTGGTATGGTCATTCACCTAATGTAAGTTATTTCAAAATCTGTGGAAATAGGTCTTAAATTGACAAGCTTGGAAAGAATGGTAACTTTTATTTGAAATGAAATGAAGGTATATTCCTTGGCTATTCATCTAAGAGAAAAGCTTATAAATGTTTGAACAAAACTACTAACAAAATGATTGAAAGTGCATATGTGAGGATTGATAAGTTTGCAGAAAAGAATGATGTGGAAAGAAAGGAGGAACTTGAAGATCATAAAAGAAAATTGTATGTTAATGAAGAGGCACTAGACACACTACCTAAGTTACAACAAAGAGATATTAGACGTCAAAAGGTATTACCTGAGTCACATACTACTTTACCAACCCAATCATCCACATTAAAATCCCAATCAGCATCCATGTAGACTTTAAGATTAAGTCATCTCCTTTCTTATATCATATGCCAAATTATTTATTTCCTTTAAGATATATGAAAATTCTCTTCACAACAGTCATGTGTGTTCCCTTAGGGTTAGAGGAAAACCTTGCAACAATTTTAACAACATGTGCAATATATGATCTACTTGTACAACATACTAGAATTTACCAATAATTGAGCTATATTGTGTTTTATTTACTTCTAGAGATGTATCTTCCTTTGATAATTTCACTCTACTCACCATAGGTACATACCAATTGGCTTAGACTCATCCATACCAAATGTCTTCAACATTTACTTAACATACATAGATTGAGTTACATATATACCTCTCCTTGTTTGATGAACTTTTAAACCAATGAAAAATTTAATCTCACCAAATTGACATCTCAAATTCTATACTCATTTGATCAAAAAATTTCTTACATAACATGTCATTTCCTCCAAATATAATATCATCCACAAATATCTTTGAAATCAACACCATATCATGAAATTCAAATCTCAAATATATATTACTATTCTCACTTGTTATAGCAAATCCAATCTTAATTAAATTAGAATGTAACCTTCCATACCATACTCTTGGTGCTTGTTTCAATCCATATGTTGTATGTTCAATTCACAAACCATATTCTTCTTATCAGATTCAATGAATCCTTTGGGTTATTCAATGTAGACTTCTTCAAGTATTCCATGTAGAAATGCATATTTGGCATCCATTTGATAAAATTTAAACTTCTTGTAGGTAGCATAGGCAAACAATGTTCTTACACCTTCCAATCTTTCCACAAGTGCAAATATCTTATGATAATCTATGCCTTCTTCTTGAGCATAACCTTTGCAAACCATATTTTCCATGTTTCTTACCACTTCTCCATTTTCATTCAACTTATTTCTAAAAATCCATTTTGTTCCTATCACATTCTCATCTATAGGTCTCAGTACTAATGTCCATGTGTTGTTCTTCTCTATCTAAGAAATCTCTTCATTCATAACATTTATCCAATCCTCATTTTCTAATGCCATCTTTTAGTGTTCTTGGTTCAAATCTAGCTGTCAAACATGTATTGTCTCTTAACTTATTTTATGTAGCCCAACACTTCTATCACCAATAATCTATTTAGGTGAATGATTCTTTCTCATGTATTTTTCCAATAAAATTTTAGTTCTCTAATTTTCCACAATTCCTCCACTTAGCAGGGGTTCTACTTCTTTCTCAGGTTGTACTATCTAGTGTTTGGGTAAAGCAATCTTTGACTCAGGTAATATTGTTTGATATCTGATATCTCTTTTTTGTAATTCAAGTATTATGTCTAGTGCCTCTTCAAACACATATAAAAACTTGTTGTAATCTTCAAGTTCATTCTTTCTTTCCACATCATTCTTTTCTACAAACTTATCAATCTTCACATATGAACTTTCAATCATTTCATTAGTATCTTTGTTCAAACATTTATAAGTTTTGACCTTAGATGAATAGCCAAGGAATATACCTTCATTTCATTTTAAATCAATTTTACCATTCCTTCCATCCTTGTGCATATAACACATTCTTCCAAAGATTTTGAAATAGCTTACATTAGGTGTATGACTATACTAGAGTTCATGTGGTGTCATATTTGTTCCTTTCTTCAAATGAATTTGGTTGAGTGTATAAATAGAAGTACTAATAGCTTCTCTCTAAAATATCTATGTAGCTTATTTTTTAATCATCAATGTCCTTTCAAAATCCATAATTGATCTATTCCTTCTTTTAGTAATTCCATTTTGTTGTGTTGTCCTTGGTGTAGATAATTTTCTCTTAATACCATTCTCAGTAAAAAAGTTAGTGAGATCAATAGACATAAACTCACCACCTTTATCATATCTTAAACATTTCAGTGATTTTCTTGTTTCTTTCTCGACTCTAGATTTATATCATTTGAACATATCAAAAGCATGTGACTTCACCTACATGAACATAACAATCATCATTCTATAATAATCATCAAAGAACAAGATGAAGTATTGGTCACCATAATAACTATCTGTACCAATAGATCCACACAAGTTTGAATTCACAAGTTCCCAAATATCATTAGAAGTCTATGTCTTGCTTGAGAAACTTGAATTTATCATCTTATTCAGCTAACATTCTTTACACATAACATTCTCAAGTGTTATGCAGATTCAGTAAGCCTCTAACTCTTTTCTTTCTATTAACCTTCACAATGTTCTCAAATTTTACATGACAGAACATTTTATGTTGTAGCCGTACATCCTCAAATTTAGAAAATGAGCATGTCTCAATAGTAGGATCATGATAAAATAAGTTACCTTTTATTTACAACCTAGCTCCAATCATATTTCCTTCATCATCATAGATCTTAACATTTTTGTTCTTAAATTCCATCTTATGAAAGGAATTATTCAACTGAGAAACACTCAAAATATTGTACTTTAGTCCTTGTACTCAGTATGCATCATCACATCTTATCTTTTTAATCAAAATTAGTGATCCTCTACCTTTCACTAGACATGGAACATCATTACCAAGCTTAACACTTCTACCATCATCAAAATCTTAAAATTTATTAAACTTACTTAGATCATCAGTCATGTAATATGAGAAACCACCATCTATAATCCATGAATTATTCTTGATAACATGTGAAATAAGGATAGTTTCACTATCATACCTTTCTCCATTGAGATCTTCCTTGATAGTACCATATACCATCTCAACTACTTCCTTTTGTTTATTAGTATTGGACTTAATGTGCTCTTTTTTAAAAATGTAGCATGATTTCTTCCATTTATCTTTTTAGTCCTTGTTCTTCTTGCACTTGTAATCTTTCTTGTCATTTATGTCACTCTTACTTCTATTAGGACATTTAGTAGAAAAATGACTAACTTCATTGCACTTGAAACAAATCAGAGGCAATTTACCTTTACCTCTTAATAACCTTCTAGAAGGCAATGCTTCAAGTTAATCTAGATCATCCTCAGATTTAGACTCACTTTCTTCCTTAATTTTCTTCTCTTTCTTTGAACTTCCCATGGTTAGTGAAGATTCAAAAGCATTTCCTAGTGCAACCATACTATCATCATAATTGCTTGATTCTAATGCAGTCAACTGACCAACTAAACTGTCAAGTGTCAAAACATTACCAGGCATAGATCTCACTTCTTGAATCGTAGAAACTTTGATAGCATAAATATGTAGAAGAGTTTCAAGAAATTTACTACAATTTCATTGTCAGTAATAATTCCTCCAACAACTCTAGTTGTACGCACAACTTCTTTGATTCATTTCACATATTGTGCAACATTCTCACCTTCCCTCATTCTCATATCATCATACTTGCCTCTCAAAATTTTAGCTTTAGGTCTCAACATATTTGGATCTCCAAAGTATACAAGTGCTAATTTGTCCCACATCTATGAAAAATTTGTGCATTTTTTATATCATAAAGCTTGACATCATTAAGTACAGATGCAATCTCAATCATCAAGCTATTGTGATTCCTCTTTTTAGTCATTTGTTCCATTGTCATAAGAGCAATAGGTGCAGTCTATTCATTATCCAACTAGTGAGTTATATTATCTCTATTTCCAAATAGGTTTAACCTCATTCTATCTTTCCATGATGAGAAATTATCCTTGTTCAAATTTTGTACCTCCCTCTTATACATTTTTAGATCTTTAGCTTGAGTTCCTTTAAACTTCTTTCTCAAAAAATTGTGCTCTAATACCAATTGCTAGATAGCTATGAGGGAGGGGTGAATTAATTATGTCTAGTTATCCTACAGTCCCTTCAAAAATTTTCGATACCAAAAAAACTTCATCATCATCATAAGAATTCACTTATTGATCTCATTTAGCTTCTCAATTTATTCACTCAATCAACTTCTGTCAAATTGTCCATTCATTATTTTTGTTATTATCAAATGTTAGTAATAAAACTTAGTTATTACTGAGTTGAAGTAAAAAGCAATTACAATGTAAATAAACTTGCAACATAACAATAATCACACATTTGGCACAAAGATTTTTAACATGGAAATCCTCCTAAGGGAAAACTCACCTAAGACTGGCAACCCAAAATTTTCATTCTTCTCTAGAATGAGTTTTACTAAGAACCAACCTTGTTAAAGGTTTTCATACACATTATTAATGTGACCTTGTTAGAGGATTTTCATTAAAATATCATCTAGACCTTATCACTCCTCAATCCTTTCTAAAGAGTGGTATTCTCTAAAGGACTTATAAACACCACTAATCGATGTTACCATATAGGATTTTATAGACTTGTTAAGTCCACTTGGTTAAAAGTTTTTTTTTTACTAAAATGATTAGAAAGTAACAGTACAAATTGATTTGATAGGTTTAGCTCTAACTTGCTTGTTCAGATCTCCTTTCTACTTGGTCTTTTCTTATCTTTATCTTCTTATGTCTTTACTTTTTGATTCACACCTTCATACTTTCACTTTGTCTTAACTCTTCTTCTCTCTTGTCTCTTCTCTTGGTTCACCTATCTCTTATTTCTTCTTCAAAAAATTCACACTTTGATCTCTTTTTCTATTATTTGATCACCTTTCAATCAGCAACCAAAATATTTCTCAACAACTACTTATATATTAGTCTCCATGCTTTAAAATTCTTCCAGTTATTGCCACTTAATCACAATTGTCAATCTCAAGTTCATACCATTTAGTCACTTAGAAAATAGAACTTCCATAGATTTTTGTGATTGTCCTTATCGTTCTTCAATCTTCATCATCATATCTTCATTATATTTTTCTAGTCGTCGATCTTGTAAAAAAATTTAACTTGTTCCTTTGAGCTTCTTGAACATTATTTATTTCCACCAAAAGTTAGCCTTGGATTCCATCTTTCAAAATATGCTATTCTTTCTATTACTCAATGAACATAACATTTCACTCAAGTAAAACATCACTTAGTCAATACTAAGCTTACTCGGTTACTATTGAGCTTTCAACTTTGCTTTACAAAACTTCTTGGTAAATATTGTAGTCACTTGGTGAATATTTTCTTCCTTCATTCACCTTGTCACTTAGTGTAGCTTGTATAGATCATTACATTAATATTACATAATTTTTAAAACAATAAAACCAACATTACATTATCACTATCCAACTCATTCAAGTTTCCATTGAATACCATGTTTATCAACTTTGTCATCAACGTACTTTCTTCAAATCATCTTCTTCAATCAACTTGACCTAGCACTCTACTGAGTTAGCATAATGTCTAATCAACTAAGAATTAACATCATAGACAACTTAACAACTGATATGAATATTTTACATACATTCATAGCATCCCCAATCAAATTATCAATTGGGGCTAACAAATATTTCCAAAAGATTTTTTCCTGTAATCTCAATAACCCTGAAACACTCATAAAATTTATCTAGCTTAGATCCATCATATAATGTTGTAATCCTTAAGTTTCTTTGCTTCTTAATTGTCTAGAGGTTGAGCCTCATAACATCCTTATCATGATGTTTATCCATAATACTATAATTTTCCTCAACTAGACCTTCTAACTAAATTATCAAAAATAGAATGTAATAGTCTTACAATTGCTTCTATACCCTTGATCCCAAAATTGACACAATTTTGCCTCAATTATGCACATGAATCCAAGAAATAATCTGAATCAATAAAAGGTTATGTTCAATTTTTGAGTGCAACCTTTAATTCTATATCTAGATTAGAAGGGTCAATGTGACCTACTATGTTAGTGAAAAAATCCCATAGAGCTTCATTCTACTTCCTAAGGGCCTAGATATCATTTTCATTACAATCCATGGATTTAAACAAATATTTAACACCAATTGTTGCAAACTCTTTACCACCCTCTATTGTGGGTTTCTTGAGATAAATCTCTTTGATTCTATAATCCTCAGAGGGGAAGTTGTCTATATTACACTAGTTTGGAGGAACAAAAATTTATGCTTTCCAAATTCTCTCTTGATATTGTGTCACATATGACATGCATTCTTCGGGGTTCTATAGGGGCTATGAGAAACTAGAAAGTCTGGCCTACTAGGAGTGTACCAATTTCCTCTATTGTGGTGTAGGATCTCCTTAGTTGTATCACATTGGATAATAGACTGGTTTTTTGAGAAATGTGTTGTTGACTCTAGTTGGCTAGTAGAGGGAACCATAGGTTTTTCACTTTTTTTCTTCCTCTCCTTAATCATCTTATTCCTTCTCCCTTTTTTTCGAACTAACATTATATTATTGTTTATTTTGAGAAGGTATTGTCTTATCTATTGATAATGGTAGATAATGAGCCTCTAGATGTTCTTGGGGTTTACCATTAGTTGTAGTAGTTTCTTTTGTTGCTACACCCCCCTTTATATCCATAAAAGGGGGTATGGCCTCTTCCTTTTCCAGAGGAAGAAGAGCTTGAATTAATTCATCTTGTTCTTAAGTATAATAGGTGGATGAACTTCCTCTTCATTAGGTGGTGTACCATTCAAATCATTTCCTTTGGGCTCTTCCACAATCTTTTATTTTATCATCTCACCTCCCTCAATAATGGCATCCTTTACCATTGTTGGATCACCTATTCAATGGTTAACCCTTCAATTATAGTACTCACCTTCATACTAGTAATATTCATTAAAAGGACCTCGTGTTCTCCTTTTTTCTTCTTAGGATTGAGTTCAAAACATCTTATATCAAACTCATCATATCCCCACTTTTCTCCAATACTATCCCTCTCTTGATTGGTACATCCATCAATTTGGATCGATTGATTCCTAAATGATAAAGGAGTTTGAGGCTAGCTCTTCCTACTCTTTTCCTCCTCCACTTCCACACTTTTTCACATCCTCCTAATTAGTGGGTTTTCATTTTCAAGATCAAATTCTTTTTTTGGAATAGAACCCATTACTGAAGGAATGGAAACTCCCTTCTTCCTTTTATAAAATTTTCTCTTCGGATCTTTAGGCATAATCACCACTGTAAGTAGTTATTTTCTTCTTGGACAAGGGTCTCTAAGGGGTAACCTTTTCTTCTTTAGGTTATTCCTCCTAAATGATATCCTTTCTTTCTTCCCTTTGCCTAAACTTTTCTTGAACTTATACTCGTATGCTACCAACTTCACATGTCTATATGCAATTTATGGCTTCAAAAACATAGTTGGAACCTAAGTAGGAATAGTTACCTTCTTATTGTTTTTGTTTTTTTGGTTGGTAAGGTGCTATCACCTATGGCGTCTATGGGACAAGATCCATATGAAAAGGATTAGTGATATGTTTCCAAGTAAGAGCCTTTATATGCTCCACCCTATTCTCTCTATCATTGTTCTACAACTTGGCTACTTTTGCATTTAGGATCACCCTTTTCTATATCTTATATTTTATTTAAAGGGGATCCAAGATATCTAAGGAATCCTTATTTTGGGCCTTTGAGTGAATCTCTTCATCAAATACACATTTTTCCAAAGGAAGATACAAAAACAATAGTCCCAAATTCTAACTTCATAATCATCCACATAATTAATCAAATGATCTTCTATCTACAACTCGTAAAATAAATTGCATCCCAATATATCTTGAAGTATCCCATGGGATCAAATGATTTCTCCATTAGCAAAGACTCCTCCAAGGGGTATTATTCCCTCTCTACATATAATTTTCTAATATCCTTCATATCAATGATAGTACGACCTCCCAATGAAATGGAGAAGTCCTAAAAATGCCTATACTTATGCTTGCACTACTCATGGGAACTCTCAATTTGTCTACCTATAATTAGAAGAACCAACTTATTAGAGGGATATTTTGGTAAATTATATAGCCAAATGATAGAGCCAGAATCTATGATGTACATGAAATTTTAAAAAACTAGATATAGTAGGCCTAAAGTTGTGTGACCTTTGCAGCAACCTCTACATATAGCCTCTTGGCATAGTCACCTACCACATATCTTATCATCATGAATGCAAAATAATCGTTGATGGTGCAAAATTTAGGACTATTACAATTCAATCTTTCTTTACCAATTAGGGACACATCCTATGTGGCCAATGTTTTCCTTCCTTCATAGACCCTCTCTTTAAAAATATATAATAATCATCTCTTTCTACCAATAGATATACCACATAGGAGGTCATATAAAACCTAGGATCTTGAGTAAAAGAGACCACATTTTAATCAATAGAATCACTGATAATTGTGGCCTAGTTAATATGATTCATCTTGCTCTTAATTTTCTTTATGAAATGGACCATCCACCTCTCCAGGGGACCTAAAATAGACAAACCCATAACGCTACTTAGCATGAAAATTTAGTAGGTAGTATTTTTAGTTGTGGCTTCCCTTCTCATATCCACATTCCTAGATTTTGTGAGGAGTAGGTGTGATTAGGTAATTTTATTACACTATCTTCTTATCTTCCTCCTTATTGTCAATGATGAATCATCTTTGTGATCTCTCCAATAAAATATTGTAAAATGTACTTGATGAAGGGATAGGGAAAACATGTTCAATCACATCTAGTTGAATGTCTGGGACCACCTCTCTAGCTGTGTTCTCAACCACTCTTTCATCAATAGCAATTTTGAAGTAGAGTCATTATCATATCATAAACTTGGATGGAATTCAGGTGTGAAGCAACATGTACCAATTTCACCGACATAATTGATGTAAGAATTTTGTATTTCTCATCGTGTTTATTGCATAAACTAAGGAAAAACTTCTAATCAATCTTCTCAAGCTTCATGCTAGTGATCTCTGCATACTTTTCTTTGAACTTAGAGACAAGAGGATTTCATTAAAATGTGTACTAAATAATCTTAAGATAATCCACCTTCACTATTGTGGAAGAAGTCATCTCATTATCTTCACATAAGGAAATTTATAAGTAAATTTATTAAACTCATGAAATTAAAGTAACAAAGATGTTTAGATAGACTAAAGACATAAAAAAAACCCTAAAGAACTAAAATGAATCCAAAAACCTTGATGAATTGATGCAAAACTAACTCAAAAGCAAGACTTTAGAGTTGCAAGGATCAAACTTGGTTACAGACCAGTGGACATATCAAAGTCTACAAAGCTTGCAAGTCCAAAGTTTAGAGTAAAGTGGGGAAGAAATAGGGAATTGTGGGTTTCTAAAGGTCACAAGGGTATGATCTCTGCAACTCTACAAAGTCTATGATTTTGAGAGATACATAAGAAATGATAGAAAAATAAAGTTTTAGGGTTGCAAATCTATGTAACTCTATAGTTATGAAGACTTCTTCATTTTTTTCTATGGGATAAAAGGAAAAGTGAGCTTGTGGGGTTGCAAGGTTTGTGGACCTATGTGACTCTACAAATTTGACCTTTTAGTGGATTTAGAAAAAATATTTAGGCCATAGTGATGAAAAGGCAGAAATACTATTGTCAATAGAATGGGGGAAATCACCAAAAATTGACTAAAATTGAGCCACAAATGCTTTAAAAATAGTGGATAGGATACTAAAATAAATATTCAAAACCCAAGGATATAAGAAATGTGATAGGTGACCTAATCAAACCATAGTGGGAAACCATGGACATAAGCCTCAACTTGCAAATCTAGGTGGATAACCCATGAATGAGGGCATGGAAAAAGAGAGTAAATAAACAAGGAATAGGAAATCACTAGAGGACTAATGTGAAGGTAGAAAGAAAACTTGCAATGATGAAGCTCAAAGGGAAAAAAAGTGGAGAGTGGAAGAACATTAAAAAAATGATATTAAGTGAGGAAAAATAGCTCAACTTCATGTTTTAGAGACCTTGATGTGTGTTGATGTTAGCCCTGAGAGTTCCATCCATGCAGATATTGTAGAGTTGTAGATGTGTACAACTCTACACTTCCACATAGGGACGATCTTCCCCATCACAAAATTATAAAATTGTAGATGTTTGCAAGTTTGGAATCTCTTAACTTTAAAGACTTTGAACAAGGGGATCACTAACCATCAGGGTTGTGGAGTTGTGGACATGCACAACCTTGACAACTCTGAAGTGGCCAAAAAATAGAAACAAAATATATAAATTTGTGGACTTGTAGAGCTTCATAAATCTAACAAAAACATAATCCCACCAAAAAGGGTGAACTTGGAAACAAGGAAAAAAGAAGAAAACTAACAAAAGACGAAAAGGGGAAGACTCAACATATGTTGGTAGGTAACTTGATACATGACTTGACTATCAAGATCACTCAAAAGTGAATAGCATATGACATACCAGGGAAGCAAAATATAACCAGCTAAGATAACTAAAGATAGAAAGAAAATTAAAATGGGGGTCCCCATTTCTATAAGTGTAAAAAATGGGGTGTGTGTTGTGAAACCACAATAGAACCCAAAAAAAGAGGTATGTTTGAAAGGATGAAAAATGTTATCATGGAGCATCCAAGAAGTATGAAATTTCATATAGGATTACATTTTATATTTTTGGCTACATGTTGTAGATATTGGTGTTTACTTGATAAATAAAGGGCCCCAAATTTCCTTGGATGGTGGTATTCAAGAGGAGACATGGATAGACAAAAATGAAAACCACCCATTCCTATTTTGTTTTTTGTTTTGAGGCATTGCTATAGAAAATCAAACAAATCTTGAAGAAAAATCAAATAAGTGTGCTTTTATTGGGCATGATATTAATGATTTTGGTTATCATTAAAAGGATTTGGTGAATTAAAAAAGATTTGGAGTACAAGTTTCATAATCAATGAAAAGTTCATGTACACAGATTAAATACATGGAAAGAAGAAAGAGGAGGAACACACAAAAGATATGATGCTTGATGAAATCCCAATAAAATAGTCCCTATAGTGCCACAAAATATTGAACAACTAGAACCACAATATGATTCTCAAACTCTAGTAAAAAGATCTTCTATTATAAGTACACCTCCTGAGTGATATTATCCAATATTAAGTCACTTTGGTGAACCAAAAAGATATGCAAAAGCAATACAAATTAAAACTAGAAAAAAGTGTGAGAAATAAATAAAAGAGGATATTGATTATTGCTACAAAATAGAACTTGGGAGTTAGTGGTTTCTCATGAAGGTAAGAGATCATTGAAAAAAATGGATTTATGTGTTAAAGGAAGACCACAAAGACAACAAAAGATACAAGGCTATACTTTGTTTTATACGTAATGGGTCAAATCCTAGGTTTTTTTTTTTTTAAATTATTTGTTGAGATTAATTATTATTATCTGTTAAGATCATGTAGCTAAGATCCCCTAGATGTAAGGTTCATAGTTTATATTTTTTTGGTAGGCTCTTGCCTTGATAAAATGGTATACTTGTGGTTAAGTGTTTAGCAAAGGAAAACGGCATTGATTTCGAGAACATATTTTCTTTTGTTATTAAAATGACTTCAGTTCTAACCATTCTAAGTCTTATGGGCACACAATATTTACACCTAGAATAATTAGATCTCAAGATAGATTTTATCCATGGAGATTTGGAGGAAGAGGTTTATATGCAACAATTTTATGAATATGAGCTCAAAGGTAAGGGAAATTGAGTGTATCAATTGAAGCCTTGTATGGTTTGAAACAAGAACCCGAATAATGGTATTTGAAATTCAATAGTTTTATGGTTAAATAAGGTTTAAAAGAATGTCATTCTAATCATTGGTAGCTATAATAACCTTTTATTATATCTTGATGATATTCTTTTTGTGGGTCTAATATGTAGTATATAAATGACCTTCAACAAGAATTATCTTAGTCATTTATATCAAGGATTTTATGCATCAAAATAAATTCTTGTTATGAGGATTAATAGGAATAGGAAAAATTAAACTTTTACATTGTCTTAGAGTGATTATAAAGAAAAGATGTTGAAAGGATTTTGTATGTAAGATGTGAAATCAGTCAGTAAATCTTTGCCTAGTCACTTTAAAATTGTCCAAAGAGATGAGCCCCAAGACATAGGGGGAGACAAAGTGCATGTCTAAGTTTCCATAGTTTGTAGTAGTTGGAAACTTGATGTATGTCATGATGTGTACAAGGCCCAATATTGCACATGGAGTGGGATTTATGAGTAGATTCATGAACAATCTTAGAAAAGACTATTAGAATGTAGTAAGTGGACTCTTGGGTATTTTCAAGGTATACCATCTCTTTTTTATGTTTTGAGACTCCCATTTCAATTACAAGGCTATTATGATTCAAATTTTGTAGAGTATATTGATAGAAAGAGGAGTACTAAAAGGTATGGTTTTACTATAGGTGGCACAATGGTTAGTTAGATTACAAGATGAATCACAACTTAACTATCACTATACTTGACAATATATTTTTAGTTTGGTATTTATGGGTTTTCTTATTTGGATTTCTATCATGTGTATAATTATTTTCAAGGTTAAATGTTTTTGTTAAATATTCTTTAATTACATTATTTCCATAGCTTCTACATAATTTGTGTATTTGTTTAGTGTCATAACCAATTTCATAGTTCTCCTCTATTTTGATAGGATTGTTCTTACAAGATTCTATTCAAATCATTTTGTGTTCATCCTCTTGTTAATCTCATGGAAACATATATTGTTAATTAGTGTCAAAACACTTAGTCATAATGGAAAGATAGTAGCAATTGAGTTACCAGTTTGTAGTGTTAATCAAGCTCATAAATAAACCAATGCAATAATGTTAATTGAGCTCATAAAGAAACCAAGACAATAATGTTAACCTCGCAAAAAGTGAGCCATTTCAACCAATTGCACTGTCAATAGAGTTTACAGTCCTATAGATTCAAAAGAGTATTCCAAGATGATAATCAAGCAGGTAGAGCAGTGCAAACTAAGTCAAAAGCATCTACTGAGTGATCAATATGAACCAAGCATCCAGTGTCAAGTTAGTGCCAGAGTTAGCCAAGGTGATAGTGTTTCCCAAGTATCTTCAGCATCAAAGTCTTTGGACCCGAGTTATACCACTAAGCTAACTTGGTGATTTTTTTTGGAAATAATTATGTTGTGGATGACCTATGAAGTAATTTTTTTGATGAATAGTCCTTTTCTATTAATAAATAATATACTAAGATTACAATTCACAAAAAGGGGTCAGAGGATACAAGATCACCTCATCAGAGGTCACATGGACAAAGTCAAAATCAACAACTATTAATAAAAAAAAACCATATAAGAAGCAACCCTTAGCTAGCTAATGTAGTGCTAGTTGAGGGGGTTGTTCATCATGATCATGAAATCCCTTGTCATCCCTAGGTTTGGCAGGTGGGCTGGAAATTGTCCAGTCATTAGCAACATCGTCAAGGGCCTAGTCATTATCCTTTGTATCAAATGGCCAATTCCAAGCAAAAAGGAACTTTCTAGAAACCACACATTGAGGACTAGAAGGAGGAGCCATGGACTAGCCTATGCCACCATGGGGTGGGGAAACTGAGCGGTGCCACCAACCACCATCACCACCATTAGGAGAGCAGTGGTGGGAAGCTTGTGAAGATGGCGTATGCAAGCAATGGACTAAAGAACTACACCCCTAGAGAAGGCCTTTGGGTGGTGTGCTATCAACTGAGGCATCTAGAGGTACTTTGACAATAGTATAAGGGGCATTGCCCTAGTGATTAAGAAGCTCTTGAAGGTGGACCACCTTTTTTACTTGCACTTGAATCTACGTCATTTCATTATTACAAATAGATGCTTTAATGTACATAGCAATATTTATATCAAGAAAACTGTGAGTGAAAAGAATAACATTTCTATCTTTCCACAGAGTGAACAAAATCTCCATCCTAAAGGTATACCAAATTTGGGTAAATTTTCCAGGGATCTTGGGGGAATCACCCAAAATAACCACATGCCAAGAAAAGGGTTTAGGCTAAAATGACTTAAATAAATCATGAATCTAGTGCCAATAATTTTGAAAATGTCTACAGAACCAAAAAATATGTAGGAAAGACTTTGGTTGGCCACAAAATGGACACCTAGGATCTAGAACTCCAATATGCTTAAGCCGAAGCCTAAGGGGAAGACCTTGAAAAGCTAGGTACCAAGAAAAATGAGTAAGCTTGGGTTTTGTAATGGCACTCCAAATAGTGTCAAAGTGCTTTCTCCATTGAGAAAGGTAAGATTATAAATGCCATCTTTGATTAAGTGTATGTACCATCGACAGATGGGGAGAAAACAATCTATATCCCAAGCTTGAATTGTAGTAGGTGAAAGAAGTGGTAGGATACCATTTCTATTTAGTCCACCAAGGTCATATAGATTGTATACCCACTTTATGAATTAAGTGGCCTGGAATTGTAGAAAGCAACAAATCAAAAGTTTGTCGATCTAAATGAGCAAGGTGGTACTAGACTTTCATATCTTCCCAAGATTTGAGAATCATGGAGACCCTAGAGAAAAGATATTTAAGAGTCTTGATGCTTCACTTGAAAAAACATAGAGCACTAGCACTTTGATTCTTGGCTAAGGGAATACCTTAGATGGAAAACAAAGGAGACCACCAAATGTTTTGTTGGTTCAAAGAGAGCCCATCACAGAACTCATCATTAGACTAGTGAAGCCAAGGCTTAACAGCTTCCCAAGCTTTCCATATGTTCTTGATAACAAAAGAGCCCTATATATGCATCAGTTCTTCCATGATGAGAATGGTTTGAAATCCATTCCCCTTCCATCTAGGTTTGTTAATAGGAAACTCAGAGGAAATGCAATGCCAAACCAGAATCTTCCAAGCTTCATCTCTAGTGATGGCATGAACAATCCATTTGGCACATAGAGAAAGGCCTTTCTTATATGTGGAGAGGAGGCCAAGGCCTCTAGACTCTTTGGGGAGACAACAAAAATTCAAAATAACTCTATGAAAGCCATGATGGTTAGAACTAGAAGCCCAAAGAAAATCACAGAGAAATCACTCTAATTTCTAATAGGAGGCTTTTGAAGGAGCCCAATAGGAAGAGTAATAGACATGCATAGCTACAAGAACTTTAGAGCAAATCTTAAAAAAATTTGCAAGAGAAAGTAGTTTCTTAAGCCAATAATCCAGCTTCTTTGTAATCTTGGCAAGCACAACATTCCACAAATCCACTAGTAGCACTTGAAAGGAAAAAGGAATGCCTAAAAAGTGGAAAGTATCCCCGTGTGTGACCAATTTCCATTCAAAATGGTTAAGCCAAGGTGGAGCTGGCAAAAAATACTAGTGATAATAGAGCATTTTATGCCATTGAATAGTAGAGCCAAAGGCTTGACAAAAATGTCGAGGCATTTCAAGGCATTATTGATGTTTTGTTCATCCTCTAAAACAATGAGAAAAGAATCATCAACAAAATGACCATTGACTAATTGGGAAGAGGATTATGGTAAAGAAATGCCACAAACCAAACTTGAAGACATGGACTGGGCTAGTAAGTAACCAAACCCTTTAGTAGCAAGAATGTATAATGCCAAAGCCAAAGGACAACCCTGCGTGATGGAGCAAAAATTCCCAAAGGCATCAGATTTTGTTTTATTGATAGTAATGAAAGCATTAGCATGTCTAAAGAGCATCTCTACAAACTACAAAAAATTGAGACCAAAACCAAGAACCTAGAGCATAGCCAAAATAAAAGGCCATTCAATCCAGTCATAAGCTTTAGCAAAATCTATTTTTAAAAAAATAGACAATTGATTAGACTTGTGAGCCCACTCCATACCTTCCCAGATAACAATGATGTTGTCAAGAATATATATAGATTTGATAAATCTAGTTTTCTCAAGCTGCACAATGAAAGGAAGGAGATGGAAAATTTTAAGAGAAATTGCCTTAGAAATAATCTTATAGGACACATTAAGAAGGGTAATGGGCCACCAATTAGAAATATTCTTAGGATCTCTAGCTTTATGTATGAATTTGATGTTTCCTTGTTGATAGTAGCTCCTAGGCTTTTAGAATGATAGGCTTCAAGATAAACTTTGTGTAGATCAGGACCAATATACTCCCGGAGGTGTTTGTAAAATTCACAAGGAAACCGATCACACCTGGGGAACTTGTCATCAGCCATGGAGAAAAATGTCTCTTTAAGGTCTCAAAGGGTAAGAAGTTACTTAGAGAAATCATGTTGCTCAACTACTAGGAAGTTTGTAGTAATAGAAATACTCTTTCTAATGGCTTCCGCCTAAGCAACCAAATTTCCCTACTAAGAAAACATGTTTTCATAGTGATGAAAAAAAGCTTGTAGGATTTCAAGGAGACTGGAGAGAATAGAAGTGCCTTGTTTGATTTTTTTAATCCAAAATTGGTATAATGGGCTTGAAGAGCTTGAAAGAACTCCTTCAAAGCTTTATCACCAACCTCCAACCAATGGAGGTGAGCTTTGATTTGGGCCCCTTGATCAGCATAATTATCCATAATTTTTTTGTCATGTCATAGTTTGACAAGTTGAATTTACAAATCAACATCAAAAGGGTTAAGGGTGAGAGCCTCAAAAGATTTCTTGAGAGCACTGGTAGTGGATTCATAAGATTGCCTTTTGAAAACCACCAACTACTGCCCATAGATGCAAAGAAAGAGAGTAGTTCTGATAATGGCATCATTCCACCATTGAATCCACCTTGTCTAAGAATGTGAATGTGGCTATTAGCATTATGGTGTATTTTTCATTAGTGATAACACTTATTCAATTTTGAATTCTTATCGAGCTCATCACTTAGTCTATAGTTTATATCGAGCATTTAGTGGTTACCTTTTAAGCTTAGCAGTTAAGCAATTCTCACTGAGCATTCTAGTGTTAACCAAGCTTCGAAGAGTTTAGCAGTTTACACCAAGAAGAATAGTGGCTATCGAGTGAATACAGGCAATGTGAAGATTAGTATGGATCAAGCCTTCACTTCTACCGAGTGCATGACGGTGCCATGTAATGCAGTGGACATCGAGTATCAGGAGGTCACTGAGTTAGTTCAATGAACCTAAGTTATTTACTATTGGGCTGACTTTGTAATGTGTTGTTCACTTGTGTTTTGGCCGACCTTGGAGTTTTGTAAATTTGAAAGGTATATATGTAAGGTGTATTGTAAGATATCATTCATATCAAGTAATAGAGAAGTAATGTGAAGTCACTTTTGAGAAGTGCATGCGAAGAATTATCAGCAACAGTTTAAGGAATGCAGCAAGGTCAATATAGGAGTAGAAAAGTTATATCCATCACATAAGGCGATCAATACATAAAGGATTTTATCAACAATCAGTTATAAGTAGATCCACTGCTTCATCCTAATTGGTGAATTAGTTTCTAAATCCTTTAACAAGGTAGACTTAATAGTCTTTGTATAAATATCTTAACTGAGTGCATACTTCATTGTATGTTTGTAAATCCTCTAAATAGGTGGACCTAACAGTCCTTTGTGCTCCTAATAGGGAATATCACCAGAAGTGGTCAATGTAAGCCTTAACATGCCAACTTTATGTTGTAGTACTGAATTTTTGTGTGTACCATCCCCACCCCAGTTTTACTTTCTATTTGGAAGGTTTTTGTGTCACCAAAATATTGTATTCTTTTGTGTGATGAATGTTTTATCTTTTAGTATTAATGCATGTAGTAGCATAGATTGATTTGTGGTAAATTTAAATCGAAGAATTTTAAAAGTTTTTGATTCACCCCTCCCCTCTCAGTAACTTTTCATATCTTGAATACTTCTAACAATTGGTATCGGAGCTTTGTGGTTCTCAGGATAAAAGTTCAATAGCTTGAGCAAAGATCTAAGGATAGATGGAGATATTCAGACTTGACAAGTCAATTGAAAATGAAAAGCTAGATCTGGAGATGGCCATAGCTCAACTCAAGGAAGCAAAGGAGCATCTTTCCCAATCCCTGAAAAGAAGGAAGGAACTTGCAAGACAAATGAATGAGAATTAGTATGTTGAAGAAAAGATTGAAGACCTTTTCCCATCAAGCAGTTCAGATGAAGCTAATGAGGCAATCAAAGAGCTCCTAGCAAAGAATGGCTCTCTGTAAGTAAGGAAACTCAAAAGAGAACAAGAAATTCAATCAATTAGGTTATGTGAGATTTTGGAACAAAGGAATAAGGAAAATGAAGACTTGGAGGCAAGAAACAATGAACAACAAAATCAATCCAATTAGCATGAAGACCTCATTGATCAAATCACTAGAGCAAACAAAGAAATCAAGATTCTCAAACAACAGAATGAAAGAATAAGAAGTGATATAAATTATGAAAGGGAAATTAATGAAAGAATAATGAGAGAACTGAGATGTGAAAAGAAAATCGTTGAAAATTTGAAGAATGACCTAAATGCTGAAAAAAAATTAATGAGAGAATGATGAAATCACAAGAAGACATGAATCAATTGAATTAGCAAAATGAATAGAATCTTCGTAGGCAAAAAGGAAAAGTAGGACTTGGATATAATGAAGACCAAGGTGAATCTTCCAAGCAAGGTGCAAAAAGGAATAAAAAACCCTCATGTTATCATTGTGGGAAAACTGAAACAAATGTTGCAGCCATGGAAAAGAAAAATTCAATGGAAAATGCTACTACTGCAATCAGCATGGTCACAAAGCTAATGAATGCAAGGAGAAACCAAAATTTGAATGTAAATGTGACAAATGCAAAAAATATGGTCACAAGGCATCTCAATGCAGATCCAAATCATTCAATCTAGCTGAACAACTTGTAAAGGCAATATTTGGATGGGACTACAATACCTAGTGCAGATATCATTATTGTGGAGAATATGGACACATTCGCATAAATTGTGCAAGGCATCACCTAAGAAAGAAGGATACTACTATAAGGTGTTACACATGCATTGAACTCGGTCAGATAGCTAAAAACTGCATGAATATAGGCAAAGTTGAAGATGAAAAGAAACCAAGGGTTGACAATATAAGGAAACAAATGAGGCAGCAATGGATTCCTAAATATATTGAGGATACAAGCTCAAATCATGGAAGTGAAGTCACTCAAGAAGTGGGTGACTCCATCCCCTCAAACTAAATTCCTAAGAATGTCTTGGAGTTGTACTCAGTAAGAAAATCATAAGTAGTTCCAAGAAATATGAGGAATGCAAATGATCCAATCAGTATTCTAGATACACAAGGATCACAAAAAAGTCATCTTTCATAGAGTTGCATCAGACTTTACCGAGCGAGGTCAAGAGTAAAAGAAATGTGGTTTGTTTGCCGAGTTATGTCAATGGATGATAGTCTATCATGCACTAGGTCAGTATTTTACCTAGCATTAATGGAAACTTTTCATCAAAAAGGGCAAAATTTGACTTCATTTTTCACCACGTCTTCAGTATTCTCAAAGCTAAGAGATTTACAAGTGCACTCAAGTGATTTTGAGCAAATTTGTAGCTAAGGATTTTGTTTGAAAATTTCTTTCACTTACTAAGCAACAATGGCATCTGGAAGCACCAACAACCGCAAGGCAAAAAGGGGATCAAAGATGTTGGTCAAGGGTGTAGAGTGGAAAGCACCAAATTTCAAGATAGTTCCAATAGTGGTAGAGGCACTTGACCCTAATGGTGTGCAATCTAAAATTTCACCAAAGGTACTTCTGATTAATGATATCCACACTCATTTTAAGTGTTCAATTCAAGAGATAGGAACCCTAGAAATGGATAGTGTTTTAGAAGAAATGCATGTTGATGGCTCATTGAAACCCGAGCACAAGCACTTGGAAACAAAAGGGTTGACACACATATCAAACCTGCCAAGAAGCTTTCAAATAAAATGGATTAGATATATTCTTAGCCACATGCACAATGGTTAGTTATGGTTGGAATAGCCCGTATTAATCACCAAAAAGATGATTCACAAGATTACTGGCCTTCCCATTCTGACCAAAGAAAAAACCACCAAAATCCTAGGTTAGGATAAACTCCAGAAGAAAACCCTAGCTGAGTGGGATGGTAGAGGTTTGAAAATTAGCACTATTACTGATGTGGAGTTGAGGTTCGAAATTCATGTAATTGTCCACAAAATTTACAGTTTTGATCACTTAAACAGTGTTCCATGTGAGGCAATGGAATTAGCATTCAAAGTCATGAAGAAAAACATGGAATTCAACCTGTCAGAGTTACTACTGAAGCAACTAAACAAGAATATGGATAGCATCAGTTCATCAAAGAACAATCCCTGCAAATTTGGTTCTTTGCTAACATGTCTTTTTTTTATGTGCAAAAATTGTTTCCATCCAAAGGTTATATTGTGTGGAGAAAGGATGTTCCCATTTTGTATCAGATAAATGCGTTTATTATAGAAATGGGTGTACACTTTGATAGTATAATGGAGAATTATTTTGAAGACTTCAAAGAAAGAATGAACAACAGGTTTAGAATTCCTCCTAAACTTGTTGAGGATTATAAAGATGATGTATGTTTCATGGTAGACTGTGATAGAGTATACATTCAGTCAGTCATGCCCCAAGTTGCATGGGTGAAATCTCTCCCTTATGAGGTAAATATTGATGAAACCAGGGACATCATTGAAGCATTGGTAAATGAGCCTATAGATCCTGAGTAACTAGTCTTTGGCACATATGATGAGGCAAAAGCAAGAATTGAATTGGAAATCAAGCTACCTCAAGCAATTAGCAAAGGCAAGGGGAAGATTGCTAAGATGAAAATTGCCACTAGTCCCTTAATGCTTACTAAGGGAAAAGGAGAAGATGAAGAAGAGGATCAAGAAAAATAATATGAAGAGCAAGAATAAAAAAAGGAGGTAGAGCTAGCTAAGAAGAAAGGGAAGGTTATCATTACTAAACCTCCAAAGGCCTCCATAGTTGTTTTCACCAGGAGAGGAAAAGGAAAAGATAAAGGTGAAGTAATTTTCAACAAGCCCCAACTTACCTTCCAAGAAAGGTTGAAATAGATGGAAGAGGGAACTGGCATCACAAACTTCAAGGCTTTAAAGTTTGAAACTAGAACTGATGCCGACAAGATGTAGATTGAGGAGTTGGTACTCACCAAAATGGGAAAGTGGAAGTATTCCCCAGACTAGATTGCTCCTCAGATCTCAAAATAATTATTAGTAAGATTGCAGCCAAGGTGGGAGTCATCTGCACAAACAGCCAAGGACATCTATGAACAATCCTTGAGGAAACTATTGCCAAATCTTACTAATGCAAAAGTAAAGGAAGCAATGAAGGATAATGAAGGTAAAATGATGATCAGATTCTACACATGTTTGATTTTAATTAAGGACATTGAGCATGTTGTAAGAGATGCAACAAACATGTGGAAGAATATCTATCATCTGCATAAGCCTAGTGATGATCTAGTTGAGATCAAGGATGATGATGGTGATACTGATGATGAAGAAGATGATAGCACTCCATGTGCTACTATTGATGTTGAAGACTATCAAGCACTAAGGGTTGATGATGAAGAGAAAGAAGCTGAAGAGAAAGACAAGGAGGAAGTGGATGAAGAAGATGATCCAATGAAGATTGCAGCAGAAGTCATTGCTTCCCTTCCTCACTCTCCACCTAAGCTAGCAACATCATCAAGGTTGGAGTCAACTTTAACAAGATTGTTTGCATCTATATCAGAAATATCATCTACTCTTGCCACCTCACAGCTCTAGGTATCTTCAATGGAAGTGTCAATTACTTCATCTACCGAGTTGTGGCCCTCTTCATCAGCAGTCGAGCAATCCATCATAGTAATGTGCACAGCTATTAGTTCCACAATTGTATCAACTTCTTCTACACCATGTATAGTAAGTCTGCCAGTTCATTCTACAATTTTTTCTACCATAGATCTAACTACACCAATTTTTGTTCTAGTTAGTTCTTCAATTGTAAATATTCTAGCTTGTACATTACCTATTGATACCTCATTTTTGGGAAGCACATCAATTTTAGATACAGTTGGTACTTCTCTTAGTTTTCCTCTAGTTGGACCAATTCAAGTCTTTTCTGCTAGTCCAACTACATCAACTATTGTTTTTGATTTTATAAATCCAAGGAAGTAAGCGCTAAAGTAAAATCAAAGACTCCTCTAAAACTTCTACTTACTAGTAAGGCAATTGATGAAGATATAGACTTGGATAAAGAAATTATTATCCCTAAGATAGATTTGGACACTACCTCAGCTAATGAAATGAGATTGGTTAGTCATCTTTTAGAGAAAAAGGTAAGGCAGAAGCAACTAAGAGAAGAGAGGGACAAAGAATTTACAATAATTGAGAATGCCAAAAACAGAATTATAGAAGCTATAGGTGTTGATGTTGATCCATCTCAACACATTTTGTTACAATTAGAAGAGGTTGTAAATAAATTCAATGAGGACACTTCTGGCCAAGAGAAGCTCATTAAAAAGGCAGAGAAGAAATTTGACAATAAGGTGCTCAAGCACATTGCAATAAAGCAGGTAGAATTATCCACAATTTTGAGCAACCTTGAAAAATCCTTTACAAACGTAACATTACTTTTTGGCAAACTTTCTGATGTTACCGAGTACACAAAGGATATTAAAGAAAAATTAAATAAGATTAATGTGGACATGAAGGCTAGTGCTCAAAAGTTATAGCTTTACCCTAGATCAAGCTCATCACATAACATGAAGGTGAGATTTTTGTCAAAAATGTAGTCAGAGCTACTCAGAGAGGAAGCCAAGATCAAGTCTATACTAGTTGACATCTAGAATATGATCCTTCCAGTTATGGAAAAAATGCAAAAACATATTGCTTATTCAAAAACATTGGTCCAAGACAACCATTTTTCAATAGCAGATCATATGATTGAACTTTTCTTGTAGAAGTTCAAGTGGCACTCTCCACCTACAAAATTTTGCAAGATAATTGGGATAAAACATTGGCTCTTATTCTCAAGGTACACTCTAAGTTTCTCTCACATTTTGGTGTCTCTATTCGAATTTACTACATATACTCTTTGGCATTATTGTCAAAAAGGGGGAGTATGAGATGAACAAGGGAAGAGAATAGGGGGAGTAAAGAGACTCTTGGAGAAATCAGGAAGAAAATAGATTGATATATTTACAAATAAAAGCTAGGTATATATTATACCATATGTATGGGGGAGATATGTAAGATATGTATATACAATAGCTTTACAAAGATCAATTTTGAAAAATCATAAATTATAATGTTAGTGTACATAAGTTTTGGCTCATAAGTGTTTTTGTCACTAATGCCAAAGGGGGAGATTGTTAGCATTATGATGTATTTTTCATTAGTGACAACACTTATTTTATTTTGAATGCTTACCAAGCTCATCACTCATTCTATGGTTTATACCAAGCATTCAGTGGTTACCTTGTAAGCTTAGCAGTTAAGCAATTCTCACTAAGCATTCTAGTGTTAACCAAGCTTCAAAGAGTTCAGTAGTTTACACCAAGTAGAATAGTGGCTACTGAGTGAATATAGGCAATGTGAAGGTCAGTAGTGTCTACCGAGTAATAAGTTTGTATCATGGAGATTTAGTGTAAATCGAGTGTTGGAAGAAGTAGTTTTTACCGAGTGAAGCAAGGTAAACTCAATGTGCAGTATCTACCGAGTGACACTACATCTACCAAGTCACCAGTGGTCACCGAGTTTAAAACTACTTTGAGTGATTAGTATGGACCGAGCCTTCACTTCTACCGAGTGCATGAAAATGTCATGTAATGCAATGGATGTTGAGTATCAGAAGGTCACCAAGTCAATTCAATAAACCCGAGTTATTTACTATTGGGTTGACTTTGTAATGTATTGTTCACTTGTGTTTTGGCCACCTTGTAGTTTTGTAAATTTGAAAGGTATATATGTAAGGTGTATTGTAAGATATCATTTCTATCAAGTAATAGAGAAGTAATGTGAAGTCATTTTTGAGAAGTGCATGTGAAGAATTATTAGCAACAGTTTAAGGAATGCAACAAGGTCAATATAGAAGCAGAAAAGTTATATCCATCACAAAAGGTGATCAGTACATAAAGGATCTTATCAACAATCAGTTGTAAGTAGATCCACTACTTCATCCTAATAGATGAATTAGTTTCTAAATCCTTTAACAAGGTAGACTTAACAGTCTTTGTATAAATCTCTTAACTGAGTGCATACTTCATTGTATGTTTGTAAATCCTCTAACAAGGTGGACCTAGTAGTCCTTTGTGCTCCTAGCAGGGCAGATCACCAGAAGTGGTCAATGTAAGCCTTAATAGGCCAACTTTATGCTACAATACTGAAGTTTTGTGGGTGCCATCCACACCCCAATTTTACTTTCTATTTGGAAGGTTTCTAGGTCACCAAAGTATTGTGTTCTTTTGTGTGATGAATTTTTTATCTTTCAGTATTAATGAATGCAATAGCATAGATTGATTTGTGGTAAATTTAAATGGAAGAACTTTTAAAGTTACTAATTCACCCCTCCCCTCTTAGTAACTTGCAATGTCTTGAATATTTCCAATAGTGGCTCCATATTCCAGACATGTAGGATATGAGAAATAGTGGAAGCATGCATCAGCACTGACGTGTTGAAGAAAACTTGAATCCTAACAACTCACAGGACAGCTGTGTGCCATGAGATAACAAAATAAATGGGATAGTGGTCTAATAATGTCACATCTAGCAAGGGAATGATAGGTAAATCTCAATTCCTACAAAAGAAGAAAAAAGATTGTGCAATAATCATGGCACGATCGAGGCATTTTAAAATGTAGTCAGAGCCAGCTTGAAAGTTAGACCAAGTGTGCCAAACCCCACTATGTTGGCGGCAGTTAGTATTGGGATCAAAAAGCCCCAATTTATTATGTATGTAGTACTAGGCTTCCCTTTCCCTAGCTATCCAGTGAAAAGGAAAAATTCCATCTTTGTCAGAGGCTAGCTCAACCATATTGAAGTCAACACACATAACCCAAGTAGCTGGAGGCAAGTTGTCAACTAGCTAGCCCCACAATTGAGATCTTTCCACAGCATCATTGGGAGCATAAACATTAATGACTCCAAAAGAATTATTGTTAATAGAAAGAAAAAGCCAAATGATTATGTGCATGGGGTCAGAACCGTGTGAAATAATAGCAGAATGAAGATGAGGTGATAGAAGAGTAACTACACCACTTCTGCCAGAATTGTGCTAAGAGGAAAACATAATGTCATCTGGACAAATTACGTGACATGTAGAGGAAAGCATGAAACTAGAGATCTTAACTTCTTACATACAAAGAAAATCTAAATTACCAACTCCATGATGGGTATCCCTAACATAGTACTTTCTACAGTCTGTAAGACCTCACACATTCCATGATAAAAAAATTATGAAAATTCTTCCATATCTTCCTCATCCTTGAGAGAGGAGTAGCTATTCTACAAGAAACTTGGAACTAGGTTAAAGCTAGAAGGAAAATCCTCTAGACTGATGGCCCAAAATTTCTCCTTTAGTTTCTCAATATGTCTAGGATGATTGTGAGAATGCCACACATTCTAAGTCACTATTGAAGAAGTAGCAAGAGGGGTGTGAATCACAACCAAGGTGTTAGCCCTAGAGGCTGCCTTAATCCCCTATGAAATAGGGTTTTAAACTTGTGAAACACTAGGGTTTGGTTTTGAAAAAACCACTTGCGTCCCTATAATTGCTAGGGTTTGTGCTCCTATTGAGATAGGAGGAACTGAAATGACAGTTGCATATGATTGTTTATGAGCTAAAGGAGCCTTTCCCTTGTGCCCAAAAATAGTCCATTCTTCTTTTTGCTTCCCTTCTACTAGTTTGACAGGAACCTCTTTAGGTTAGGAGTTTAACCCTAGGCACATCCAAAGGGAAATCCTTAATCTCATTTTCCACTAACTAGCACCTATAACAAGTGTTAGGCATGTTCAAATAAAGAACCTTCTAAGAAAAGGTTTGGGAACCAATCTATATCTCCATAGAAAATCCTTAAGATCCTTATAGAGATCAACCTCAACACAAACACGTTTCTAAGGAAGAGCATTGAAAAAATTCACACTCCTTTGTAATAACTTTTCCAAGAGTATTTGCAATGGACTTAATAAAAGGCTAACATGGCAAGCATAAACCTAGGAACTCTACCTACATAGGAACCCTAAGCTTTTTATCATTAATGACATTGAAATCTCTTGACCATCTTTCAAAAACAAGTAGGGAAGAAGGTATAGACCAAGGACTATTCCTAAAAACCATGGCTGCCTATGATGGGTTGGCAAAGTAAAATTAAAAAAACCTTTGGTAAGGTTTTACATAGTGTCAAGGTGGACTCCATGAGGATTCCAGCTCTTGTTAACCCATTCTCGAAACATGGCTTCAGGAGGAGTCCTACCCACAAAATACCCTATTAAGGTATGTTGTTCTAACCAATCACAAGTAGCATCAAATTCTTGCAAAGGAAGGATAATATCAAGATTACCTTGTGAAAAAACCTTAGAGATGAACTTGCAAGGATGTTTGTTCAATGGAGGCACCATGTTTTTCTGAATTAGTAGCATGAACACTACTATCAACAATTGGGTCACCACTAGCTACGGCCATTATAAACTAGCCTAAAAACTCCTACAGTAAATGTGGTTTGATAGGTGGAAAACACAAAAGCAAAGCTCAGACAGAGAGTTGTATGCAAGCAAACTCAAAGATCACATGAAACCCTAGCAGAGCAAAAACCCATTTGAACACATTGGCATCATTTGCAAGTCATCTAGAAGTAATTATTTGGATAGACATAAGTATGAGTTATTTTGTTCATCCAAAACATAATTATAATATCATTGTACCATGAGTTGAATAGAATAAAATATGTAAGATCAAAATATCTAGAAGGCTATAAGAAGCATAAGGAAAGGAAGAGACTCATCTATCACAATCAGGTAATCAATTTACCTCAAAGGATCTTCATCAGCAATTAGAGTTTCATTTTAATGATCCATCTGCTGATTCATCCTAATAGGTTCATTAGTCCAAAATCCTTTAATAGGGTTGACCTAATAGTCCTTTTTAGAAACTCCTAACAGAGTACATACTTAATTGTATTATATAAATCCTTTCACAAGGTAGACCTAACAGTCCTTATTACTTTTAAACTGGTAGATCACCAGAAGTGATCAATTGTAAGCCTTAATAGGCCAACTTTATTACTGCAATAGTGAAGCATTGTGGGTGTCATCCCCACCCCAGTTTTACCTTCTACTTGGAGGGTTTCTAGGTTACCAAATATTGTATTATGTTGTTACCTTACTACTTTATGTTTCTTGCATGCAATTAGATTAGACAAGTTATCAAAGTAGATTAAGTAAAAGAAGTTTAATTGGTTCCTGATTTACCCCCTCACCCCTGTCCCCTCAGTAACCTAGCTTGCATTACATTTCCAATAATTGGTATTAGAGATTGATTCTCTTATCATATTTTTAGCAGCTCGAGAGCAAAGATCAAAGATAATAGAAGTATACAACCTAGAGAAAGCCATTGAAAATGAAAATTTGGATTTACATATGGCCATGGAACAAATCAAGAAATTGAAGGATCAACTCTCTAAATCCCTAAAAAAAAAAAAAGAATTGGTAGAAAAGATGAATGACAATCTATACATGGAAGAAAGAATTGAAGATATTTGCAAAGAGAGAAGTTTAGATGAAGCAGATGTAGTTATAGAAGATCTATTGGGACAAAACCTTATTATACAAGAAGAAGTCAGAAAATTGAAAAGAGAATAAGAGATTCATTCAGGGAGGATATATGAAGTCATGGAACATAAGAACCAAGTTAAAATGACAAAAATATGGTAGAAGAAGATAGAATATTACTAAACACTAGGCTAGAAGAAAAGAAGAATGAAATTGACTAGCGTTCACTACATTAGGCAAATATGGAAAATCAATTGAATAATATTAATCAAGAAGTCATCAATCTAAGGATAGAAAATGAAAGACTCATGAATGATCTTAGATGAGAAAAAGAAACCAATGAAATAATTATGAGATCACAAATAAGCATGGATCAGTTAGCTAAACTATCTTAGCATAGACACAAAGGGAAAGTAGAATTGGGCTACATTAGACAAGGAGAATCATCACCATAAGGAGCTCAAAATAATAAAAGACCTACATGAAATCATTGTGGGAAGGAAGGGAATACATAAAACAAATTTTGGAGCAATGGAAAGTCAAAGTTTAATGGAAAATGGTACATTTTTAACAAGCCTAGACATAGAGCAAGTGAATGCATGGAGAAAACTCAATTTGAAGGAAAATGTTTTACATGCAAAAAACAAGGTCATAAGTCTTCAAAGTGAAAAACCAAGAATCAAAACCCTACTAAAAAACTTGCTAAAGAAGTCTTTGGTTGGGACTACAACACTTTGAATAGATGTTATCTATGTGGAGATTTTGGACAAATAGGAGCTAATTGCATTAGGACTCAACTCAAAAAGAGAAATCCTACCAAAAGATGTTATGGATGCAAACAACTTGGTCATATAGAAAAGAACTACATGAATAGAGGTAAAGTTGAAGATGAAAAGAAATCAAAGGCTAATAAAATCATGACTCAAATGAAGCAGCAATGGGTCAAGAAATTTCAAGAGAATTCAAGTAAAAATAGTGAGGTTGTTGACACCCAAGACAATGGATTGGGTGATTAAATTATCTTTTCTTGAATAGGAAAGGAGACCACTTGAGCTATGTTCAAATTCATAGTCTACATCAGTTCAAGTCATCCAAGAATGAAATTTTAGATCAACATATTAGATGTACTTGAACAAAAGGAAGTCATAAACTTGATTGAATTGTTAGTTCTAACCGTGTCACTCCTTCGGCCAAACCAAGTTGCCAGACCTAACCAAGAATAGAAAGACTCAACCAAGCATGGTTATCTAATGTTAGCTAAGCATTCAAGTTTTGAAGACCAAACTGAGCATATTTTACCTACCCAAGTACAAAGCATTAATATAGCCCTAAAATTGAAAATTTGATAAAAGGGAGAAATTGAAGTTTCATTTGTCACTGTGAATTCATGATTTTCAAAGATCACATCATTCCTTGAGCCCTAGAAGCAATTCAAAGTAAAATTGTTGAAAAAAATCTTGGGAAAAGTTAGCATCTTTAAATCCTTCATCAATCAAGAAATATGGTAGCACCCTCTAGTGAAAAGGTCAAAAAGAGTTCAAAAATGTTGGCAAAGAGTTCAAACTATATTCCTTTGAAATTCAAGTTGTATTCAACAATTACTGAGTATAAGGATCCACAAGGGGCACACTAGACAATTCCTCCCAAGGTACTTCTCATTCATGATGTCAGATCATTTTATCACTATTCTATTCAAGAATTAGGAAATTTCAAGTTGGATCAACTATATGATGCATTGTGTGAAAATGATGTGTTGAAACCAGAATGCAAGCATCTGGAGGTCAAGGGTTTGGCCCACATCATCCACACGCCAAGCAGTTTTTGAATCAAAGGGATAATACTTATACTAAGTTGAGTCTATGACATATCATTCTAGTTGGAGAAGACCTATCACATCACAAAGAAAATGATTCATAGGATAACAAGGTATCCTATATTGGAAAAGTCAAAGGCTACCAAAACCTTAGGATAGGTAGAATTGGCTAAGCTAACCCTAGCTAAATGGGATGGCAGAGGTATGAAATTGAACAATGTGACTAGCATGAAAATCAAGTTTGGCATCCATGTCATAGAACACCAAATCTATACTTCAAGTTGTCAAAACAATGTGACATATGAAGCAGTGGATTTGGCATACAAGGTTGTGAAGAAGAACCTAACCTTTGACCTAGCTGAGCTTTAGCACGTCCAACTAAGCACAAACATGGAGAGCATTCGAGCCTCTAAGAATAACTCATGTAATTTTAGTTGACTCTTAGTCTATTTATTCTCTTATGTACAAATATTCTTTCCTTCAAAAGGAAATGTTGTTTGGAGGAAGGACACTCAAGTATTGTATTAGATTAATGAATCCATAAATGAGATGGGTGAGAACTTTGATAACTTCAATGAAAATATACATAATAGGCTTAGGATCCCTAAGCAGTTGGTAGATAATTATGAGCAGGATATATGCTTCCCGGTTGACTATGAAAGAGTTCATATACAAGCAGTAAACCTAGGATTGCATGGATAAAACCTCTGGCATATAAGGTAAATATTGATGATACAAGAGACATTATTGAGGCTCTCATAAATGAGCCTATGGACCCCAAGGATACATATTTTGTAACATATGAGGAAGCCAAGACAAGAATCTCACTTGAGATTCAAATTCCTCAATTTTTTGAAGAGAGGGAAGAAAAGGTTGGAAAACATAGGAAAGAAACTTGCAAAATCATATTCACCTCTCAAACTCACTGAAGGAAAGGGTGATGATATAGTAGAGGAAGATGAAGAAGAGGTAGAGGAACCTCCTAAGAAAAAGGTGAAGACCCCATCAAAACCACCACCAAAGAGAACAACAAGGTCTACTCTTATGTTTACTGCCACCAAGCCAAGGAGGCAAAGAAAGAAACTGAAGCTTGATGATAAAGATGATGATGATGAAGAAGAAAATACTCCTATCATCTCGCTCAGGAAGTTACCACCTACCAAAAAATATTAAAAATATTAAAGGAAGGTAGTGGGATGGCAGATTTTGTATATCTGAAATATGAAATAAGAAGCAAGGATGAGCAAAAGCATATTGAAGATGCAATGGTTGAGAAGATGGAAAAATGGAAATATGAACCTTCTAAACTTAAAGGTAAATCTCTTGAAGCCCTACTGAAGGTTGTCTTTCACCATTGAGTTAATGCAATGAAAATAGAAAAAGACATCAGAGAGAAAACTTTGAGAAAAATAATGTCGAATTTCACTAACAAAGAAATCAAGGAGGTAATGAAAAATAATGAAAACAGACAAACTCCTAGATTTAAAGCTTTTCAAATTTTGTCCAATAAGATAGAAGATGGTGTGCAGTCTACAATATATATGTGGAAGAACATTTTTAATGTCAAGGAAGAGGGAGACCTACCAGAGGTTTAGACAATTGAAGATTCTGATCCTAAGAAGATTATTGCCAAGGTTATGGCATTTCTTCCTACCACTCCACCTAAGGCAGCATTTGAGAAACAATATATTGAGTTTAACCTAGTTCAACCAAGCTATGAAGTGAATATTGTTACACCTTCATCAAGCTCTCTCCTAGAGGTAACCAAGCAATAGGCTCCCATAATCTCAATTGAGTTGTAGTAGAAGGACTCAGTTGACAAAGGAAAAGAGATCATACCTTCTTCAATTGTCAAGAGAAAAGGCAAAGAAAAGATAGTTGATGGCATAGATCTAGATAAAGAGATTTTGATCCCAAACTAGGACCAATCCAATCTATCTACTGAGAAAATGGATATTTTGGGAGAATTGTGGAAGAAAAGGCCCAAGCATCGGACGTTAAGTTCTGGAAGAGATAGAAGAAAAGTTTTGGAAGATATCAAAGAAATATTCATGGGTGCTCTATCTATAGAGGTAAATGAAAAATCCCCTATCATTGATCAATTAATTGATATTCTTCATAAGTTCAATGAGGAGACTAATGAGCAGGAGAAACTCCTTGAAAACGCTGAAAGGAACTTTGAGAATAAAGTGTTAGAGAATGCAACACAAAAAATAGCAATTTATCAAGTATAATATTTACTTTAATTTATTCATTAGAAATTGATGTAAATATTGTTGTATCTTTATTTCTAAAGTTGAGTGATTCCACTAACTTTACCATGGAAATAAAAGAAAAACTAGCCAAGATTGACATGGACTTGAAGGATAGTACAAATCAGTTGATACTCAAGCCAAGCTCTAGCTCCAAACATTTTGTAAAACTTGAATTCTTGACAAATCTTCAAGCAGAACTACTAAGTGAAGAAGCCAAAATAAGGGAAGCATTGATTGATATACAAAGTATGATACTTCCCCACATGGACATTGTGTAGAAGAGAATAGATCATGCAAGGACACTAGTTAAGGATACAAATCTATACATTCAAGATCATATGTATGAGTTATCAACAGAGCTTCAAATTGATTAATACATTTTGAATGTGCTACAAGATAACTGGGATAAGATATTTTTGTAATCTTGAAGGTACACCATGATTTTCTCTCTCATTTTAGCATAACCTTGGGGGGGCGAAATGGCATTTGTAACAAAAATAAGGGGGAAAGTATATAAAAGGATAAAGTACATATAGGGGAAAAGAAATGTACATATTTGTATACATGTAAAGGTAGATATGTATAGGAAGGAGAAAATGTATAGGAAGGAGGAAATAGAGTTTTTAGTTCAATTAAGTTACAGAGTCATCAGTGCAAACTGAGCTACAAAACAAAGCATACTCAAAGGAGGAGTTTGACTGAAGTATTTTTAGTTTCAAATCTTGTGCATGATAAGTGCTTTGTCAGTAATGCCAAAGGGGGAGATTGTTAATATCATAGAAATATATATTGTCAATTAGTGTCAAAACACTTAGTCATAATGGAAAGATAATAGTAACTAAGTCACCAATCTGTAATGTTAACCAAGCTCATAAAGAAACCAAACCAACAATGTTAACCTTGCATAAAGTAAGTAGTGTCAACCGAGTTGAGAGTCCTACTAAGTTGGAAGAGTATTCCAAGATGATAATCAAGCTGGTAAAGTAGTGTGAACCGAGTAAGAAGTGTCTACCAAGTGATCACTATGAACTCAGCATCCAATGTCAACCAAGTGCCATAGTTAGCCAAGGTGACATTGTTGCCTGAGTATCTTTAGCATCATCTGAGTAAGTCATTGGACCTGGGTTACAACACTGAGCTGACTTGGTAATTTTTTGGGGAAATAACTATGTTGTAGTTAACCTATGAAGGAATTATTTGGATAGATATAATTATGAGGTTTTTTTTTAATCCAAAACATAATTGTAATATCATTTTACCATGAGTTGAATATAAGAAAATATGAAAGAGCATAATGTCTAGAAGGATACAAGAAGCATAAGGAAAGGAAGAGACTCATCTATCATAGTCAAGTGATTAGTTTACTTCAAAGGATCTTCATCAGCAATCAAAGTTGCATTTTAGAGATCAATCCACTAATCCATCCTAATAGGTGCATTAGTCCCAAATCCTATCACAGGGTGGACCTAATTGTCCTTTGTAGAAACTCATAATAGATTAAATACTTAATTTTATTGTATAAATCCTTTTACAAGGTGAAACTAATAGTCCTTATTATTCTTAACGAAGTAGATCACCAAAAGTGATCAATTGTAAGCCTTAATAGGCCAACTTTATTACTACAGTAGTGAAATATTGTGGGTGTCATCCCCTCCCCAATTTTACCTTCTACTTTAAGGGTTTATAGGTGACCAAATATTGTGTTATGGTGTTGTTACCTTACTTATTTATGTTTTGTGCATGCAAGTAGATTAGACAACTTATCAAAGTAGATTAAGTAAAAAAGGTTTAAGTGGTTCCCGATTCACCCCCCGCTATCCTCTTAGTCACCTATCTTGCATTACATTTCCAACACCTTTAAGATCTAGTTTATTATTGAAATGCATCAAACATTGGTTGGAAAATTTATAATTGATTAAGAGATGATCTATGGTTTATTCTTCTTTCTTGCAAATCGGACATCAATATGGATCCATTGTTCTAATTATTTGGAGTCTATTACCTACAAAGTTTTTTTGTCCAAGATTTTCTATAAAAATTCCCTTACTTGGGGGAGTACATTTTCTCCCCAACATAGCTTAACTATACAATCTTTACTTGAGTTGTTATTATTTTCTATCTCATATTCTAGCTTAAAATAACAAAGAAATGCTCACACTAGATTATACCAAAGACTAATTTCATCAATGACAAAAGATAAATAAAGACAAGGTTGAAACCTCTAGATAAGGGAAAATATAAATTAAAATTTTATTATGTCTCAAGAGACAACCCCAAATTATTCAGAGTATGATTCATAATCAAAGACAAATGGGGAACCTTAAGTTAGAAAGGTCAACAAAATTCCCATTAGTTACAAAAATGAGGTTGAATGCTCAACCTTAGCAATAGGATTCCAAAGCTACATAGAGAAATCAATTGATAATTTTGATATAGGTGGCTCATAAATAGTGATAAACACAATATCTAAAAATTATACACCGAAATGAAAATAATTCATTCTAGTTGACAAAACCACACCAATTTTAAATCAAATTGAAATTTTATCCTTATCACAAGTTTATCATGAAGAAAATAGGTTAGTGAATTCTCTACCAAACAAATCCATCAAGAAATATTAGACATCAGTTATCTCAAGCAAGTAAATAACTAGTTGGAAATGACATTTGTTGAAAAACAATAATGCATTTGGATATGAATGTTTATATCTTATTAGATATCAAAAGAAATCACAAATGGAACTCAAAGGTATGCCTTTGATATCAAGAAAAATAAAAATTAAGTGAAATTTGATTCCCATGATTCCTCAAATCAAACATTTATATCTACTTAATTGTATTGTATAAATCCTTTCACAAGGTGGATTTAACAGTCCTTATTACTCTTTACCCAGTTGATCAAAAAAAGTGATGAATTGTAAGCCTTAACAAGAAAACTTTATTATTGCAGTACTAAAGCATTGTGGGTGTCATCCCCACCCTAGTTTTACCTTCTACTTGGAGGGTTTCTAGGTTACCAAATATTATGTTATGGTGTTTTTACCTTCCTACTTTATGTAAACTGTAGGTAAGTAGATTAGACAACTTATCAAAGAATATTAAGTAAAAGAAGTTTAAGTAGTTCTTGATTCACCCCCTCCCCCCTCTTAGTCACGTAGCTTGCATTACATTTTCAACAATTGTTAGTAGAGCTTGGTTCTCTTATCAAAATTTTAGCAGCTTGAGAGCAAAGATCAAAGACAATGGAAGTATACAAGCTAGAGAAAGCAATTGAAAATGAAAAGTTAGATCTACATGTGGCCATGGAACAAATCAAGAAACTGAAGGATCAACTCTCTCAATCTATAAAAAAAGAAAAAAATTGGTAGAAAAGATGAATGACAATCTATGCATGGAAGAAGGAATTGAAGATATTTTCAAAGAGAGAAGTTCAAATGAAGTAGATTCAACTATAGAAGACCTACTTGGAAGAAACCTTATTCTACAAGAAGTTAGAAATATGAAAAGAGAACAAGAGATTTATTCCTTCAAGATATGTAAAGTCATGAAACAAAAGAACCAAGCTAAAAATGACAAAAATATGGTAGAAGAAGACATAAGATTACTAAACACTAGGTTAGAAGAAAAGAACAATGAAATCCACTAGCTTTCACTACATTAGGTAGATATGGAAAGTTAGTTGAATCATTCTAATCAAGAAGTCATCAACCTAAGTACAGAAAATGAAAGACTCATGAATGATCTTAGAGCAGAAAAAGAAACCAATGAAAGAATGATGAGATCACAAACAAGCATGGATCAGTTAGTTGAACTGTCTTAGCATAGACACAAAGGCAAAGCAAGATTGGGCTACACTAAACAAGGAGAATCATCATAGCAAGGACCTCAAAACAATAAATACCTACATGCAATCATTATGGGAAGGAAGGCATACAAAAAAAAAATGTTGGAGTAATAGAAAGTCAAATTTTAATGGAAAATGTTACATTTGTAACAAGCCTAGACATAGATCAAGTGAATGCATAGAGAAAACTGAGTTTGAAGGAAAATGTTTCACATGCAACAAAAAAGATCATAAATCTTCAGAGTGTAGAACCAAGAATTGGAATACCACTAAACAACTTGTAGAAATCTTTGGTTGGGACTACAACACTTGGTACAGATTTATCTGTGTGGAGAGTTTGGACACATAGGAGCTAATTGCATGAGGACTCACTTCAAAAAGATAAATCCTACCAAAAGATGTTATGTATGCAAAGAACTTGTTCATCTAGAAAAGAATTGCATGAATAGAGGTAAATTTGAAGATGAAAAGAAATCAAAGGCTAACAAGATTAGGACTCAAATGAAGCAACAATGGGTGAGGAAATCTCCAGAGAATTCAAGTGAAAATAGTAAGGTTTTTAACACCCAAGACAATGGATTGGGTGATTCAATTATCTCTACTTGAATAGGCAAGGAGACCACTAGAGCTATGATCAAATTCATATCCCACATCAATTTCAGTCATCCAAGCATGAAAGTTTAGATTAGCATATCAGATTCACTTAAATAGAAGGAAGTCATAGACTTTATTGAATTGTTAGTTCTAACTGTGTCACTCCTTAGGCCTAATTGAGCTTTCAAATCTACCTGAGTTACCTCTTAGACCTAACCAAGTGTAGATAGACTCAACCAAGTTACTAACTTAACCAAGCATGGTCAGCTAATGTTAGTCGAGCATTTAAGGGTTGAAGACCAAATTGAGCATTGTTCACCTACCTAGGTACAAAGCATTAATGGAGATCTAAAATTAAAATTTTGATAAAAGGGAGAAGTCAAAGTTTTTATTGTCACTGCAAATTTAGAGCTTTCAATGAGTACAACATTCCTCAAGCCCCCAAAGTGATTCATAGTAAACTTGTTGAAGAAAAATCTTAGGCAAAGTCACCATCTTTGAATCCTTCATAAATCGAGTAGTATGGTAGCATCTTCTAGTGCAAAGGTCAAAAAGGATTCAAAAATGTTGGTAAAGAGTTTAGAATGTATTCCTCCAAAATTCAAGTTGTATATAGTAACTGTTGAGGAGAAGGATCCACAAGGGGCACACTCGTCAATTCCTCCAAAGGTACTTCTCATTCATGATGTTAGATCATTTTATCACTATTTTATCCAAGAATTAGGGAATTTTAAGTTAGATCATACATACTATGCATTGTGTGAAAATGATGTGTTGAAGACAGAACACAAGCATCTAGAGGTCAAGTGTTTGACCCACATCATCCACATGCCAAGAAATTTTTCAATCAAATAGGTCAGACTTATACTAAGTTGAGTCCACGACATGTCATTATGGTTGGAGCAGACCTATAGCATCATAAAGAAGATGATTCACAACATAACAGGGTATCCTATATTGGAAAAGTCGAAGGCTACCAAAACCATAGGAAAGAAAAAATTGGCTAAGATAGCCCTAGCTGAATGGGATGGAAGAGGTATGAAATTAAACAATGTGAGTAACATGGAAATCAAGTTTGGAATTCATGTCATAATGCACAAAATCTATAGTTTAAGCTATCCAAATAGTGTGCCATGTGAAGCAATGGACCTTGCATACAATGTTGTGAATAAGAACCTATCCTTTGACCTAGTTGAGCTTCCATGTGTTCGGCTAAGAAAGAACATGGAGATAATTTGGGCCTCTAAGACTAACTCATGAAAGTTTGGTTGACTATTAGTCTATTTATCATTTTATGTACAAATAGTATTTCCTTCAAAAGGAAATGTTCTTTCAAGCAAGGACACCCTAGTATTGTATCATATTAATGAATTCATAAATGAGATGGGTGAGAACTTTGAAATCATCATGGATGCATAATTTGATAACTTCAAGGAAAAGATGCATAATAGGCTTAGGATCCCTAAGAAGTTAATAGATGATTATGAGTAGGATATATGCTTCCTAGTTGACTATGATAGACTTCATATACAAGTAGTCAGACCTAGGATTGCATGGATAAAACCTCTAGCATATGAGGTAAATATTTATGATACAAGAGACATTACTAAGGCTCTCATCAATGAGCTTGTGGACCCCAAGGGTATATATTTTGGAATATATGAGGAAGCCAAGACAAGAATCTCACTTGAGATTTAGATTCCTCAAATTATGAACAAAGGAAAGAAGAGGCTAGAAAACATAGGAAAGAAACTTGAAAAATCAAATTCACCTCTTGAACTCACTGAAGGAAAGGGTGATGATATAGAAGAGGGAGATTAAGAAGAGGTAGAGGAACCTCCTAAGAAGGTGAAGACTCCATCAAAACCTCCACCAAAGAGAAAAATGAGATCTACTCTTTGTGTTTACTACCACCGAGCTAAGGAGGCAAAGAAAGAAATTGAAGCTTGATCATGAAGACAATACTCCTATCATCTCGCTCAAGAAGCCACCACCTACCTTTGAACAAATATTGAAATTATTAAAGGGAGGAAGTGGGATGGAATATTTCATATATCTAAAATTTAAAACAAGAAGCAAGGATGAGAAAAAGAAAATTTAAGATGCAATGGTTGAGAAGATGGAAAATGGAAATATGAACCTTCTAAACTTAAAAGGAAAGCTCTTGAAGCCCTATTGAAGAATATCTATCACCATTGAGTTAATGCAATGAAAATAGAAAAAGACATCAGAGATAAAACTTTGAGAAAAATAATGCCAAATCTCTCTGACAAAGAAATCAAGGAGGCAATGACTAATCATGAAAGCAGACAGACTCCTAGATTTAAAGCTTTTCAATTTTTTTCCAATAAGATAGAAGATGTTGTGTAGTCTACAACAAATATGTGGAAGAACATTTTTAATGTTAATGAAGAGGGAGACCTTCCAAAGGTTTAGATAATTGAAGATTCTGATCCTGAGAAGATTGTTGTAGAGGTTATGGTATCTCTTCCTACCACTCCACCTAAGGTAGCATTTGAGCAACAATCCATTGAGTTGAACCTAGTTCAACCAAGCTATGAAGTGAAGACTGTTGCACCTTCACCGAGCTCTCTCCTAGAGGTAACTAAGCAATAGGCTCCCATAATCTCAACCAAGCTATAGAAGAAGGATTCTGTTGACAAAGGCAAAGAGATCATACCTTCTTCAGTTGTCAAGAGAAAAGACATAGAAAAGATAGTTGATGACTTAGATCTAGATGAAGAGATTGTGATTCCAAACTGGTATCAATCCAATCTATGTGCTAAGAAAATGGATATTTTGGTAATTGTGGAAGAAAAGGGCCAAGCAACGAATGCTAAGGGTTGAAAGAGATAGAAGCAAAATTCTAGAGGACATCAAAGAAATATTTGTGGATGCTTAATCTATAGAGGTAAATGAAAAAGCCCCTATCATTGATCAATTGACTAATATTATTCATAAGTTCAATGAGGACACTGATGGGTAGGACAAACTCCTTGAGAAAGTTGCAAGGAAGTTTGAGAATAAAGTGCTAGAGAATGTAGCGCATAAAATAGCAATTGATCAAGTAGAACTATCTACTTTAATTTCTTCATTAAAAATTGTTGGGAATAATGTTGTATCTTTATTTGTAAAGATGAGTGATTCCACTAACTTTATAATGGAAATAAAAGAAAAACCAACCAAGATTAACATGGACTTGAAGGATGATATCATTTATCAAACTGTCAGAGATTTTTGGGGTGTTAAAATTATGATACTATACAATCATGATTCCCATAATGAAATTGCATGGGATTTTGAAACTTATCAAGCACGGGACTGTAAAAAAAAATTCTTATTGTTAAAGATCTTAAGGTGGATAGTACTTGCAGAGATTTCAAAGAAGAGGAAGTTCAGATGCGCACCATTGAAGAAGAGGAACAAGATATTGGCAAAATAGATATGGGCGGGGACTTGAATAGGCTAGAGCCCACAAAAATGGAGAACTTCAAGGATAGGATGGCCACCTAGTTTCTACTAAAGGAAGGGGGGTTTTTTTCCCTATATTCAGTCGATGGCAGGGTATGACAAGAATTGCGCCCTCCAATTTGTTAACGGGTGGAATGACTACAAGGTCACGATTAATAGAATCACCTTCCAAGTGAATGAGGAAGTGATTGCCATGGTGACTAGCCTTTCAATGAAAGGGAAAAAATGGAGAAAGGTCACTAAAACTACTAATGAGGCCAGTATGAATAATTTCTTTGTGAAAGATGAGGAATCGGTTTGATATAGAGGAGTGTTTAAAAGGGACAAGCTATCAGCCCCATGGCATGATGTGGACCTAGTTCTCATGAGATATATGATGCTAGAGGGAAGGTTTGGTGTTTGCTACTACTATTATTTCCCTTTGTTAAATCATTTTAGGAATAGGGATTTCATTTATATCCCATTTTTTCTTCTACATTCTCTTGAGGATATGGTAGCTGATGTTAGGGAAAAGAGGAATAAAGGGCATAACTTTACCATAATCCATCAAGGACTAATTGCCTCTACCAATTCCACCTTTCCCTGTGCCCCCCTATGGTGGTGGTGGTTGACAACTAGCACCACCACCAGAATTCACCCCCGAGCACCAGTACTGGCACTAAAATTCATACCCCCTCATCCCTCCCCTAGCCGAGAAAATAAGAAAAAGAAAAAACCTAATTCAACTGCAGAAAAAAAGGGCAACAAAAAGATAAAAGTTGAAAAACTTATTGAGGTGGAAGAGGAGAATTCAGAGGAGGAGGCTAGGGGTAAGGCTAGGAGGAGATCTGGAAGAGTCACCCAATCCTAGGCAAGGTGCAAACAGAAATCCAACAAATTCAAAGTTAAGGAGGTTGAGGAGGAAAGCTCAAAAAATAATAAAGAAGAAAGGGAGGAGGAAGAAAACTCTAATTCTAAAAGAGAAGAAGGAAAGGAGGAGGTGTAAAAAAGTGTTAACTTGAAGGATATATCTGTTGAAAATGCTCAGACTCAAATGTCAGCTGGCAATGTTGCTACCACGGAGATCATCCATGTGTCTGCTAGCTTCACTCTCTAGCCCATAACCTTTTGTGAAGAGAGCAGCAAAGTGGACACCTCCCCCATAACTATCTCATCCCCGGCTAAGGAAAAATCTAAGATTTCTCCTAATCCAAGGTTTTTGCAAGATGATATCAAGGTACATAAAGCTAAGAAGGAAACAAAAAAGGTGGAAACGGATATCAAAGAATAGACCGACGAGCAGGTGGAGGTGTATGCAAATTTGGATAAGAGGGTTAAAATTTTAGAGCAAGGGTCCTTTACCTTCTCTAAATCTTCCCTCGAAGTCACTCACATCGCAGCCACCACCCTCCAGCTGCTGGCACAGGAAAAGGAAGATATTGGGATGGATATGGAGGACCATAAGCTCCTCTTCAAATTCCTTGCTGATGACTAGTCTTGGATTCTTCTAGCTATGAAGGGGAAGGAGAAAAAAGAAAATTGAGTTTTTTAGTTTAATGGGATCCTTGGATCCAAGACTTTTATTTTATTCTACTATTTCTAGTTTTGTTGGTATCCAGCTGTAACTAAGACTTGGGTTGGCTTGATATGCCAATAGTTATTTTGATGAACTTGCGTAGTTGTTAGATCTTCTAGACTTTTATTCTAGTTTATTTGTTCTTAGTATTATGCTAGTTAGTTACATGCATAAGGATCTGTGGTTTTGTGAAGCTTTAGTTAGTTTTATGTTTGTTGTTGGTCAATGCTAGTAATGTGTTGGTTACTAGCTTTTTGTTTGTAAGGGCCAACCCCCTTGTTTTTGGTTTCTTTTTATATCAAAAACATGGACTTTAAGGATAGTGCAAATCAGTTGATACTCAATCCAAGCTCTAGTTCCAATCATTTTGTAAAAACCAGATTCTTGATAGATCTTTAGGCAGAATTACTAAGGGACGAAGCCAAAATAAGGGCAACATTGATTGATATACAAAGTATGATTATTCCTCACATGGACACTATGTAGAAGAGAATGGATCATGCAATGACACTAGTCAAGGATAAAAATATGTTAGTTGTAGATCATATGTATGATTTATCACCATAGCTTCAGATTGATCTACACATTTTGAAGTTGCTACAAGATAATTGGGATAAGACTTTTTCTATAATCTTGAAGGTACACCATGATTTTATTTCTCATTGTGGCATAACCTTGTAAAGAAAAATTAGGCATTTGTAACAAAAGAAAGGGGGAAAGTATATAAAGAGAGAAAGACATTAGGGGAAAAGAAATGTACATATTTGTATACATGTAAAGGTAGATATGTATAGGAAGGAGAAAATATATAAAAGAAGGAAGATGTATAAAATAAATTTTAAAAAAAAAAAAAACAATTATGAAAAATCATAAATAAAGTTTTCAATTCAAACCAAGTTGCAAGGCCTTCAGTGCAAATAGAACTACCTAATAGAGCATTCTCAAATGGGGAGTTTGACTGGAGAAATTATAATTTCAAATCTTGTGCAAGATAAGTGTTTTTGTCACTAATGCCAAAGGGGGAGATTGTTAATCTCATGGCAAGATATATTTTCAATTAGTTTAAAAACACTTAGTCATAATGGAAAGACATTAGTAACTGAGTTACCAATCTGCAATGTTAACCAAGCTCATAAAGAAACCAAGCCAACAATTCTAACCTTGCAAAAAGTAAACAATGTCAACCCAATTGACAATACTATTGAGTCAAATGAGTATTCCAAGATCATAATCAAGCTTGTAGAGCAGTATAAACCAAGTCAAAAGTTTCTACCAAGTGATTAGTATGAACTGAGCATCTAGTGTCAACCGAGTGCCAGAGTTAGTCAAGGTGAAATTGTTGCCCCAATATCTTCAGCATCATCTTAGTAAGTCATTAGACCCAAGTTACAACACTGAGTCATCTTGGTAATTGTTTTTGGAAATAATTATGTTGTAGCTAACCTATAAAGGAATTATTTGGATAGATATAAGTATGAAGTATTTTTTTTATCCAAAACTTAATTATAATATCATTGTACCATGAGTTGAATAGAAGCAAATACAGAAGAGAAAAATGTCTAGAAGGCTTAAAGAAGCATAAGGAAAGGAAGAGACTCATCTATCACAATCAGGTGATTAGTTTACTTTAGAGAATCTTCATCAACAATCAAAGTTGCATTTCAGAGATCAATCCACTAATTCATCCTAATAGGTGCATCAGTCCAAAATTCTTTAATAGGGTGGACCTAATAGTCCTTTGCAAAAACTCCTAACAAAGTACATACTTAATTGTGTTGTATAAATCCTTTTGCAAGGTGGACCTAATAGTCCTTATTACTCTTTATTAAGTAGATCACCAAAAGTGATCAATTGTAAGCCTTAACAGGCCAACTTTATTACTACAGTAGTGAAGCACTATGGGTGTCATCCCCACCCCAACTTTACCTTCTACTTGGAGGGTTTATGGGTTACCAAATATTATTTTATGGTGTTGTTACCTTACTTTTTTACGATTCCTACATGCAAGTAGATTAGACAACTTATCAAAGTAGATTAAGTAAAAGAAGTTTAAGTGGTTCTTAATTCACCACCCCTTACCCCACCCCCACCCCCCCGCTCTTTGTCACCTAGCTTGCATTACATTTCCAACACTTGTAAGGTCTAGTTTATTATTAAAGTGCATCAAGCATTGGTGGGAAAATTTATAGTTAATTAAGAGATGATCTATGGTTTCTTCTTCTTCCTTGAAAATTGGATACCAATATGGACCCATTATTATAATTATTTGGAGTCCATCTCCTACAAGGTTTTTTTGTCCAAGATTTTCTATGCAAATTCCCTTACTTTGAGGAGTGCATTTTCTCCCCAACATAGCTTAATTATACAATATTTATTTGAGATGTTATTATTTTCTATCTCATATCCTAGCTTAAAATAACAAAGGAATGCTCACATTAGATTATACCAAAGACTAATTTCATCAAGTGAGAAAACATAAATAGAGACAAGGTTGAAACCTCTAGATAATGGAAGATATAAATTAAAATTTGATAATGTCTCAAGAGACAACCCCAAATTATTTGGAGTAGGATTTGTAATCAAGGACAAATGGGGAACATTAAGTTAGAAAGGTCAACAAAATTCTCACTAGTTACAAAATTAGGTTGAATGCTCAACCTTAGCAATAGGATTCCAAACCTACATAGAGAAATCAAATAGTAATTTTGATATAGGTGGCTCATAAATAGTGATAAACACAATATTTAAAAGTTATACACTAAAATGAAATGAATTCATTCTAATTGGCATAATCTATCACAACCCACTCATTCAGTTATCAAATAATTTGGTATTGGGATTCCACCTATCTTTTAATTAATCAATTCTAAATATTGGTAAAAAATTATTTTGTTAGTTACAACATATTATGTGCAATGGTTTTTAGATCTTTTCTATTATGGCTCTATGTGACCAGCCACTTAGCAACACCCGCCTAGTGGGGAGATGTGTGTGTTCATCTATATAGCCATCAATGGCTAGACTTATTATTACATGGCTTCCATTGTGATTTGTGTGAAGAAAATTTTCCAAGAAACAGAGGAATTGTGGTGGGTTTGATGAAGTGATACCTTGGGTTCAATAGTGCCATTCTATCTACTGCTTGGTGTGTTGATATCCCTGAGTTGGATGAGTCTTATTTCTTGGTAAATGATGAACATGTTAATCTTCCCTTACTTTTGTATTGGCTCATGTAGTCTCACTAAACGTATGAACAAAATAAAAGGTTGTAAAAAGGGGAAACACTAATGTCATTTTACTAACCACTATATCAAAAAATCTTTCAATTGTGAACCCAATAACAACATCAAATGATCTGGATGATTACTTTGAAATGTAATTGAATAGGAATGATGTTGTGTTTGTGTTGGGTAGTTGGATAGTGTTTGTTTCTACTGCTACTATGGAAGACAATGGGATCCTCACCTGATACTTGGACCAAAGCTCTTAAACTAGATGGGTGATGTGTCAACTATTGCATGTTTAAAATTTGAATCATATGTTTTGTGTAACTTAGTTGATTGTTCTAGGAATAAAACTATTAGTCTTACCCATACTATGATTTGGAGAACATTCCTTAAGATTGACCCATATAACCATGTCTCTTAGGTTGTTAACTTCTTCATTGTGGCTCGATATAGATGGGTGGATATCTGTAGATGATAGGAGTAACTAGTTTTCTTTTTATCTTCTTTTCTATTAAGATCACATGTCATTCTGATAGGAGAGAAATCTATGCATTAACCTGAACTATGAAATCTTATTATTTTAAGACATACTATCAAAGTGATTCACAAGGCTTCATTTTCCTTGTCTATTGTGATCAAAAGGGTGGTGATCATCTCAACCTTCTTAGACATTGGTGTATGGTTGAATGTCTTCACTAATTTGTGGATACTAATGCAAGAATTAGACCATTGAGCAGTTGTAGTATTAGTTACTAACACTTAGATTTCATTCAAATCATTGACTCCTTAAACTGTAAACATAGAAAATTTATTCTACCACTTCCTTTGTGCTTTTGAATGTCAAGTTTTTAAGAGATCAAATTTCTACAATCCATAGCAAAAATAAACTGATATATTTTTGGATTTAATTGTGTAAAGATTTTTTACCATCAACATTTCAAATCACACCAAGTGATCCATCATCGGGATGAAGAGAGCAAGAGATGTCAAACAAAATGGGTTGCAGAAGTTGACTGACTCAAAGATATAGGGACCAAGGGAGGGGGATTGCATGCACACCAAAGAAGCCAAGTAGGGAGATGGTAGGATAGAAGACCCCAAGTAAAAGACTCACAGTCAACAAGGTAAGAGAGAGCAAGAGAAGTGAAAAGGAGAACAAAAGAAACAAATAGCCAGATGTAGGGCATGTAGCAAAAATGCACATCCCCAATAAAAATGAAAAGCAAAAAATAAAAATAAAAAGTAAATAAAATAAAAATGAAAATAAAATACTAAAATGTAAATTGAATAATACATATATCAATGAATAGAAAACACCACAAAAACAAACTCCTAAATAAATATATAAATGAACATCCACACTAAGAACAAAACACATAAAAAATTAAAATTAAAAATAACGATAAAAATAAAAATAAAAATAAATAATGATAATAAAATAAAGAAATTAAATAAAAATGAAAATATGAATATGAATAAAAATATCGAAAGACAGAATCATAGTTTACCCCTTTCAAACTGCCCCTAGGTTTCACAATCTTCTTAGATTTTAACACATTCATTATAAGGATCATAAGACCCTCATGGCAAACATGCTCACCATTTAGGTCTTTTTGAATAGCCTGAATGGAAATTCTAAGAGACTACATTAAGTAAAATGGAAAGTTGATCCTAACATCATGCCTAAAGTGATTGGCCAACATGAAATGGTACCCATATAACTTAGTAAATCTCCCATCTAAAGTGAGGTATTCCATTATAACAAAAAGCACAAATTGCCATGGTTGAGAAAGAGAAGTCGGGTTGATGTAAGAATTACCTATTTTCAACAAGTGGCTTTTCTCATGCTCTGACTCCATAAATTCATCTATGGCCCTATTCGATAGCTTTCTCTCTTGATAAAAGTTAATCCTATCCATTTCTAGACTCGTGGCCTCTGCAATCACTTCTTCGGTAACTTCCATTCACTGGTTACCAACCATAATAGAGCCATCCTTCCAAGATTTAATAAATTGATGTGTAATGGTAGGATTGTTTCCTTTAAGCCTTTCCATGTATCCTATGAAATTTTCATGCCTTAAGATATCCCAGACCTTCGTCTTGTTCATCCACTTCGAGTGGCTCGCTAGCTCGACCCTTTTCCTTTTTCCTCCCATATTCCCTTCACCAATTTTGTTGGTTTTCTTTCTCTAAAACCCCCAATTCACTCTGTTACAAAAGACAACACCACATTTGAAGAGAAAATGGAAAAAACTACCCAAAATCCATGTGAATAAATGCTTGGATTTCTAAATATTATTACCCAACACACTCCAAAAGAGTTCACCACATAATTACCAATTATTGACACCATCATATTTAAAACATTTTTGCATAGACCTCCATTTATCATAATCAATAAATTGGCAACCATCTAATGGTAAGGACTCATAATAATCCCAAATGATTTTATGATCACTAAAGTGGGCCACATTCACAACCCAATCAGCAGTACGGTTGGCTTCTCTAAAATTATGAGTTATAATGCATGTTTCAAAAGAATTTATAAAGTGAATGGCCTTGAGGATAATATTGCTAATTGTCCATGATGGTTTAGTAATTTTATTTAGACAAATAATAATGTTGAGGGATTCACCTTCCACCCATATCTTCCTCAAATTCATACTCTTAGCATAGAGAAGACCATGAAGAGCAGCACAAGCTTCTACCACATGATTGGTTTCATCCCCAATTGGAATAGCCATACATCCCACATTGTCACCATTAGAGTTTCTAATAACAACTCCACACCCTGATTTTCTCGGGTTTCCTTTTGAGGCCCCATCAAAGTTTATCTTCAACAAATTTTTCAGAGGACAGTCCCATCTTGCATTATCCCTTGGATTAGGTTCCTGAATATCTATACCCAAACTCATTAGGTTCCAACTATAAAACACCCAGTCTTCCCACTCATTACAAGTTTTTTGTCCATAACTAGTTATTTTAATATTCTCAATCATAAGGACCTTAATTTTTTAGAAAACCTAATCAGGACTGGATTCCACTCCTCTGAAGATCCTATCATTGTGCTCCTTCCAAATGCCCCAGCATAGATAAGGAAGAATGAAGTCCCACAGTTTGACAATCAAAGCATTCTTGGAAGGGGTCATCCAACTAGTAAAGAACAATTGAATAGTAACAGGGAAAACCCAATCCGCATTCAATAAGCTACAAACTTATCCAAAGCTTTTTGGTAAAGGGGCAATGCAGCATGATATGATCAATCGATTCCCCATCATTCTTGCAGAGAACACATCTATTTATAATGAGGAAACCTTTCTTCTTAAGATTATTAAGAGTCAAAATTTTATTCTACATAAGAATCCAAAAGAAGATATTAACTTTGGGTGTCATGCCTTTCACCCAAGCCTTGGCCTAGCAGGGTTCATCATGATCATCAGAAGAATTAGTGTAGGCTGAGGCAATAGAGTACATTCCATTGGGGTCAGTCTTCCATATCAAATCATCCTCTTTATGGTTTAAAAAGAATGCATTCAAGCACTTACCAAGCTCAACCAAGTTGTAGTCCACACTATTAAGATCTACCCACATATCATCCTTCCAATAATCAGCCACAAAAGTACCAATCTGATTCTTACATTGCTCCATATACCTATTCCACCTTGGATCATCACAAAGTGGGTGGTCCAAGATCCAAATGTCTTCCCAAAAAAGAACTCTTCTACCATTACCCACCTTCCATTTCACCCCTTTCCTTAAAATAATTTTGAATTTCTGAGCATTCTTCCAAATCATAGACCCCCCTTGTTCTAAGTCAGTAGTAAGGAAATGATTAAAATCATAATGGTTTGTATTATATTTATCAACCCAAATGTTCTTCCATTCCCCCTCCTCCTTATGCAATCTCCATAATAATTTTTCCAATAAAAATTTGTTCATTGTAGTAACCCTTCACAAGCCAGGCCCACCCTTCTCCCGAGGCATACAAACATTTCCCATGCAATCAGAGGGAGTCTTTTTTTGTTCTCCATTCCAGTCCACAAGAAAGTCTTCTAAATTTTCTCAATAGAAAGAGCAAACTTTCTCAAAATTTTAAAAACACTCAAATCATAAAGCAGAACACTTTGCAAGATAGACTTCAAAACAATAACCTTTCCAGCCTGACTGAGGAGAGAGCATTTCCAACCAGCAAGTTTTGAGTGGATTTTATCAATTAGCGAGTTCCAAAAGCTGTCAGAAGGGGCTAAACCCAAAGGTAAACCCAGATAGGATCCAAGAAGAGAGCCAATCTCACAGCCAATAATCTTTTTAATCTTGTTTTTCCTTGCCTCACTAACATTAATAAAGTAGATTAGACTTTTGCTCCAGTTTATGATTTGACCGGTGGCCATCCCATAGTCAACCAAAGCCTTCTTAATATTCCTAGCATTTCTCACCAAAGCCTCCCCCATAACAATAGAATCATCAACAAATTGTTGGTGAGAGAAAACTAAAGTAGAAGAGGAGGGATTAAGGCCCATGAAGTCCCCCTTCAACACCATATTATCCACAAATCACCCCAAACATTCAGGCAGAATAATAAAAAGAATAGGAGAGATCAGGTCTCCTTGTCTAAGACCCCTAGAAGCCTTAAAGAAGGAAATAGGGGAACCATTAACAAGCATTGAGAAGGAGGCCAATGAAACTAACATGAAGATAAGATCCTAAAATCTCTTATTAAAGCCAAACACTTCCAGACCACAAAGAAGAAAGTTCCAGTCCACTCTGCCATAAGCTTTAGAGAGATCAAGCTTAAGAAGAAACCCTTCCTTCTTGGACACCTAAAGAGAATGAATATTTTCATGAACTGTAATAATGGAATCCAAAATCTATCTTCTAGGAACAAACCCATTTTTCTACCTAGAGATGATAATTGGAAGAAGGTACAAAATTCTGAGGGCAAGAACCTTAGAGATAATCTTATAAAAAGAATTACACAAGCTAATGGGCATAAATTGATCCAATCTATCTGTTCTCTGCTTCTTCAAAATAAGAGCAATAAAGGTTCCATTTAACTCTTTAAGGATGTTCCTAGTACCAAAAAATTCATTTACGCCATTACAAATATCAGCACCAATGATATTCCAATACTTATGAAAGAACAAAAATGGAAACCATCAAGACTAGGAGCTTTGTTACCCTTGAAAGAGAAAATAGCCTTAGAAATCTCATCCAAGGAAGGAATAGAAGTGAGGGACAAATTCTGATCCTCAAAGATACAAGTTGGAATGCACTCAAGAAACATATTTTTCTTATCCAAATCCAAATTGGGGTCACCTTGAAGCAATCTATTGAAAAACTCCATAGCCTCCCTTTTGATAATCTCTTCATTGTTAGTCAAACCCTCATTTGTATTGAGTCTAGATATTATATTAGCCATCCTATGCTTTAAAGTAATCATATGAAAGAACTTAGTATTTTACTCACCTTCCCTCAAAAAGACCTTTCTAGAGCATTGTCTCCAGAACATCTCCTCCTGGGTGATAATGTCATGAAGTTCAACAAATATTCCACTTTCCTCCTCCCTTGAGATCACCTCATAACCATCAATTTGAATCCTATCTTGTATATCTTTAAGTTCCTCCAAAATCTTTTTTTTGTTCTCAAAGATGTTGCCAAAGGTATGTTTATTCCATTTTTTAATATTCTTCTTGACATTTTTCAATTTAGTTGCAACTCTAAACATTGTTGTACCTTCCACTTTAATACCCCACCACTCCTTAATGAGAGTCACCAAGTCCGGATGAAGAGTCCACATTTTCTCAATTCTGAAGCAAAAATTTTTATGATAGTTGAGCTTATCAACAACTAGAAAAATTGGGTAATGATCTGATCCCACCCAAACTTGAGCATTAAGTGCACATTTATAATTTAGGAACCAATCATTACTAATAAGAGCATGATCCAACTTGACCTAAATAAGATCCTTTCCAATTCTTCTATTAGTCCAAGTGTATTCAATCCCATGCAAATCAAGATATGAAGAAGATGATGATCAATAAAGTTCATTAAATCTAATCTATTGTCCAACTTGGTCTGGATATCCCCCAATTTTTTAGATTCTTTTAAAGGGGTATTGAAGTCTCCCATCACCATCTAGTTCTCATTAGCAAAAAGCTTTCTCTAGTTGGAAATTTCTTCCCACAAGACCTTTCTTCCCCATTTGGAGTTGGGGGCATAGACATTAGTAAGAACCCGGCTAAAATCATCTTTTGAGTTAAAGTATCTAACATTCATCATATTTCTATTTTGAGAGATAAGCTCCCCTTCATCTATTTAACCAAAAAATAGCCATCCCACCTAAAGCTCCTTCAGAATCATTTCCTATAATCCTTCCTCCCTTGAAAATAGGAAGACATTCCACCTTATCCTTCAACATCTTGGTTTTTTGAATAACAAAAATGTCCAGCCTATTTTCCCTAATCATATTTTTCAAAATGTTATGTTTATGAGGGTTATTTAACCCTCAAATATTGGTCTTCCAACCAGAGAGGGGGAAGACCCAAGATCACCATTCTTGAGGGTAGTCCCAATAGACATAGAAGAAGAACATCCAAGTCTGCCCTTAAGTGTTTTAGACTCCCCTTTTTTAATATGCTTTGGGTCCTTTCTTATCGTTTTTGGAGGTAACAGTCTCCTGATCTTTTTTACCACCTTTCTTCCTACATTTAGACTATTTTCCCACTAAGATCTAATTGGCATCAGATTTTTCCTCTTCCCACACTACTTCCTCATCATGAGAAATAGTTAGAAGGTCCTCAACTTCACCTCTAACAAAGTTGCCAGCCAACACAGTCTCCTTGGCCATATGCTCTGTAGACACAATTGTATCCTTTTGGGTCCCCTCTTTGACACTGTCCCTCCCATCCTTAGTGATAATCACCTTGTCTTCTGGGATCTTCTTCAAACTATCACTATTAGGGATCTCTGAGATTTTTTGAACAAAGGCATCCAAGCCACTCTCCTTCTCCACAGGTGAATATAGTCTAGGATGGGGAGACCCCACATCATAGTTTGTGCATTCTAACCACTTCTGAAGAGGAGCATTGTCACCCAAAGGTCTTAGGGGAACCTCCACACCCACAGTCACACCACCATCTGAACATTTAGACTATTCCTATGGGGCAGACTTGCCTAAATCCACCCCATCACTGTTGGAGACTTATGAAACACTATTTTGTTCCTTTCTCACCCACACTTTCTTGACCTTCTTGGCCTTTCCTTTCAAAGAAGCACATTTCTTGGCCCAGTGACCAGCTTTTTTGCAATGAAAGAAAACAAAAGGAATAGACTCAAACTCAAATGTTGGTCCTAGATACCAAGTTTAGATATTAAAGAAATAGAATCAAGAAAATCGACACCTCTTGAAATTCCAACACAAAATCTGGCAAAGTTCAGTCTCCTCCTAGATACAGTCACGGGATCTAAAGAGAGGAGCTCCCCAAAAGTATTAGCAATGCCCTTAAACACATCTTCCACCCAGAACTCAAGAGGGAGACTGGGTAGTCTAACCTAGACAGGGGCTTGAATAGCAGTTTCATCCAAAGAGTAAAGGTTGGGGGTCCATTTCTGTAATGGCAAGGTATGCTTCCCCATAACCCAAGGACTATAATAGAGGATATCTCGCTTATCCTCCTCACAGGAAAAACAAAAGGAGAGACACCCTTTGGCCATCGCTGAAATGTCAACTTGTCCTTTCAAAATCCATTTTTTATGAACAAAGGCCCACACATCTTCAATGTTGGGTTTGGCGCCAATGAACCTCCCAACTAGAGTCAAATCCATGCAAGAAATATTGTTGTCAATAATCTAATCTCGATGGAGTACATACCTTTATCCCTCGTAGAAATATCCCTAATCAACAGGAAGGCAGACTTGCTAGTAAGGCATACACCAAATAAGGAAGACCATTTTATAATCTGCTTGGACCCCCCTCCCCCAAGTCCTCTAAAGTCTCTCCATCATCAGCATCACTAGATTCAATAGAGGAATCTCTAGTTGACACAGATTGTGCTCCTAGTATAGAGGAATTAAAATTTGAGTTCCAACCCAAACATGTCTCCCCACTCCCACTCGCCATTGATTACAATGATTACGTTGTTCCTTTGGAATAACTTATGGAAATGCCTATGCGTAGATAGTGCATATTGAGACGTTGTGAATGTGTTCATTTGCTTTCTATTGCATGAGTGCATTATGTTACCTATCGGGATGGATGGGGATTTTATGAATATGTTATAAACATTGTATTGCACAATTCCATTACTTCTCTTGGTTTTACCTGGTTAGTCTTCCTCGTTGTCGAGCTAGGTATCTTTCATTTCAAGAAGGATTCTGGGGAAGCTTAACAACTTTGTGGTAGGGTGGTAAAGCACTCCTACAATATTCTTTCCCTTGTATTTTTAGATAGGTTCTGGAGCTTCTGTCGAAATAGTCAACATAATCAATACATCATGGTATTCTACTAATGAAATTATAGTTTCTTTTAGATTTGAGCATATATGTATATGTATCATTTTTGTTAAAGTTAATGATAGTTAATCAACTAATGCTAACTCATCAATATTCAAATGACTTTGACTCTCGTTGAATTTTTTGCATTTTATGGAAAATGCTGATGTGTCATTGGTTTTCCAGGGGTAGTCTTTACAAAATCACACCAATTTTAAATCAAATTGAAATTTTTGAGCTTATCACAAGTTTATCATGAAGAAAATAGGTTAGTAAATTCTCTGCCAAACAAATCCATCAAGAAATATCAGACATCAATTATCTCAAACAATAATGCATTTGGATATGAATGTTTGTGATATCCATATTGTAGACGCTCAAAAATGGTTTGCATCTATGAACTCATAACTTCTTCATACTAATTTGTCCCATTTTCTCATTCTACTAACTTCGATCTTTTGGCCAGATTGACCATATTTTGTCATTTGTATCCCCTTTCACATCAATTTCATATCAACTCGGAATCATATCAAATCAACTTGGAATCAGCCCAAATCAACTTGAAATCACTCAAAATTGGTCCTAATCAACCCAAAACATATCAAACATCCCAAATCAATCATCATTTATCTACTCCTAGGCATTTTTGTGGCTTTCAGTGTCTTGGAAACCTATCAACTTATCAATCTTATCAATCTGACCTTAGTACTGTCATGGCTCTCAGTGCTAGGTCAAAATATCATTCATGTCATTCAATCTTTGACATTGTTGAGGGTTTCAATGTCAGATCATGGCATCATCAACCATTTTAATAATATTGACAATGTCCGTCAGTGTTATTATGATCGAACCTTCTCAATCAATTTCAATCCTGTAGCATTTACAATGTCGGTTAAATGTTACATATCAATTTATTCATGTCATGTGTCCTTGGCATGTTATCAATTTTGATCTATCAATTAATTTGACCATGGCTTTGGTCTACCTTTTCATCATCTTATTCGATATCCATCATCATCACATTTTCATCAAAAGATACGATCACATCCATTTAATCAATTTGGCCAATCATCTGCTAATTTTCTCTATAGGATTAAATAACCCATAATTTAATCCTATTCTTTCTAAATTATTCTTCCTAATTATCATCCTCAATTAATTAATTTTATTAATTAATTGATTCATTATCTACAAACCATGGAAATTTACAATTTCCTAAGTTCTATTTTCCATCATTAATTCCATTTTCTACTAATTCTTATTTTGTGGAATAAAAGTATTTTTATTCCAAATATTCCATAAAATATTTCATCATCATGACACTTGGCTGTGACACCTCGTGGAATCTCCTTTGACACTTGGCTGAGATTTTTTGAATAATCAAATATTATTACCTCTTACGCATGTCCCTATTTGGCTTATTCGTGATAGATTCTTGGCTTTAAGTGGGTTGAGGAATCTTATGATGCGTCATAGATTCTCTTCCAAATTTAGCTCTCGTGTGTCATAGAATCTTAATTTTGGCATATTCTATCATATGCGTCATAGGAATTATTATTACCTCTTACGCATGTCCCTATTTGTCTTATTCGTCATAGATTCTTGGCTTTAAGTGGGTTGAGGAATCTTATGACGCGTCATAGATTCTCTTCCAAATTTGACTTGAATGTGTCATAGAATCTCAAAATTGGCATATTTTGTCATATGCGTCATAGAAATCTCTTGCCACATCGCACATCTATGGGTGACAAATCCAATGCCCTCACTTTGAGTGTTGATTATAAAATGAACACTCTTCTCTCATTCTTGAGTCCTTGAATCGAGAATGCTTAAGTCTTGAGTCTTTGAATCTTTGAGTTTTTGAGTCTCTACTAATTTGCATTCTCACTCTCTCACATAAAATCACACTTCAAGTATTCTCATGGCATTATCCACATCATAGACTTTTGCTTCAATTTTGTGTGCATTATAGGCAACTTTGGAGCTACAATCATTTGGAGAAGAAAGAAGGACATGGGAGCTACAAATGAAAAAGGGGATTTCTATTGCTTTCTTGATTAGTTTGGCTTTCATGGTAGACTAGTGGGTGCTAATACATGTTGATTGAGTTTGTGATTTTCTCATAGTGTGTTATGCATATTACCCATTTTTCTGGTCCTACATTTGGTGAACCCGACGTGACTCTAGGACCAAAAATGAGAGGAAGAGTGTCCAATTTATAAATTGGACATCTTTCCATCATTTAGGGCATGCACGCATAGTTTCGGGTCATTCTGTAAGTTACTATGGTTTTGTCTTCTTGTTGTCGATAAATTGACTTATCATATGCTTATCTTAGTCAATTTCTCGAGGGGGCACCCATATATATCATCCCTACTGGGGCATGTTGTAGCTTTCTCATCAATTATTCTTTGATACAATGCTCTAAATCACATTGTATCAAAGAGGGTCAAAATGTAGACATAAAAATGTCAGAACCAAGTAGACATAGTTCTCACCACATCAAGCGGTCTACTCACAGACACAAAAAACTTGAAGGAAAGACCATCATGCAAAACCCCAATGAGGAACTATTACAAAAATTCAAACAACTTTCCAAACAAGTCAAGGCATTGGGAGTCCAAAAGAAACAGGCTCTATATACAGAAAGGGACCTACGTCCTAATCCATTTGATAAAAATTTGTATATGCCTCCATTCCCAAAACACTTTGAAGCACCAAGGTTTGAAAAATATCGAGGAAAAGGAAACATCTGAGAATTTTGTGCTTCATGTACCGAACTTAGCGATGAGCCCACTTACCTTATGAGATTGTTCCCTTGTTCTCTAGGTGGGCTTGCACTTGAATGGTACTCCAAACTTCCTGGTAATATCAAATCTTGGTCAGAGCTAGCAGACAAGTTTATCTCCCACTTTTCCTTTAACATTACAAATAAGGTGACACTTTCTGATTTGTGCTCAACTAAACAAAAGACAGGAGAATCATTCATCACATTCTTACTGCGTTGGAGAAGCTTAGTTAGTCAATGCTCACTAGACATTCCTGAAGAACAACAAGTAAACTTGTGCATTGAAAACTTAGTCCCCGACTTAATGTATGAACTCAAAATCAAGAGTCCAAGCACCATTTCTAAACTAATGAAAAAAGGGGCTAGTATTGAACATGCTCTTATCCGTAAGGCAATCCTCAAGATAAACAAAGATAACACAAACACCAACTCGTCCAATGACAAGGAAAAATTTTTCTCCAAAAACAAGAATGTGACTAATGATGGTATTGTGGATGCTCGCACAATTAGTACAGCACAACCTCAATTGACTTTGAAAGGTGTAAACCCTACAAATTCACAAACCTCTAATCAAACATCAGCTCCACAACAGAAAACTGAGACTCCCACGCAAGATAAACCTCGAAGACATCCTAGAACCAAAGATAGGAAATTCACACCATTGGGGATACCACTTGAGACTACATTACAACAGTTACTGAGTAATAACTTCCTACAATTACCCCCAATCAAAGATGAACCATTGACTAAAGCTGATTGGTGGGATGACAAAAAGTATTGTGATTACCATCGCACCAAAGGACACAAAACTTCATCATGCTTCCAACTGAAACATGCAATACAAGACCTTATTGATGATGGTGTCATCACAGTTGATCCATCACTATTAGCATCCAATTCTGATCACACTATTTTCAAAGATCCTTTGGGTAATCATGACAAAGAGAAACCCTCAAGTTCAAACTCAAACTCGCAAGGTAATGTGAATTACACACGTACTGGCTATGATTACACCATCAATTGCTTTAATGAGTCTGACTTCCACATATCCACATTCACATTGAAGGCTGAAGACCCTCGTTGTGTTGTCACTACATGCCGTAGCAAGATCACCCTACCTGGAGCCCTGTCTAGACCTACTGCTTCTACTAGACCTGCACCTCCAAGTAGACCTACCGCTCCTACTTCATCTGATTATAGCCTTGTTGAAAAACTCGAAAAAACCCCTGCACAAATATCCATTTTGGACCTACTACGTGCATCTCCCCAACACCATAAGATCTTGGAGCAAGCCCTTAAAGAGTCAGTAGTCCCAGATAACATTGATGTTTCCCAGTTCCAAGCCATGTTTGGGAACCTATCCGCATCACAGCATATCACCTTTTCCCCTCGAGATATTCCTAAGGACAATCCTAACCATAATGATCCCCCTTATCTCAAAGTCTTCATCCATAATGCCAAAGTTAGACGTGTCTTAATAGATGGAGGAGCAGGACTGAACATCTGTACTCTTAAGGTTCTCAAAATTTTGGGTTATTCTGAAGATGATGTAGATCCCTCTCAAAGAATCACAATAAAATCTTATGATGATGGTGAATGCTTCTCTAGGGACATCATCACATTACCTGTCAGAGTTGGTCCAGTTACTGAAGACACATTGTTCCATGTCCTAGACATTGAAATGAATTGCAACATGATACTAGGACGCCCTTGGCTTCATGCTATTAAAGCAGTTCCTTCTACATATCATCAATGTTTGAAGTTTTCCTATGACAATGTGGAAGTTACCATCCCTGGCGATCCAGATCCTTTCCAGTTTTGTGCTAATCTAAGAGATGCTACTGCATTCCAAATCCCAACAAATAATGAAGCACAACCCACAAATTTCTCTAAGTGTGTGGATGCTAATATACTGCTCAGTAAAGCCAAGGAAAAGATGAAGATTGAAGACAATGGGTGTGGAGAGTACTTTATGTCTCAAGTCTCTCACATTAGGGAGTCACCACTTTCTCCCATCAGTACAAAGAATTATACTTCTATCAATGAGAATACATCCGTATGTATTGAGAAAGCAAAAGTGGAATGAGAACCCACTTTGATATCTCCTAGCAAGTATGGACTTGGGTTTACTATCATGCAGAAACAAGGCTATGATGGCTATAGTGGTCTTGGATCTCAGAAACAAGGAATCATTGAACCTATCACTACAGAAGGACAACCTCCTAGTTTGGGGCTTGGCTTTAAACCATTACGAATAGGTCCTCCTAGTACCACGGTACCTACATGTAAGACTATGGATGTTTCGAATGATGAAAAGACATCTGAGGATATCCCACTTGAAACCAACAATCCCCTAGCCTCTGAGCATGACCCCAATGACCCAGTTGAATCAATTACCCATATATCTACCTTCAACAAAAGCCCGTTCAACACTGATGATGACATCTCCTCAAGTTATCCTGAACCTTTGGATTGGGACCAATGTGGACCACCAATTTTTGATCAATTCGACAATGATGGCACTCTTATAATAGAATTTGAAGACATTATGACTGAAGATCATAAAGAAGTAGTTTCTCCTAAAGAGAATACATTGGCATATTTTGGGGAGCCTACTCTACCTTCTAGTTACAAAGCAAAAAGAGAAAAAGATAGCAAGCATAGGTCTCTTGGTGAAAACCGAAAGGCACCATTAGACCATAAAAAATCAAAAGTTAAGTAGCTCCCAATGATACAAAATGAAAAATATGATGCCATGAATATCAGTGTTCCAGTGTTCAACATGCCACAAAGTCTTTTGGAGCTCTCTCAATCAGCATTCATGCGGAAGGTCATTGGTCTCAACCCTCCCTTATATCGCTTTGTTTATCCCCAAATCCAACTACCTACTTTGTCCAAAAACCAAAATCAATCCTTTATCCAACAAGCCTTTGCATATGTCATCATCACTGACATCCCACATGACATTTGTATTGACCCAATTATCCTTAGATGCCTTGATTTGCAAGAGATAGACATTGTCTTACATACAGTACACGATGGTATCTCTCGAGGCCTTTCTAGTGGTTTGATTTTAGCTACAAACTCAGAAAAAATCCTATATAGCTATGGTCAATCATGGATCCATAGCTCATCAGCTAGAAACACCAACAACAGATATCTTCTCAGCATTTGTTAGTGATATTCTTGATTTCATCTAAAAGTCCTGAAAAAATAATCAAAAAAATAGTAAAAAGTCATGAAAAAAGCAAAGAAAAAAGTGAAAAAAAGTCATGAAAAATTGGATGCCTTGATGAAAACCTGGCAAAGAGGCATCTTGGCACAAAAATTTGAGTCAAGAGAAAAATTTCGTCCAAAAGTGAAAACCTAGCAAACAGGCGCTTTGGGCAAGTACCATGGTGAAAACCTGGCAAACAGGCGCCATGTGTAATCAGTGTTGCTCCTCCATCTATCAGGATTCCATCTGGTCTTTTCCCCCTCTATCATTCCTGGATCATACCCTTCATATTGCAAGACATCCTTGGTTCCTTATCATGGCTCACAAACTGGTTAATGTCCTTCGTTACCTTGCTTAAGTATCACCTGTCTACACACACACTCTATCATTGGCCTCTGTACATAATTTGCATCTTGTCTGGGGGCATATTACCTACATGGTGCGTAAGTTTTAATTTGAACTGGGGGCATATCCCTAAGTGCTTTTTATCCATTGGACCTATCGCATAACGGATTGGAGCTAACACTTGTTTATGCTTATACGATCCTGAAAAAAATCCCTAAAAAATCATAAAATATCTTGAAAAAAATCCTAAAAATTCAAATATGATCCTAAAAAAAATTCCTAAAAATCATAACATGTCCTGAAAAAATCACTAAAAATCGTAAAATGTCCTGAAGAAATCAGTTATGCAAAAAAATCAAATATCCCCAAAAAACCCTAAAAATCACAAAACCCGTCAAAAATTTGCAATAAACCTTGTACATACTCACTGTGGATAACCACCCCTTTTGAGTAAACACTTGCACTTTGCAGACTAAAACCCAAAGCACTACACTTCAATGCCAATCACACTATCTCACCAACGTGAACCAACAATCAATCCAACATGTCACTATGAACTTATCAACTGAATCCACAACCAGAACTATCACATTATTGACATGTCGAACACTATCTACACACCTAAAACATTAACAAGAACGTAATAATGGACAAGAATAGTTGTTGGCTCATGCTGTTTAGTGAGTGATTTATTTTTGCTTTGTTTTTTCTTTGATCATGTCCCTATGCTACTCGATGATATAAATTGATCTATGAGAGTGGCCAGGATGGTTCATGGTCATCTTTTTCCATTTTTGTCTATTACAATGTACCTTTGAGAGTCTGGGGTATGTACATATGCCTCAAGAAGGACAAGGTCATTCTCTGTTTGCATTGTGCTTGTTTATGCAAAAGGCTTGCATTTGCGCTCTAGCCCTTTATGCCATGATGCGTTGCATTCCATTTGCCATATCAAAATAAAGCTCCATTTGACATATAGTGCACTTTCTAGAAGCAAAAGTCTTTCCATCATACTAACATCTCCTCATCTCATCTTTCTTTTTCATATCATTCTCCATCGCCATGATCATGTCTTCTGATTCACCAAATCATCTTCATCTTGCATTCATGCATTCTTGCATCATCCTATGCTGTCAATCAACTTTCTATGGCTTTCCACCTGGTTCAACCTTAGTCTGAATTTGTCTCATCATATTTGACCAAATATGACCATTTTTTATGATTTCCCTCATGTTATGACATCTTACCATCATTTGGGGCATGCATGCACAGTTTCGGGTCTACACTCTAGGCCTCATAACTTTCACATCTTAGCTCTAATTTGTGATCCGTCAATTGCTATGGTTTTTTCTTCTTGTTGTCGATAAATTGACTTATCATATGCTTATCTTATTCAATTTATCGAAGGGGCACCCATATATATCATCCCTACTGGGGCATTTTGTGGCTTTCTCATCAGTTATTCTTTGATACAACGCTCTAAATCACATTGTATCAAAGAGGGGCAAAATGTAGACACTCAAAAATGGTTCGCATCTATGACTTCATCACTTCTTCATACTAATTTGTCCCATTTTCTCATTCTACTAACTTTGATCTTTTGGCCAGATTGACCATATTTTGTCATTTGTATCCCCTTTCACATCAATTTCATATCAACTTGAAATCACCCCAAATCAACCCAGAATCACTCGAAATTAGTCCTAATCAACCTGAAACATATCAAACATCTCAAATCAATCATCATTTATCCGCTCCTAGGCATTTTTGTGGCTTTCAATGCCTTGGAAACCTATCAACTTATTAATCTTATCAATCTAACCTTAGTACTGTCATGGCTCTCAGTGCTAGGTCAAAATATCATTCATGTCATTCAATCTTTGACGTTGTTGAGGCTTTCAATGTCAGATCATGGCATCATCAACCATTTTAATAATATTGATAGTGTTCGTCGATGTTATTATGATCAAACCTTATCAATCAATTTCAATCTTGTAGCATTTACAATGTCGGTTAAATGTTACATATCAATTAATTCATGTCATGTGTCCTTGGCATGTTATCAATTTTGATCTATCAATTAATTTGACCATGGCTTTGGTCTACCTTTTCATCATCTTATTCGATATCCATCATCGTCACATTTTCATCAAAAGATACGGTCGCATTCATTTAATCAATTTGGCCAATCATCTACTAATTTTCTCTATAGGATTAAATAACCCATAATTTAATTCTATTATTCTTTCTAATTATTCTTCCTAATTATCATCCTCAATTAATTAATTTTATTAATTAATTGATTCATTATCTACAAAACCATGGAAATTTACAATTTCCTAAGTTCTATTTTCCATCATTAATTCCATTTTCTTCTAATTCTTATTTTGTGGAATAAAAGGATTTTTAATTCAAATATTCCATAAAATATTTCATCATCATGACACTTGGATGTGACATCTCGTGGATTCTCCTTTGACACTTGGCTAAGATTTGTCATAATCAAATATTCTTATCTCTTAGGCATGTCCCTATTTGGCTTATTTGTCATAGATTCTTGGCTTTAAGTGGGTTGAGGAATCTTATGACGCGTCATAGATTCTCTTCCAAATTTGACTCTCGTGTGTCATAGAATCTTACTTTTGGCATATTCTGTCATATGCGTCATAGGAATTATTATTACCTCTTACGCATGTCCCTATTTGGCTTATTCCTCATAGATTCTTGGCTTTAAGTGGGTTGAGGAATCTTATGACGCGTCATAGATTCTCTTTCAAATTTGACTCTCATGTGTCATAGAATCCTACTTTTGGCATATTCTGTCATATGCGTCATAGGAATCTCTTGTCACATCGCATGTTTGTGGGTGACAAATCCAATGCCCTCACTTTGAGTGTTGATTATAAAATGAACACTCTTCTCTCATTTTGGGTCTCTTGGATCGAGAATGCTGAAGTCTTGAGTTTCTAATTTGCATTTTGCTTTCTCTCTCTCACATAAAATCACACTTCAAGTATTCTCATGGCATTATCATTATCATAGGCTTTTGCTTCAATTTTGCGTGCACTATAGGCAACTTTGGAGCTACAATCATTTGGAGAAGAAAGAAGGACATGGGAGCTATAAACGAAAAAGGGAGTTTTTTATTATGTTTGCTTTCTTTTGTTTAGTTTGGCTTTCATGGTAGACTAGTGGGTGCTAACGCATGATTATTGAGTTTTGTGATTTTCTCATAGTGTGTTATGCATTTTAACCCATTTTTCTAGTCCTACACATATAAAACTACGTATCTTATTAGATATCAAAAGAAATCACAAATGGAACTCAAGGTATGTCTTTGATATCAAAAAAATCACAAATTAAGGTAAAATTGATTCACACAATTCTTCAAATCAAACATTTATATCACAAAAAAAACAAAGGATAATCATGGAATCTCCAACACAATAGATACAAAACTTAGTTTAAATCTAGAAGGTATATCCACAAATGCTAGTGTTTGAGATATTGTGAATGACTCAAAAGCTTTCATACACAACAAACTCCCTCATTTTTTTGGGCATCACTAACAATGAATATGGAAAAAAAGTTGGGTATTAAAAATTCTCTATTGTAGTTAGATTTTCAAAATATCTTTCTATAAATATTTTATTATTTTCAACAACTTCTAAGCATAGTAATTGTATAGAGTTCTTATCATAAAATATAGAATTATTAAGATTGACATTTTCAAGTTCAAATATAATTATAACTAAATTGTTTTTTTTTTTAAATCATAGTTATTAGTGCTTATTCTTAGGCATAGTACTATTGCAATAGGTATTTTGTAATTGGTGATAAACAATTTTTGTTTTTACCAATCAAAATAAATTATTTTTTTATTTTATCATACAACTAATTTTTTTTTACAAGATACATGCATTTTTTATTTTTATGAATTATAAATTTAGAAAGATCTTATTGATGAAAAGAATTGGTTCCTTATACACAATTTTAGCTCTCTAAATTTTCACACAACTTTTAAGAACAAGTTGAGCCACATTTATGATAGTATATTAGTTATCATAATTCTTTTTTAACTATATAGAAATGAAATTATATGTTAGATTATGTATAATAATAATAATAAATTAAATGTGTACAATTACTTCTTTTTTCTTTATTATGACTATTTGTATTAAAATATCATTAGAATTATTATGTACTTTTTTATTTAAAAATATTATTTATATAGTTAAAAAATTAATGTACACAATTACTTCAGTTTCTTTATTTATGACTATTTAGATTAATATATCATTAGAATTATAATGTAATTATTAATCTGAAAATGTTGTATTTAAATTTTTTTCACATTAATATAAAATTAAGATATTATTCCATTTTATAAAAAAATTACAAAAAAATTCTAATTTTATTATATTTTATAGAATAATTGAATTAAGTTATGCAATAATTTTAAATAAAATTAAAATTGACATTTAAATTATTTATAACATAACACTCAAAATAATTATAATTAAAAATGCTATTGCAAAATGTTGCTATTATCATTATTAAAAAACATTAATAGAATTGAGATGAACATTTATTATTTTTGCTCTTTATAATTTTTTAAAAGAATTATTTGAAAAGTGTATTCAATTTTTTATTCATTAATTTATGTTGACTTAGTTTCTTTAGTAATGCAAAACCATATCATTTTTACTTCTTAAAATCTGTTTTATTTTTATTTTATTTGGATGTTTAATTTTGTGTTTGAATTTTATCTTCTAAGATAATAATTTATGTATTTGTTCTTTGCTAATTTGTAAGTGAATTTATGTTAAATACACATTTTATATAATTAGATTTCACAAAGTTATAGGTCCTAACTCATATTTGATACATAGAAGCTAACACAGAAGCTAACACACATTTTACGTATAAGGAATTGATATATGATTAGTGTATGAATTCTTACTATAAGAAATATTCTCATTTATAATTCACAATCATGTTCTACATTTTTATATTGTCATATTTTTTCCTCTTAAAGATCTTTAAATATTAAAGTTTATGAATATTCAATGGACTAGAGTTGTTATGAATCTTCTATAAACACTTAAATTATAATGTGCATTTGATAAGGATGATAAAACTATTAAAGTGTATTGGATAAGAATGATAGTATATATTTTATATCATTGTATGGAATCTCATTTTTTATTGGAATAAGCCAATCAATTATAAATATTCAAATTCACATTGTATGGGGATCATGAGATTTAAAATTCTAAGCTTTGAAAAGTGGGTGGATAGAAAATTTAGAAAGTCTAATAGTCATTTCTAGTTAGATTATGAAAGAAAATTGTAAAATAGCATGTAAAAGTGATTTTTTTTCAATAATATTACTAATTATAGGTTGGTACACAAGGATGTGATGGATCAATCATTGTGACAAGGATGCAATCAATCAATCATTAGATTCTAACTCTTCGATACACAATTAAATTGAATATTATCCATATTTATACAAAATTCTAAATGTGTGAATTATATCAATAGTTAACATCACCAAAAATAAAATTTTACTGTCCCAATTTTACAATGTATAAAATACAATATTATAATTTTCTAAATTTTAAACCTTATAAAAAAATATTAATTTCATAAAGTCTTCTCTTAAACTAATATTGTAATTCGTGATTTTAATAACCATTAACATTGAGCTAGAAATATCATATTTATTAAGGATATAATTAATCAATTATTAAAGCTTTTTAATATCATATATACTTATTCTCACAAGACACCAATCTCTTCTCATAGTCTTTAGAAGACGATGTGTTATTTGACACACATTAAATATATTCAAAAGCAAATAAAAAAATATTTCATAAAAATTAATCAATGTCGGATCATTCCTTTAAAGGTTCTATTTAATTTTTTGGTTTAATAATATTATTTAATTTTATTCGGTACTAAAAGAATCCAAGGGGCGTAGTGCATGACGTGGACTGTCACATCCATCCAGCGGTTGACAGCTGTTTTCCAGTTGTTCATTGCTCTTGTATGATAGAGATATACACGACATGAAAGCTTAAAAATGTGTTTTCCTTTTCATTAGCAATAGCAGCTATTTTCATGGGAAAATACAAAATGATTTTGTACCACTTCAATGGTTTTATATTCTTTTCAAGAAAATAAGATTTGAAATGTCTAACAAATCATGGCTCACATTGTCCCCACATTTATCATTGTTTTTTAAAATCTTGTCTTTCGCAATGACTTTTTTGGTTTCCAATGGTACTTGACAAACAATGTTTATGTCCATAGGTTTAATTAAAAATATGTTTTTCTAAAGTGTTGTATGTCAATCAATTTTGGCTATATTGTAATTGTTTTTTTTTTTTTCATGAATAGATCTTTTCTATTAATTTAAAACTTTAAAGATACATATTGTAATTGTTTGGATATTAATTGAATTGTATTATGAAACATTTTGAATGTAAAAATATAATTTTGAGATTGAAATTTAGAGTATAAGGGTTTATATATTGTACGTAAAATATATTTTCGATTGTTGACTTATTAATTAGTGTTTGTATAAATTTGTGATAATTTATTTATTATAAATGATGCTCATTTTTGTTGGATTCTTTCAAGAATCTTATAATTGTATTTTCGTGAAGTCCTAGTAACCATGTGTAGCATGTCAAGAATACCATAATTTTTAAAGTCAACTAAGAAAATACCCTAAATTGATAGTTGGAAACATATCACTAAAAGAAAATTGACAGGACCATGGAGGACCAAGATATGTTGAGGATGAGTAAGTGAATGGTGGAGCTTTGAGTTAAAAAAGAAAGTCCTAAGGAAATGAAGAACCAATTGTATAACAAGATCAAGTAAAGAGAAAAGAATGTATATGCATGTCATTCTAATTATACTATGTTCTAACTTATGAAATATAAGAATCAATTGTATGGTTAACCACAAAAACATATGGGTAATATGAAGAAAAGAAGGATGAGATTTATGGTTTGAAGAGAAAGGATAAGAAGATGTTATAATTAAAAGCTTGAATACACATGAGTTTTGTTCTATAAATAAACAAAAAATGATTAAATAGTTGTGTGTGTGTGTGTGTGTGTGTGTGTCTGTGTGTGTCTGTGTGTGTTGGAGAGAGAGAGAGAGAGAGAGAGAGAGAGAGAGAGAGAGAGAGTTATTTCCTCAGTTAACTATCTATCAGGAATTTTTATCTCCTCCTCACCCAATTGCCTATAAATTGAACCCTATTCTCCTCAGAAATCATCCACCTTTTGAGTAGGATTATTATACCATTTTTAGAGCTAATTACTTTCAAAGTGCTATTTGGTGATATTCAAATTTTCATGCATCCATCTATCAAATTTGTTCATTGTTAAAGCTTGAGCACCATATTTAAGTTTGCATTCTTTGTTTGGGTTTCCTTATTGGTTTATCATATATGTTTGTTAATTGGTTTAGTTTGTTAGATATTTGGGTTTGGCTTTATATAATTTGCATCCATATTCTAACATGTTTCATTTTCCTAACCAACTCTTCAAATATTATATTATTAGTTGAACCTAAATCTATGATAACATTACATACCTTACCTTATATATTTCATTTAATTCTGAATAGAGATCTCCTTTGGGTTGTCTCCTATTTGACTATCTCCTTGATTAGTATTCTCCTCAACATGAGGTTCTCCCCAATTTCTAAATCCAAGTGGACACAAGGTGACTGTACACTGGCTACATCTTCTTGCATATAATTAACTCGTATTTTGCCTCCTTAGGATGTAGAAGTTTTCTTAGGGAATCTATAAGTATGATGTCCTAACTTATTATAGTTATAAAACTTCTATGGAGAAGTGGGATCCTCTACATAATCCTCTAGAGCTTCCTCTTCTATTAGGTCCCCTACCTATGTAGCTTCCCTTGCTATTAGAGTCCCTGCTCTACTCTGATGTCCTAGATTCCCCTTGGAACCTGTAGTCTTCACTTCTCCCTTCATAGCCACCTATATAACCTCAATGAACCTTCCCTCTTCCTCTATGAATTTTCTCTTGCCTTTTTGTATTCTTCTCCTCTAATTTAAGTGTCAATTGGTAGAACTTCTAAATTGTGCCAAGACTCAACAGACTAATCTCTTCTTGAATATGTCACTTTATTCCATTCCAATACCTAGCAACCTTTACACTTTTATCCTCTACAGTACTGGACCTCAAGTATAGTTTCTAGGATTTCTTGGTGTATGCACTCACATTAGGGTCATTTTGCTTCAAGTTTTGTATCTTCTTGTGTAGTTCGAATTTGTAATCCTTTGGCCCATAGGTTTCCCTAAACTTTGCAATCATTCTCTTCTACGTGAAAACAATGTTCTTCCCTTCTATTATTCTATCAACTTGAACAAACATCCATGATGTCAAAGTAGCTCCCTTTATCTTGGATTGTGCTACATTCACTTTATGTTCCTCTATAGTCCCTTCACACTCAAAGTGATTTTTAAGTTCTTCAATCCATTCCATAACTAAAATTGGGGTAATCTTCCCTCTATGTAAAGATCCCTTCTAGGGATTTACCTCACATGGCTCTTAAGGATCCATCGAAAGGTTCTTCATGTAAGAATGGATCTAGTTTAGGAAACTCATCCTCCTCTTCCTTTTCCTCCTCCTCAATTATTTTATGAGCCTTTGTCTCCACTTTGTCAATCTTACATCCTAATTATTCCACTTTCTCCTTTAACAATGTATTCTCATCCTTTGGTCCTTTTACTTTCTTATCAAGCTCTACATTGGTCACCATGTTGGTTTCCACAACTAATTCTTCAACTAACATGAACTTTGTGTCTTTGCCCAAATCTTTAGGCCCTAATACCAATATAATAGGAAGGCCCTAGGAGTTTACCTTAATTTTGATCTTTTCAAAGATTTGAATCCAAATAATACATCATTTCCCCTTTGTAAGTAATAAGTCAACAAGTTTTAGACTCTTTTCCTCATGATCTAAACATCCTACAAGCTTTCTCTTAGAGTTTTCCAAGATAATTCCAATAGGACTCCTCGTAACCAGGATTTTTCTCATAAGTTTGCACAACACTTCATTAAATGTGTTTCTGGGTCAACTACGGATTAAATGAGCTTAAAAAAATCACTTTTGATTCAATTCAACTCAAATTCACACTTTCATCAATCCAACCATTTTTTAGTACACAAATGGGTAATTTAAACCTATGAGGGTGAGCCCCCAATTAGACCTAGGTTTTCATTTTTTTTACGAATTACTCAAAAAAATTCCTAAGGACTCTTGAAACCACTAACCATTTCCAATACCCTTTGGAATATCTCAAATATTTTCTAGGTTTTAGGTACATACCATCCATACAATGCTCTATTTCAAAATAGAGTCTATTTAGGAAAAATAAAGCTCAATTTTCTTGAACAACAATGGAAAATAGATATAAGTCTTGATTGTAACCTTTCACAAATTCTTCTCTACCTTCTCTTAACTCTTCTTTTACATTCCTATCAATCTACTATTCTACCCCTTCAAGTTATATTGTTTTCTCTACAAGTTGAGCATCATTGCTTTGCTCACGTAGGGCTTGCTTTTAAAATTAATAGGTGAGGTCTTTCTACAAAATTACACGTGCAATATAGAATACATGACCCCTACTCATATTCATCCAAAGGCCATGAAATTACCATGGTTGGAATTCAAGACAGGGGAAATTTTAATTATAAACCCTAAGACTACCAGAGAAGTATAGTTTTAGGCCTAATTTTTATTTAGAAAACAAAAACTCGCAATTAAATAAAATAGTAATGAAGGAGTGAATAAATTAACAAAATCTAACTATTCACCATGAAAGAAACCAAAGATCGTTCCAAAATGCAAGGGAATATTGATTTAGACTTAACTGTACAAGAATGCAAAAATGTCATTGTACACAGAATTGCAAGAAATAAATTTTCTATTCTCCAACCTCATTAAATTATGTTAAGGGATATGTATATGAATCTCATCCTTCTACCAACTTATTTTTTGCTTCTATAACTCATTTTTCCTTCAATTGCAAAAAGTTACAATTCTCTCTCAAGCAAAATGTCAATGTTGCAAAGTTCTAATCCAACTTTTGCAAGTTACATGCAACTTTGAATCAGCTTTTCCCTCCTTTGGGAAAATTCTTTTATTCTTGATGCATTTATTTTTATTGACTCCTTATCCCTCTTAAGGTAAAAAAAAATGATTCAAAACATCCTTACTACTCCAAATTGTGACAATTGTCATTTGTGTCAACTATGACAACTCGTGTCTTCATTGGCCTATTTTTTCCAAAATGATTATAAAAAAAAAAAAACTAAATCATCATAATGGGATTATAGCTTGCCCTTATTACATTCAAGACTGCATTAAAGGGTCTCCAAGCCAAAATTTGGGGTTTATCCCAAAACAATTAGGTGCTCCTGCACCAATTGTAATCAAGGAAGATACTACAAAAGGTGAGAAGGCATTAATCTCACACTTGGATCATAGTTATGATTAGGTCATTGACAATGGATTCTCCAATCACATGACCAATTATACAATTCAATTCATCAAATTGGAAGAATTTGATGGTCGAGTGGTCAAATTTGGTAACAACACACCTTTTAAGGTAAAATATAAAGCCTCTATTTATCTCAATGGTAAAATTAATGCATGTGATGTCTATTTTATGGAAGGACTTAAACACAACTTTTTCAGTATTAGTTCACTAAATGATAAAGGATGTAACCTAGAGTTTAAAGGAGCTATGTGCAAGATACTAGGAAGCTCAAGAGATTTGATTGGTATAGAGAGACAAATAAAAGGCAACTTATTCCACTTGAACACTGCTATTAAAAATTGTTTGGTTAAACAATTGAAGATAGTTGGTTATGGAATAGAAGATGTTGTCAATGAAATTTTATTTATTGGTTAAGGTGATTAAAACAAATACAACTAATAGATTTCCTCCATTAGTCAAACCAAACAATGTTGTGTGAAAGGGATGCCAATCAAGTAAGTTAACTATTACTATTTTTAGTAACAAGTGATACTCATATGATAATGTATTGGGTTTAGTGCATACTAACTTATGTGGTCCTATGAGGACAAAGATTTATCAAGTGATAAATATTTCATGTCGTGTGTTGATGATTACTCTAGAATGATGTGGGTGACCTTTGTGAGAGATAAATATGAAGCATTCCATAAGTTCAAAGTGTATAATCTAAAGTTTCTAAGATTTGACAGAGTTCAAGAATACACTTATTCAAAATTTGTTGAGTATTATGACAAAAATGGAGTCAATAGACAATATTTTTATCCAAGGACTCCACAGTAAAATAAGATTGTACAAAGAAGAAATAGAATAATTATTGATGCTACCAGAACCATGATAATCTAATGAGATGTTGTAGGACTTATTAGAGAGAATAAATTACTACTACTCTATACACTATGAACCATGTACAACTAAAGAAAATAATTGGTAAGACTACCTATGAATTATGGTATGCTCATGCCCTTAGAGTAAAGGACTTGGAAGCTTTTAGTACCAGATGTTACACCAAGAGAGATGAATTCACAACAAAATTTGGTCCTAAGAGTGATAAATACATGTTCGTAGGATAATCTACCAAAAGTAGGGTATATAAGTGTTTGAATAAAATGACTAACAAGATTGTTGAAAGCATGAATATAAAGGTAGATGGATTTACAAGTAGAGCTTATATGTTTGATGATTCACACAAACATGAATTTGAAAAAGGTAATGAAATTGTGCATATACAACAAGAGACACAAGAAATTATTGAGAAAAATAATGAAGAAGATGATGTAGTTCAACTAATAGAGGAGGAAAAATAATCTCCAAGGAATAAACTATAATTCTAAGGCTTGTAAAACTAAACCACTCTACTAATATGATTATTGGTGATAAGAAAGTAGGAGTCCATACTATAAGGGAAATCATGAAGAGTAGATGTTTGATTTTATAATTATAACCTAAAATAGTCATTGAAGTACTAAAGAGTGAGGATTGGACCAAGGCAATGGAGAAAGAGATTGATCATATTAAGAAGAAGATATATGGGCATTGATTTCCAAACTGGTAGAAGAAAATATGATTGGTACAAAGTGGGTCTTTAGGGCTAAGCAAAATGAATATGGTGAATTAATCAGCAATAAAGCAAGATTAGTTTACAAGGGATATACACAAGAAGAAGTACTAGATTATAGAGAGATATTTTCACTAGTTGCAAGACTTGAAGGGATAAGAATGTTACTTTCATATGCTTCCTATAAGAAGTTCAAATTTTGTCAAGTGAATGTTAAGTCTACATTTTTTAAAGGTACTCTAGAAGAAGAAATATACATGGAAAAAATAGATCTTTTTGCATTATTAGAAGATGAGGATTGTTATAATGATTTAGAGTAACTAAGAGGGGGGAGGGGTGTAGGTGCAGAGGGGTGAATCAATTATCCTTGGGTCCATATGTACCAATTCAACTTTTAAACACTTCAAACAACTTAAACAAACTCATATATCCACTCGGTCTCTATAGCATATCATCAGCAATTTAACATTTAACTTTTCATCTCTATATGTGTCAACTACTAGTAAATAAACTAATGCAATATATAGCATGCAAAAAAATAATATCCATGCATGATAATAACTCTTTTGACACTAGGATTTATCATGGAAACCCAATTTGAGAAAAACCACCAAGTAACATGCTATCAATTTTTCACTCTTTTGAAGTGATCTTGATTAAGAGCCAACCCTATTAAAGGTTATACAACACACTATTTAATGTGACCATGTTAAATGATTTAATCACCCCATTAGGAGCGGCCTTGCTAGTGGACTTTAGGATATTCCATTAGAATGCCACCTTGATTAAAGGGTTTACAAAATGACAATTAGGTCAACCTTAATCAAATGATTTTGTACTGATACAATGGTTAGAATGTAACAATAGATTTGATCTGTAAATTCAAACTCACTTTGCAAATTCATATCTCCATTTTCTTATATGTTGGTTCATTGACTAGCCTTCATTGACATCCTTGTCACTTATCTTCTTGGCATCTCCTTGAGAAATCACACCTCACAAATTCTTCACACTTCACCTGTGTTATTTTTTTTTTCATAGCTTCTCCTCAAGATCCCCAATCAACCATGAACCAACCTTAAAACTCATTCCTTATGCCTTCTTAAATAGGTATTATTGATTTTTTTCCACTTAAACATGATCACCATTGATATTAGAGTTAGGTCAGATTCATCAAATCCTTCCATGTTCTTCTTCTTCTTCTTCTTCTAGAAACTTCTACTCAAATCCTTGCATTTGATAATCTAAAAAACTATCCTCGTGCATTAAATATGTCGACTCATCAATCCTTATCTTCCACATGCTTTGACTAATTCAAAATTTTAACCGTGTCGACCTCAAAATCAAATCTTTCTCAAACTTTAATTTTTGTTGTCACTGAGGAATCATTATGTTCTTCAACTTTGTCATCATTTTGGAGCTCGACAATCACTATACTTTCTCACTTGGTATCAACATGCTTTCTCACTAATACTATGCTTGTTGTAACTATATTTTCTCAAAAATAACTAGTGCTCAGCTTGAACTATTTCGCTAAACTTCTACTTAAGTTCCTTAATCTTATGCTTCAACTCCTTCATTAACTATGCAACACTAATACTCAGTCAAGCTTAGACTTTTGACTTGTTTCAACTCTTAGCTTCATCCAATTATCATCTACACTTCATCTATTTATTGAATAACACATTATCTTTTCACTTAATACATCTCAAATCAACCTTTCACTAGGTCATCTCATAAAAATTTCTTTTCAAATCCTCTTCTTCTATCAAATGATATGACACTCTACATTGTTAGTAAATGTCTCTCTAGTAGGTTTGACACTCTATCTTACCAATAGGTTTGACATCAATGACAACATAACAATTGCTCCAATTGTAGTTTCCAACAATCTCCCTCTTTGACGTTGATCGCAAAACTAGTCAAACTTAACTAGTTACCATGCAATCCAAAAGCTTCAACACGGTATATTGTATGCTCTCTTTATGTTTGTTTTATCTCTTTCTTAGTTTCATTCTAACTCTCATCCAATCAAGCTTAGGATGCTCCCTCTATCAATTCAATACATATAGTTCTCTATAGCAACCTCAACATATGTCAACATGTTTGACACCAATCATTATCTCTGATCTTCTTAGTAAGAGTCTCCCTCTTTGATGCTATCAATTTCATACTCATCTCTCTCTTTATTGATAACTCATACATCTCTCCATCGTTATGTCTACTTGTATGGTAACTTGGTCATGCTAATTTCTCCCTCTTATTGTATCATTGTATCATAACTTATTATCTCCCTCTTTGACAAAAAATTTCAAAGGCATACCATACACATACATATTCATGTTACTACTCTAATTGATACAACAATATCATCTCTTCATAAACTTTGTATGGTTACTTCTACTCATAGTCCAGTGTCTTCCATTTCACACCTTTAGGAAGCTCCTAAAGTGTAACCTCCTCCATCAATATTCATGATATTTTGCTTCTTATATATTGATGCAATGCATCATCTCTACTTAGTTTTCTTTAGCTAGGGGGGTGACCCCTAACTTGCCTCTTAGATACTCAAAAGCATCCCTAGGTACTTCCTTAGTGAATATGTCAGATAATTGTTCCTTTGTGTTTACATATTCCAATCTCACTTATTTTTCTTGTACCAACTCTCTCAAGTAATGATACTTGATCTCAATATGCTTAGTCATTGTATGCATCATACGGTTCTTTGATATGTTTATAGCACTTGTATTATCACAATAAATCACAACAGGTTCAATGATCTCTTCCTTTATTTCTTTCAACAATTGCTTGATCCATACAATGTTTGAACAATTCATTGCTGCAAAAACATATTCAGCCTCTTCTATAAATTGTGAAATCTAGTTATGCTTCTTACTTTTCCATGAAATCAATCTTCTACCCAAGAAGAAAGATCCTCCACTTGTCCTCTTTATGTCATCAACATTTCCTACCCAATCAACATTTGTGTAAACTTTTAGTTCAACCTTGTCACTCCTTTTGTACCATAAGCCATAATCTTTTGTTCCTTTCATGTATCTTAGTATCCTTTTTACTACCATAATATGATTATATTTGGGATTAGCTAAGAATCTAGAAAAAATTCCAACAGCTAATACAATGTAAGGTCTGATATGTACAACATGTTGTAGTTTCCCAATCATAGACTTGTACTATGTTTGATTCACCTTAGTAGAATCTTCATTCTTTGACAATTTGTGTCCAGTCACCATTGGTGTCCCAACTGGTCTTGAGTCTTGCATACCAAAGGTCTTCAAGATTTCTTTGATATACTTTGATTGAGTGATGAAAATACCTTTTTTCATCTGATAGACTTGTAAACCAACAAAGAATTTAATTTGTCCAAACATTGACATTTCAAGGTCCTTTTTAATTTAACGGCAAATGACTTGCTCAATGAATCCTTTCCTCCAAATATGATGTCATCGACAAAAATTTTAGCTAGCAATATCTTGTTTTCAACTTCACTTTTCATTTACAAAGTGTTATTGTCATTAGTTCTTGTGAAACCAATTTTTACCAAGTAATTATGTATCCTTTCATAACATGCTCTAGGAGGTTGTTTCAAACCATATAAAGCTTTGTGTAACTTACATACTATATTCCTTTTATTTAAATTAACAAATCCTTCATGTTGTTCAATGTAGACTTCTTCCTCTAGAATTCTATTGAAAAATACAAATTTTACATCCACTTGGTACACTTTGAATCCTTTGTAAGTAGAATATGCAAAAAAAGTTCTCACTCCTTCTAACCTTATGACTAGGGGAAATATTTCACCATATTCAACCCGTTCTCTTGTGCATACCCCTTAAAAAATAGTCTTGTCATGTTCCTTGTGACTTCACCTTTCTCATTCAACTTGTTTTTGAAAACCCACTTAGTACCAATCACATTTTTGTCTTTAGGTTTGGGTACCAATTTCCATGTTTTGTTCTTCTCAATTTGTTCAATTGCCTTAATCATTACCTTGATCCAATCTTCATTCTCCAAATCATCTATTACAAATTTAGGCTCAAACTCACATAATAAACATGTGCCATTCTTTAGTCTTTTTCTTTTCACATGAAGCTTTATCTACAATAATTTGTTCTGGTACATGATGTCTCCCTACATACATTTACAATACAAGTTCAAATCTTGGTTCCTCTTTTTTTCGTTCACTAGATTATGCATATTCAATATCTCCTATTGTCTCTAGTTGTAACTTAGCTTCCTCTATCTGACATTCGGTAGTCACAATCTATGACTCAGCTCCTGTAGCTTGATGCTTACAGACTATTGATGCTTGATAGAACTCTTATACATAACCTCAACAGTGTCTTGTTGTTGATGCTTGACAACCACCTTTTTTTGGTTTAGGTAAGGTGCTAGGTTTACCTTCACAAACATAGACAAACTTTCTATAATATTCATGTTCTTTCTTGCATTCTTCTTCATTTTTCTCTAAAAATTCATAACCTCTAACATTTGTACTTGCCACAATTTTGTTAGTGTTAGAATTCAAACACTTATAACTTGTGCTCTTAGTGGAATATCCTAGGAATATGCCTTCATCACTTTTTGCATCAAGTTTAACTTTTCTTGAATCTTCAATATATGACATTTGCTTCGAAATACTTTAAAATAATTCACTTTTGGTGCATATCCATACTAGATTTGAAAAGGTGTTTTGTTTGTTCCTTTCTTCACTTGAACTCGATTTACAATGTAAACTATTGTGCTAGCATCCTCTCTCTAGTACTTCTATGAAACACTCTTCTCCATTATTAGTGTTCATGCACAATCCATAATTGATCTATTCCTTCTTTCTTCTATGCCATCCTATGGTGTAGTCCTTAGTGCACTCATTTGCCTATTGATTCCTTTGTCATTGCAAAATATGTTGAAATTATTTAAGATGAATTCACCACCTTTGTCTTATCTCAAATATTTTAGATTATTACCTATTTCTTTATGAACTCTAGCAATATATCACTTAAGAATTTGAAATGCAACATATTTTTCCTTAAGAAACATCATAGTCATTATTCTTGAAAATTCATCAACAAATAGAATAAAGTATTTATTACCATAATTGCTCTTTATTCCAATAGGATGACATAGGTAAGTATGAAGCAACTCCAAAATATCATCAGAAGAATATGTATTTCTCTTGAGATTATACTTTGTCATTTTACCCATTTGACATTGTTTGCACATCACTTTATCAAGTTTTCTTAGCCTTGGTAACCCTCTAACTCTTCTCATTTTACTAATGCTTACCAAGTTGTCAAAATTTGCATGGCATAGCTTCTTATGCCATAACCAAACATCTTCACATTGTGCAAATAGACAAGTATCTTCAAATAGGTCTAGATAGAACAAGTTACCTCATGTTTTCTCTCCACTTCCAACTAGTTCACCAGTTTCATCATAGATCTTTGCTTTCTTGTTTTGGAAATCAAATCTATAGTATTTACTTATCAACTATACTACACTCAACAAGTTATATTTCAAACCATCACCCCAATATGCATTATCACACTTGATTTTTCATTCACTTTAATTGATCATTTGCCTTTCACAAAACATGGTACATCACTACCAAACTTAACACTAATTCCATTATAATGTTCTAGCTTATCAAATTCACTTGTATCACCAATCATGTGATGTGAGAAACCACTATCAATTATCCATCTATCACTTTTACTCACATGTGAGATTAATGCAATTTTCTCATCTTTAGAATCTTCTTTCATTGCAACAATAACAACTTCTCCATCATGATCATCAAAATTACTATTGGAATCATCCTCTTTAGTAATATAGAAAGATTTCTTAGCTTTGTCTTTGTAGTCTCTTTTGTCTATGTTGCTTCTATCATCTCTCCTTCCTTTGTACTTGAAATCTTTCCTCTCTTCTTTTTCATCTATGTTAGGGCATCTAGCTACAATATGACCAACATTGTTACATATAAAATAGATAATAGGAAGTTTAGCTTTTTATTTTCCTTTTCTGATAGGAAGTCTTCTTACTAGCAATGCTTCAAGTTCATCAAGGTCATCATTAGATCCACTATCACTTGCCACATACTTGTTTTTCTTCTTTTTCTTTGATCCATCAAGGGTTAGTTGGGCTTTGAAAGCATATTCAACACTTCTAGTGGAGTAATTATCAAAATTTGATAATTCAAATGCAATAAGTATACCAATCAAACTATCCAAGGTTAGATCATTACCAGGTGTATTTCTCAATTCTTGAATTGTAGATATTCTAATTACATATATAGGAAGTAAAGTCACCAATACCTTATCACTATCTCATCAGTTATATGTCCTTTAGATCCTTTGATAGCATTCACCACTTCTTTGATTCGACCACAATATTGTGCAATATTCTCACCTTCCTACATCCTCATGTTGTCAAACTTTCCTCTTAATCTTTTTGCCTTAGCTCTTACACACATTATTATCTCTACCATGGATTTTTTCCAACTTGTCCCACATTTTATTAGTGGTAGTGCATCCCTTCACTTCTAAATGTTCAAACATCATTTATTTTGGTTCTTGCTTCCCTTTCATTTGTTCAACTTTCATAGGTTTGGGCACCTCAATTTAGTCATTGTCCAAGTATTATAATATGGAATCTCGAATTTCAGATAAGTGCAATCTCATCAACCTTTTCCATGTTGGGAAATTCTACTTGTTCAACTTAGGTATCTCTCTTATACATCTTGATCTCTGCCTTGAGTCCCTTTAAACTTTCCTGACAAGTACCAAAGATCTGATACCAATTATTATAATAATTTAGAATAATCTAGAGGGGGGTGAATCAATTATCCTCAAATCCAGATGTAAAAGTTCAACCTTTTAAACACTTCAAACAACTTGAACAAACTCATATATCCACTCGGTCTCTATAGCATATCATCAATAATTTATCAATGCATGTAATATCTTAACTCTTTGCCTCTATACATGTCGACTGCCACTAAATAAACTACTGTAAAATATAGAATGCAAAACAATAACATCCACACATGATAATAATGCTTTTAACACTAGGATTTAACATGGAAACCCAATTTGGGAAAAGCCATCAAATAACATGCTACCAATTTTTCATTCTTCTAAAGTGAGCTCAGTTAAGATCCAAACCTATTAAAGGTTATGTAACACACTATTAAATGTGACCCTATTAAAGGATTTAATCACCCTATTAGGAGTGGCCTTGTTAGAGGACTTTAGAACATTTGATTAGAATTCCACCTTGATTAAAGGGTTTACAAAATGATTGTTAGGTCAACCTTGATTAAAGGATTTTGGACTGATACAATGGTTAGAATGTAGTAGTAAGTTTGATCTATAAAGTACAACTCACTTTCCAAATTTAGATCTTCATTCATTCATATGTTGGTTCATTGACTAACCTTCGTTGACATCTCCATCGTTGATCTACTTGGCATCTCCTCAAGCAATCACACTTCATCTTTCATGTTCTTATCTTCACAACTTCTAATAGCTTCTCCTTAATATTTCCAATAAACCATAAACCAACCTTAAAAATCATTTTGTATGCCCCCTTAAATAGGTAATTTTGATCTTTTATTTCTTAAAAATCACCACCAATCTTAGGGTTAGGTCAGATTCATCAAATCCTTAAATCTTCTCATGCTTCTTCTCCTTATAGAAACTTCTAATCAAATCATGTCCTTTGATTGTGTAATAAACTCTCCTCGTGCATTAAATATGCTAACTCATTAATCCTTATCTTCCACACACTTTTACTGATTAAAAATTCCAACTGTGTCAGAGTCAAAATAATATCTTTCTCAAACTTTAACTTTCATTGTCACCTGGCAATCACTATGTTTTTCAGCCCAGTCACCATTATGTAGCTCAGAAATCACTATACTTTCTCACTCAGCATCAACATGCTTTCTCGAATAATACTATGCTCGGTTGCAACTATATTTTCTCGGCAATAACTAGTGTTTAGCTTGAACTATTTCACTTAGCTTCTAGTCAAGTTCCTTAATCTTCTATTTGAACTCCTTCATTGATTGTGCAACACTAATACTTGGTCAAGCTTAGCCTTTTGACTTCTTTCAACTCTTAGCTTCATCCAATTGTCATCTACACTTCATGTATTGATTGAATAACACATTATCTTATCAAGGACTAACTTATAAAGTGCCCATTGTATTTCTATGATACTTAACACATCTCAACTCAGCCTTTCACTAGGTCATCTCATAATCATTTCTTTTTAAATCCCCCTCATCAATCAAATGATATGGCACTCTATACTATTAGTAAATGTCTCTCTAGTAGGTTGGACACTCTGTCTTACCAATAGGTTTGACATCAATGACAACATAACAATTTCTCCAATTTTAGTTTCCAATAGAGGACATGGTGTATAAATTCTAAAAATATGTGTATGGTTTAAATCAAGAACTAAGAGTAGGTCATGCAACTTAAGGATGGTATTTTTATTAGTTAATCAAAGTATGTAAATGAATTATTAAAGACATTTGGAATAGAAGATTCTAAATGAGTTGGAACCCCCAAGGTAGTAGGATTTAAGTTATATAAGGATGACAAATCAAGTGGAGTGAATGAAACTCTTTACAAATCAATGATTGAAAAAATACATTATATTATTTACACTAGACTGAATATTGCTCATGCAATTGGGATACTTGAAAGATTTTAGTCAAATCATAAGGAAACACACATTGTGTTAGGTAATAAGATATTTAGATGTCTAAAGAAACTAATGAATATGGCCTTTGGAATCCACACGATGGTGATTTCATTTTAATTATGTGCACATATGCAAATTGGGTAGAAAACTTAAATGATAGGAAAATAACAAGTGATAGTGAATTCTTCCTAGGTAGAATACTTGTGTCTTGGATTAGTAAGAAGAAAAATTTAATTTTCCAATCTATAGAAGAGGTGGATTATGTAGAAGCCTCTAGTAATTGTTCACAAGTTGTATGGATAAATAAATTTTTGGAGGAAATCAATGAGAAGATCACAAAAATGGTGACTATATTTTGTGAATACTAATGCAATAAACATGTCCAAGAACACATGACAATACCTTAAGTCTAAGCATATTTTCATTAAGTATCATTCTCTAAGAGAAAAGGTGCAAGAGAAGTGAAGATGGATTATGTGACATCTAAGGCATATGTCACAGATGTCTTCATAAAGCCATTACCTAAGGATTCTTTTGAGTATCTAAAAGGTAAGTTAGTAGTCATTCTCATACTAGAGAAAAACTAAGATGCTATTATAAAATCAATCTAAAGGAATCATTGCATATATTTGACTAGATTGATGTTGAGGGGACTACTCCTCAAGGGGATAAGTTGGAAGTAAAAGGTTTTTTTTTAGTAGAAGGTTATTCATGTTGAGTGAAACCTTTGACATTGTTTTCAAAGGGGGAGAAGAACTAATGGGTTATAATTATTTGGTCTTGCATTGATCATTGTGATCAAATTTCTTAAAGTTATGCATGCTTATTGGAAAATTGGAAAGGGCTAAGATGTTCTTGGTCAAATCAGCGTATGTTTCACATTGGTGAGTGATTGGATCTAGTAAATGATGACTTAGGGTCTGGTAACATGTTTTTTTGGTTATAGATGAAATTCAAATATAACACATTTTCGTTAAGGTGGTGGATTACCTAACAAGTGAATAATATATTTGTATGGGAGCATGATGTGTTTGTAGGAAGGTAGATCATGATTTGTTGGTGCAATCAAGTAGTTTATTGAATATTTTCAAGAAGTATAAAAATATAATCTTAATTAGATATATAAAATAAATATAAAAGTGATATTCTTAGATCATCCTCCTTGTTCAATACTAACAAGATCTCCAAGTTGAATCCCTTAATCAAGTTACTCCTAACAAGGTGAGAAGGATCCTAATAGGTTTGAAGATCAATTATCTTGATTGGATGTCTCATTAATTTGAATGAGAAATCCTCCAATGAGGTTACTCCTAATAGGGTAAAGTTCCTAACATGGATAGAGGAAAATTTCTTAACCATGTTACTCCTAAAAAAATTAGGTCTTTAACCAAACATACTTTAGAAGAGTGCAAATTACTTGTGGGTACTAATTCTTGCTATGGAAGGGTTTCTATGTTTAAAATATTGGTGTTATTTTATTGCTTGTGTGGATTATTTTATGTTTTGTTTTGCTTCTTACTTCATAAGTCAACATTTGGTGAATGTGTTTGAATGTTTAAATGATTAGATATGATCTAAGTTAATGAGTTGGTCAAGAATTGAATCTAGCAGATTACTAATTGGTGTTATTTTATTGCTTGTGTGGATTATTTTATGTTTTGTTTTGCTTCTTACTTCATAAGTCAACATTTGGTGAATGTGTTTGAATGTTTAAATGATTAGATATGATCTAAGTTAATGAGTTGGTCAAGAATTGAATCTAGCAGATTACTAATTCACACTCCCTTTCAATAATCTGTACTAATTCTTGCTATGGAAGGGTTTCTATGTTTAAAATATTGGTGTTATTTTATTGCTTGTGTGGATTATTTTATGTTTTGTTTTGCTTCTTACTTCATAAGTCAACATTTGGTGAATGTGTTTGAATGTTTAAATGATTAGATATGATCTAAGTTAATGAGTTGGTCAAGAATTGAATCTAGCAGATTACTAATTCACACTCCCTTTCAATAATCTTGGACCTTTAAAATGTTCTTTTATACTTATGAATATCACCACCTTCTATATCTTCTCTCTATTCTTAATACTAGAAATAATGATTTCTATGAAATAGCACATTTTTAATTCATTTATAACATGATTGGCATTCATTTTTTTGAATTTTCAATCCTTTTTATGAAGAAACAAGAGTGTTTTCTATACTTGTGTTATTCTCTTACATGAAAACATGTTAGTCGCCTCACATAAATATAATGAACAAGCTATCATTAATAATTAGGTATTAATTTTTTTTTCATAATTGATGTTTTGTGAACAATAAAATTATTGATTATATTAATTGGACATCACTATTGCTTCATCAAATACTCACAATGATAGAAAATTTTTACCATTAATTGATTTTGAGGCACCCATGTTGCCATTTTCAAAATAGGAACACTCTTTGTATCTTGTACTTAATATTGTATCTTTATTGATTCTCTTCGTTGCTAATAATTTAGATGATGTTTTTCTTTGTTTTCAACTAGAAACTAGTAGGTCCCTTTGATATTGCAATCCATACATCTTTGATATTTAGTTATTATAACATCTTTTTGATATGTATGAAAAGTCTAATTAATTTGTTCTCTATTACATCTTTGGAGATGTATTGTTTGTGAAAATCTGTGGAATATTTTGAATTTCACTTCTTCTCACTTTTGTATGTAGTCTCTAAATACTTATTTCATGAATGCATTCTTGATTGCTAATAATGATCTTTGTTTTCTTATGAATATATTTGTGCATTTATTTTGATTATACTTTTCATAGAAGTGAACTATTTATTTTATCATAGGAATAGTATTTTCATATTGTAAATATTTTGATATATATTAAATCATTTTTTCTTTTACATTCAATCCTTCCTATAGAGAAACCCCATTTTGTAATTTGTATGCTCAAGTTTTAGGACTATACTATTTCACATTTTCAATTACTATCATAAGAGTGAATGTTTCCATCATGATGTTGATCAAATCAATTATTCAGTCAAACAGTTATTATGGAATTTTTGTCTTCTTACTTTTATAACTAATGGAATCTTTGCTATGGTACCTAAATTTATCGATGATATTAATGTTTCATCATGCACTCTCCATGTCTTGGAGTATCCTATTTAGTTGCATATTTATTATTTATCAACATGTTGGGCTCAACTCTTATGGGAGCCTACCTGATCCTACATGCCAATAAATAATGAATGTGTACATGAATCAAACACACTAATAGATAAAATAGATTCAAATTAGTTCCTTCAATTCCTTTCTAATTTAAAAATGATTAGGTGCATTATAGAAGTATTTGTGTAGTTATATTTTTGCATAGGTTTAGGATTGAGATTCTAAGCTCTAACATAATTTTCTTATCACTATGTAGGTGCTCCAAGGACATGAGGAAAAGAGAAAAATATATGCTTTAACTTCTATACATATTTACTTTAATGAGGCATCTTTTTAGTCATTCACAAGACTTGTGTGGGAGGTTTATTTTACTTTTTATAAATAAAGAAATTCTTATAATGTAAACATTATATGATTTCAAGTTCATTGTTATATTTGTCTATCAAAAGAAATGGTGAGAAATTCTATGAAGGAGGATCACTCACAAAGTCAAATATGGATGGGGGTATGATGCATTAGGAACAACTCCAAATGGATCAACCTAAAACCCAAATTAGATTAACACAATCCAAATGGATGAAGGGGTGATAATGCAAGATCTAGATTTGAGGATGGAGGGTGATTTGGGCAATGTTTCCTTTAATGTTGAGATATATATGATATGAAATGATGATATCAAAATGTATCAAAGGGAATTGATGCTATTACTAGGGAAATCAAAAATAACAATATGTGATATCATATTTGATATATAAAAGTAAGTGTAAGATAGAATGAAAAATGATGAACACACCTTGAAGCTATTCATAGAGCCTAAAGGGCTGCATAAAAAATTTAGTTCTTTATGGAAGGGTCCCTTCAATTTTAAAAAGGTTCTAGGTAATAATTCCTTTCCTCTAAAATACCCAAATGGTACCCCTCTACCTCTTTCCTATAATGGGAAAAATTTTAAGTCTACCTAATCAAGTTCCTCCTTTTTCTCTTGTACATAGTTTCCTCGTTTTTTCCTCTTTCTTTGAATATTTTTTTGCTTCATGTATTTCCTTTCTTTAGTTTCCCAATGAATAAGGAATTGTCATGTGATCCTAGATTCTTTTTCCTGCTAGTACTTGTGCCCATTAAGAGCTAGTATTGGTGACTTTCTATTTCATACCCTTTTGAAGGTGTTTCCTCACAAAGCTACCCAACCAAAAAAATTGTGGCATTAGGTCACTTCCTAACTATCGGTCTAGCATGGTCATTTCAAAGTTGTCATGAGGTTATAGTCTTAACCAAATCATTGATCCCTTGACAGTCTATGTGTGTTACTAGTTGTTCAATCAAAGGTTAATGCAACTATGAAATTCCTGACCACTAGTTGTAAGCTTAGGGTGTTAAGCGACCAAGCAATTGGTGGGTCCCAAGCTGTAGAGCAATTCCACTTTAGAAATTTTTATGTTCTTCCATGTTAGTTCCCATCCCCTTTGCTAAAATTTTAGAATAGAAGTTTCACATTTTTTAAATAAGAATGATGGTTAATTTAAAGTACAACCAACCCAAATTTGATATATCTTTTGGATGGTATATTGTTAAGTATCACTATTTAGCATCTCTAGTATGCTACTTTCTGCAAATTTTCCATTAACATGTAATCTTTGATTCAAAGTCATTTATCTAAAGTGTGGGATACTGAGATGGAACATGGGGACTTTTATTAATTCCTTAGTAAGTATGAAGGTAATAAGGATGCAAATTCCTAGGAATACTTGCTCCTTGAGAGTGGCCTTGTCCATGTAGGGGAATTTCTTTCTCTCATGTACTGTCATGAATTGGTAGTTGCAAATGTAAATTTCTATCATCCAACTGAGTAGGAAATCTAAGTAGCCAATAGAAAAGTATTAGCAAAGATTATATTGGAGAGCATTACACAAGCTCTGGGAATTCCTTGTCATAGAGTGATGGAGAGGCTTTATGTCAAGGTCAGGAATGAATATTTTTAAGTACACAAAAAATTATGTGTCAACAGTATTACTAAGAACTAACATAAATTAGAAAGGCAAGGTAAGCATTAATCACCCATTAAGCTAATAAAATCATTTTATAGATCTCATTGTAGATTCAATTACTTTGTTGCATAGAGTAGTGGAAGCCCTAATTTCGAGAGCTTTAAATTATGGATGTTCAATTTTATTTAATAATTTGTACAAAAAATTATTATATACATTAGGCTAGTCTTATGAGTTCTCACCTCCATACTTAGTTGAAGGAATTCTCCCAAAAAGGGTGTTCGATTTCCCTTCTCTATTGTTGTATCACACAGCCAATCAAAGTATTTTTTGAGAGGATTTAACCCCACAATCCATACATTTTTTCTGAGCCCTCATCTATAAGTTTTTTGCCAAACTAAGTGCAAATAAAAGTAACCAAGACTTTTCCTAGGCGAATGGTTTTTTTCTTTTGAAATTGGTTAGAGAATTAGAATGAAAATCCCATATATGGTTATCTTAGGAAGCTACTAATTTTTCTTATTATTTAGCAATATATTAACTCAATTCAAATAGTTTATGTACCTAAGAATAGGGAGTTTTGAGAAGGAGTCTTTGAGACTTCCAAGATGCCCCTTTGTTTTTCTTGTATTCTTGGAAGTATGTCACAAGTGGTCATATTTAGCGCACAAAGTACTCAAGAATGGTAAATAAGGGTTTTACCTTTCCTACTTCTATGTCATATTCATTAAAACCCTGATGGATGCTAAAAGTGTTGAGAAATATTAGAAGGTTACCATTTTCCCACTCTACCTAAAAGAACACAGTTTAATTAAAAAGGTTTCTCCAGACAAAACTTTTAGGATTAAAGAGATATAAATAAAAATTACATGAAAATATAACCAATATCATAAAGGAATAAAGAACATAAAAGATAACACAAGACAAGAATATTTAACATGGTTTACCTAATTCCTGGGCTATGTCCACCAAATAATGAGTCCAATATTCATATTATCCACTGATTTTAACCTAATTATTGCAAGCCCTTGCAACTCAATACCATCGCAAGAAGCTACTAAATCATCATAAATCATAAAATCCATAACCCTAACCTATTTTATACAAGACTTATGTTTTTTACAAAAAATGGGCTAAAATATGTCATCCAATAGGAAAATAGCTCTCAGTGCCTTTTATAATCATAAAGTGTTTTTTGGACTTGCAGGGTACTACCCTCGACCCCACCCTATATCATGACAAGGAGTGCACATAGGGATCTTCCCTATGACCTCACAAGGGGTTCTCCCCCTTGACCCCATAGTGGGGGTGCTTCCCCCAAACCCCAAAACAAAAAAATTGGGGAAAAAATATGTTGAACAAAGTGGGGTAAAATCAACTTGCAATTCATATTAGGCTCCACGTAACAAAAAGAATTTGTATGGAGCTTAAATGTATATCCATAAGCCCACATTGGAGGATTAATGGTTATATCATATTGATGATATGGAGACATTCAAAATGAATTTCACTAGGCTTACTCTGTAGAAAATTCAATCCTGTGGGGTCAATGTAAACATCCATGTTAGAGCACATGATGAGGACATTATTATTGATCTTGAGTTTCATAAGATTAAAGATAAAGGTATCCCTAACATTGATTGGAGTAAACTAGAGGCTCTCAATTTAGTAATCTAGACTACCCCTATAATTAAAATAATAATGGAGAGAATGGAAGGGAAATGAAGAAAGAATGATACATGTGTTAGTAGAGAAACATTTTTTGTCCTTTAACCCAAGGTGAGACTTATTTCACTCCTATGTTGATTGAAAAGAGCACATATGTTAGCCTAGTTAAGGAAGACATATAGATTGGTGGAGATGGATAGAAACCCAATAAGAATATGGTTAAAACTAAAAGTATATGTGAGTTGGATGAAGAGAACGCCCCCAAAAAGGAGGATAATAAGGATCCTAATGTTGCATATCAATAGATTATGCAAGATACTTATATAATAGCCATAATGGAGATCCACTCCTCTCTTAATCCTACCACATATCTATATTTATGGGCTTAATACGAGTAGGTTACTAGATCCAACCTTACTTCTCCTATCTTGTTAATTGAAGAAGTAGAAAAGAAGAGAAGGAAGGTCACTCCAAGTGTTGATGAAGTGGGCACTATTTCCTTTATTTTCCAAAGTTTAAAGAATCCTAAAAGGGATAAAGAATATCTAATATTGTTTCCAATCTTAGCACAAGACACCATGTCCTAGAAATAGATGACCCCATTAGAGATGCAAAGATGGATATCATAAAAAAGGTTGAATTCAATGTCTCCCATGGTGAAATGGGACCTATTAACTTAGAGAGTGAAGCTTATCATGAAAATTTTCATGTTAAGGCCTTGATCAAAAATTCCTAAGAGATGAAGAAGAAGAATTGTGAGATATAAGAGCATTTGGTACAACTTTGACCTTATAAGGAATTTGTGACCTCTATCATCAAATCCATTATGGTAGAGGACCCTCTTTCCACTCAAATTATCCAAGAAATAAAGTTCATGGATAAATTCAAATATGGAGTTGGCAAATGAATTCTTTGACCAAGTGGATGGATAAAATGTGAGAATAGAGCATAGCATGCCTAACATCTCTTAGGAGTTTTTCCATAAGCATCATCAATAAGAGGAAATATCTAATCTAGGAAGTGTTAAAGATAAGGGAAGAATAGATTTTCTACAATGTTGTAGCTAAAAATAAAAGGTATACCTAAGTTAAAGCCTACAATATTAGCAATTAAGAAAATTGTAGATAGTCCAACTGAAATCCAATTCTCCTAGTTGTATTCTACTGAGTGGAAGCTTTATCTATATACTAATAATATTAGTCACATCAAAAAAGTCCTCAACCAATATGTTAATCATTTGGTTGACATTAAGAGTGATTTAAATTTTATGAATGTGGACTTGATTGATGAGTTCAAGGATAAAGTTGTTGAAATGGAAGAGATTTATAAATAATGCAATGAGCTAGTGCTTGAGGGAATCAAAAGAAGTTCAAGAAGGTGATAGAGAGGTGTTTGATAGACTAAGAAATTTATATGGGATCCTCAAATTCAAGGACACAATGGTCCCTAAATAATTCAAAGAACCAAATTATAGGTCACCTTCATTCTTAACTATGAAATAATCTAATTTTATGTCAATAGGTACCTGTAGTATCATCAAGGAATTAGTGAAGAGGAAGTGGAAAAGGTAACTATAGAGGTTGGTACGACAAGTTTCTAGGACTCAAAAGATGTGGGGGTTGGAATTTCATCATTTTCAAATAACTTTATTTTATTTTTATTTTTAAAAGAGAACTAATTATTAGTAACAGTTCTTGAAACCATTACTTTGTGATGTTTACATTTAAGATTGTTGAACCTTTTTAGGATCTTTTGAGTAAACTTTGATTGATTCATTAGAGCTATTTTAATTTTTTTTTTATCTCATTTTTTACTATGGATAAAAAAATTGAATGTAATTATCATATTAGTATTTTTCATATTTGATCTTTGAATCTTGTTGTGGGAATGATTTTCATGTGAGAAGAGAGCAATAGATAAATGCATTGAAGTTAGCTTTATTTTCATATATAGAATCTAGATGATTCATATGTTAAAGGCCCACATTATCACTTTTAAGTTAAAATAAATCTATAGAAATTAGTTCTTAGTTTTAAGATGAACATAAGAAGGTAGCTTTCACCTTTGAAAATAAGAAGAGGAATAATTATTAATGGTTATTTCTTGATCAATTCAATTGTGGTTGTATTTATCTTCTTGTTTGGCATTAGAAACTAGAGTTAGATGGTAAATTTGTAAACCAACAAGGGTTTACCTCTCGTGTATATTATACAATGACATTTACAAAGAAAAAATATTACATTTATAAATCTACAACAACATTTCCAAAGTCAAAATACCTTCAAGTCATGAGTCTACATAAAAACATCAAGAGATATTGACTGGCTCTCTCTCTCTCTCTCTCTCTCTCTCTCTCTCTCTCTCTCTCTCTCTCTCTCTCTCTCTCTCTCTCTCTCTCTCTCTCTCTCTCTCTCTCTCTCTCATGTCAAATTCTCCTTCACTAGTTGATTTAGAGTTTTATTTCTAGTCATTTTGTGTCTTTTATCTTTTATTTTTTCTTTTTGCTTTTTTCTTAGTTTTTTTCCCCTTGTGTAATGATGTTGAATTAGGATCCTTAGTTTTATGCTTATATATTTCAATTGAGTAATGTATCATCTCTTTGTAATTTTCCTATTATCATCACTCACTTATTTCTTTTTTCTACCTCTTCCCTTATTGTGAGCATAAGATTGTCTCATACTCCCACTAAAGTGGGGGGATGGGGGGAATAAATATACCATCCTAAAAAGTAAGCACTTTCTTTGTTCTCAATTTGGGACCATTTTTATCCTACTTTAGTGTGCTTCTTATGATGGTACCTCATAGTGCATTTAATTCGTTCTTATTATCCTTCAATCATGTATAAGCTTAGTGGCTTTTCCCATTTATCCATCCATTCACATAGTTCATTTTTTACCCAGGTTGTTTACATGCATATTCATATTTTAGGGTTTTCTTTGATTTCCTAGTAGACTAAGATTTCTTACATCCCTTTTTGGCTACACTACCCTAGGTCCTAGGAAATAGTTTCTTGTATAAGGTTGACTCAAGTTAGCATAGTCCTAAAAAATTTAGACCTAAATTGGCATTTCCTAGGGCTTTGTAATGAATGTTGTTTTATGCCTAATGTGGGGGTGATTCTCTCGAGTGTTTGATTTATAGGTCAGCCACTGAAGTATGAACCCTAAATGTGCATAAAAGGAGACATCTTACTCTAATTTTTAAATTAGATATATCCATAAACACATCCAATCTTCATGTGATTGTATAAAATCAATCTATTGTTCATTCATGATAAGAAAGAAATCATCCATTGAAGGATCCCTTATGAATCATTCTATACCATCAAGTATTCAAGTGTAAGGAAGACTTTCAAGCATTTCAAGCCTATATTTTGTCATGCATGCAAGGTATTCCCTTCTATATATTTGTCTATTTTTTTTCCATTGGAGGTCAAGAAAAGGAGTTTTAAATCAAGGAAGGAGATCTATATTCATCCATCAAAGTCTCCTTTTAACATTGTGGTGAATTACAAAATCTATTATATGAGGTTTAGTCTTACATGATTTCCTTTTATTATTTGTGTTGATTTAAATATATTACATTAACATAATTGATCAGATGCCTAGAGATAATTGCATCTATATATATGGAATGATGTATTCCTTAGTTTAGATCGTATCTCTGCTACATGAAAATATGCTATCAATTAAATTTATTTCAATTCAAGGTTGATTCCTAAATGGGGACTTGACCAAGGCAAGCCACTCCTAGCAATAATTTCCAATTCTTTTTAGTGTGCAATAAAATGTGACAAAGTTTTGGATCTTTATTTTCAAAGTTAAAGAACCAGTAACATATTATCTATAATTTTTACTAATTTTTGGGTCTCCATGACTAGGTCAATTTTTTGGGACTAGGTATACTTTGGTCAGCATTGTTCTTTCAATCTATAACTTTCCTAGAAAGAAAATATAGGCATCAAAGTTCCAAATCTAAAACCTTACCTAATTCTGACAACTACATGATAGTTAAAACCATATCAAGAGCTAATCCCTCCTGTCTTAGCTTTAGGATGGACTTTTTCCTTATGTTTTCCTTTTGCACTTATTTTTATAAATTAGATCAACATCTTTATTATAAGGAAAGAATCCAAAATTGTACATTGAGAGGATCACAAATTAGTGCCCTTTCTTAGTTGGTTGTGCTAAGTGACTTTCCTTCGTTGGAGGTTTTGGGTATTTCCAATGTATATAGAAAGTGGGATCTAATGTTGATCACAATTTTCCATATCACTCTTTATAGTTAAGTAATTTTTTAATTTTTTTAAATAGCTATTACTTTCTCTCTCAAAATTAAATACACTTAAAATTTTATTTTCTTTCTCCACCTTAAATAAATAGAGTTATTTATTCTCTTTATGCATTTACACCTTAATTTATCTTGCCACTACATCAGTCAATGTAAATTATAGTTCTCCCCTTTCTTAGCTTTTTTCAAATGTTTATTTTTTCCTTTAAATCTTTATCATTGATCAACTATGAAGTGAGACATATAGATATGACCTACATTCATTTTTTTTCTATCTAGCACTTTTGAGTACCTACATTATCACCAAACTATCAAGTATCTATCATACATTCTCACTTAATAAATAGATCTATCATTATAATGCATCAAGTTGTCATAATATCATGATTATATCAAATTTATAGTACAAATTTGAGAGTAAATAAACATATCAAAGCATTCAATCAAATGTTAAGCAAAAATGGAGTCTTTGGAGGTCCTTATGATGGTATTATTGTTTATCATTTAGTTTTATGCGTAGATATTTGATTCTATTTCATGTTTCTATGGATTGTGAGTTTGGATCTTGCATTGCATTAATTTTATTATTTTGATACATTTTTAAATTATTAACAAACTCATCTACAATTATGTCATTTCAAATCATAATTTTTTATAAGTAACTCCTAGTTCATAATGTTGTAAGGTGATCTCACTCATCATATTGACATAAGAGGTTCTTACAACCTCACACCTACACACATCCTCTCCATATCACCCAAATATTATCCAACACATAGCAAATGATTCCAATAATGATTCTCAATTTATCTATCATAAATAATTCAAAATAAGGAGTTGTTCAATAATGCTTTGTTATAATTAAGAACTTGTTCAATACTAAATCAATAATGATTCTCGAATCATATTCATGATCGTTAATATGAACATGTGAACGGAAAAATAGTAAGTTCTACATATTTTCATCATTGAAAGATTAAGAGAAGAGGCTTAACTAAGATATAAGAGAAAACTTTTATCAAATTTATAAAATATAGAAAAATGATATCGAATTTGATAAAATCATAGAAATCAAGTGTAATAATAATTTTTAGAAAAACACAAGTGTAATTTGATATTGCAATCCATACATCTTTGATCTTTAGTTATTATAACATCTTTTTGATATGTAGGAAAAGTTTGATTAATTTATGCTCTATTACATCTTTGGAGATGTATTATTTGTGAAAGTTTGTGTAATATCTTGAATTTCACTTCTTCTCTCTTTTGTATGTAGTCTCTAAATACTTATTTCATGAATGCATTCTTGACTGCTAATAATGATCTTTGTTTTCTTATGAATATATTTGTGCATTTATTTTGATTATACTTTTCATAGAACTGAACTATTTATTTTATCATAGGAATAGTATTTTCCTATTGTAAATATTTTCATATATCTTAAATTATTTTTCTTTGACATTCAATCCTTTCTATAGAGAAAGCCCATTTTGTAATTTTTATGCCCAAGTTTTAGGACTATACTATTTCATCTTTGCAATTACTATTATAAGAGTGAATGTTTTCATCATAATGTTGATCAAATCAATTATTCAGTTAAATAGTTATTATGGGATTATTGTCTTCTTCCTTTTATAACTAATGGAATCTATGATATGATACCTAAATTTATCAATGTTATTAATGTTTCATCATGCTCTCTCCATGTTTGGAGTATCCTATTTAGTTGCATATTTTTTATTTATCAATATGTTTGGCTCAACCCTTATGGGAGCCCCCTTGATCCTACATGACAAAAAATAATGAATGTGTATATGTTCTTGTACATGAACTAAACATACTAATAGATGAAATAGATTCATATTTGTTCCTTCAATTCCTTTCTACTTTAAAAATGATTAGGTTCATTATAGAAGTATTTATGTAGATATATTTTTGCATAGGTGTAGGATTGAGATTCTAAGCTCTAATATAATTTTCTTATCACCCTATAGGTGCTTCAAGGACATGAGGAAAGGAGAAAAATATATGCCTTAACTTCTATACATATTAACTTCAATGAGGCATCTTTTTAGTCATTCACATGACTTGTGTGGGAGGTTTATCTTACTTTAATGAATAAATAAATTCTTCTAATGTAAACATTATATGATTTCAAGTTCATCATTATATTTGTGTACCAAAATAAATGGTGAGAAATGATATGAAGGAGAATCACTCACAAAATCAAATATGGATGCGGGTATGATGCATTAGGAACACCCCCAAATGGATCAACCTCAAACTTAAATTAGATTAACATAATCCAAATGGATGAAGGGGTGATAATGAAAGATCTAGATTTGAGGATGGAGAGTGATTTGGGGAATGTTTCCTTTAATGTTGAGATATTTATGATATGAAATGGTGATATTGAAATGTATCAAAGGGAATCAATGTTATTACTAGGGACATGGCAAATAATAAAATGTAATATCACATTTAATGTATAAAAGTAAGTGCAAGCTGGAATGAAAAATGATGAACTCGCCTTGAAGCTATTCAAAGAGCCTAAAGGGTTGCATAAAAATTTTAATTCTTTATGGAAGGGTCCCTTCAAGTTTAAAAAGGTACCAGGTAATAATTCCTTTCTTTTAAAATACCCAAATGGTACCCCTCTACCTATTTCCTATAATGGGAAAAAAATTAAGTTTGCCTAATCAAGTTCCTTCTATTTCTCTTATACATAGTTTCCTCCTTTTTCCTCTTTCATTGTGTTTTTTGTGCTTCATGTATTTCCTTTCTTCAATTTCCCAATGAATAAGGAATCACCATGTGATCCTAGATTCTTTGTCCTGCTAGCTTATCCCCCTTTAGAGCTAGTGTTAGTGGCTTTCTATTTCATTCCCTTTTGAAGGTGTTTCACCACAAATTTATCCCACCAAAAAATGGTGGCCTTAGGTCACTTCCTAACTATCAATCTAGCATGGTCTTTTCAAAGTTGTCATGAGGTTATCGTTTTCACCAAATCATTGATCCCTTGATAGTCTATGTGTGTTACTAGTTGTTCAGTCAAAGGTTAATGCAACCATGAAATCCCTGATCACTAGTTGTAAGCTTAGGGTGTTAGGTGACCAAGCAATTGGTGGGTCCGAAGCTATAGCGCAATTCCACTTTAGGAATTATAATATTCTTCCATGTTAGTTCTCATCCTCTTTGCCAATATTTTGGCATAGAAGTTGCACATTTCTTAAATAAGAATAATGGTTAATTTAATGTACAACCAACCCATATTTAATATATATTTTGGATGGTATATTGTCAAGTATCACCATTTAGAATCTCTAGTATGCTACTTTCTCCAACTTTTCCTTTGACATGCAATCTTTGATTCAAAGTCACTTATCTAAAGTGTAGGATACTAAGATGGAACATGGGGACTTTTATTAATTCCTTAGCAAGTATGAAGGCAATAAGGATCCAAATTCCTTGAAATACTTGCTCCTTGAGAGTGGCCTTGTCCATGTAGGGCATTTCTTTCTCTCATCTAGTGTTATGATTTAGAAGCTGCATATATAAAGTTCTATCATCCAACTGAGTAAGAAATTTGAGTAACCAATAGAAAAGTATTAGCAAAGATCATATTGGAGAGAATTAAGAAAGCTCTAGGAATTCCTTTTGATAGAGTGATGGAGATACTTTATGTCAAGGTCGGGAATGAATATTTTTAAGTACACAAAGAATTATGTCTCAAAAATATTACCAAGAACTAACTCAAATCAAATAGGCAATGTAAGTTTGAATCACTCATTAAGCTAATAAAATCATTTTACATATCCCATTGTAGATTCAATTACTTTGTTGCGTAGAGTAGTGCAAAGTCCTAATTCTAAGAGCTTTAAATTTGTATGTTCAATTTTATTTAATAGTTTGCACAAAAAATGATTATATACATTGGGTTGGTCTAATGAGTTCTCACCTCCATACTCAGTTGAAGGATTTCTCCCAAAAGGGGTGTTTGATTTCCCTTCTCTGTTGTTGTATTGCATGGCCAATCAAAGGAGTTTTTTAGAGGGTTCAACCCCACAGTCCATACATTTTTTTGTATCCCTCATCTATAAGTTTTTTCCCCAACTAATTGTGTTAAAGAGTAACCAAGAATTTTTTATGGGTGAATGTTTTTTTTCTTATGAATTTGGTTAGAGAATTAGAAGGAAAAACCCATATAAGGTTATCTTAAGAAGCTACTGATTTTTCTTATTATTTCTAGGAGTATATTAACTCAATTCAAATAGTTTGCATACCTAAGAATAGGGAGTTTTTAGGAGTCCTTGAGACTTCCAAGATACCCCTCTAATTTTCTTGTATTCTTGGAAGTATGTCACCAAATGGTCATATTTAGTGAAGTACTCAAAAATGGAAAATAAGGGTTTTACCTTTCCTATTTCTATATCATATCCATAAAAACCCTAATGGATGCTAAAAGTGGATAAATATTAGAAGGTTACCATTTTCCCACTCTACTTGAAAGAACATGGTTTAATAGAAAAGGTTTCTCCAAACAAAACTTTTAGGATTAAAGAGATAGAAATAACAATTACATGCAAATTTAACCAATATCATAAAGGAATAAAGAACATAGAAGAGAACACAAGAAATAAATATTTAACATATGTCCACCAAACAGCAAGTCCAATATTCATATTATCCAATGATTTCAACCTAATTACAATCTGTAATCCCTTGTAACTCAATACCACTGCAAGAAGCTACTAAATCATCATGTATCATAAAATCCATAACCCTAACCTATTTTATACAAGATTTATGTTTCTTACAAAATTTGGGCTAAAATATGTCATCCAATAAGAAAATAGCTCTCGATGCCTTTTATAATCATAAAGCCATCTTTGGCCTCGCGGAGTATTGCCCCTTGACCCCACACTATATCATGACAAGGAGTGCACATGGGAATCTTCCCTATGACCTTGCAAGGGGTTCTCCCCCTTGACCCCATCATGGGGGTGCTTCCCCCAAAACCCCTAAACAAAAAAATTGTGGGAAAAATATGTTGAACAAAGTGGGGTAAAATCAACCCCCAAGTCATATTAGGCTCCACATGACAACAAGAATTTGTATGGAGCTCAAATGTATATCCATAAGCCCATATTGGAGGGTTAATGGGTAGATCATATTGATGATATGAAGACATTCAAAATGAATTGCACTAGGCTTACTCTGTAGAAAATTCAATCCTTTGGGGTCAATACAAAAATCCATGTTAGAGCACATGACAAGGACATTATTATTTATCCTAAGTTTCACAAGATTAAAGATAAAGGTATCCCTAACATAGATTGAAGTAAACCAGAGGCTCTCGATTCAACAACCTAGACTACCCCTACAATTAAAAGAACAATGGAGAGAATGGAAGAGAAATGAAGAAAGAAAGATACATGTGTCAATGGAGAAACATTTTTGGGTCCTTCATCCCAAGATGAGACTTCTACCACTCCTATGGTGATTGATAAGAGCACATATGGTAGCTTGGCCAAGGGAGACATATACAATGGTTGAGATGGATAGCAACCCAATAAGAACATGGTTAAAACTAAAAGTATATGTGAGTTGGATGAAGAGAACGCCCCTAGAAATAAGGAGGATAATGAGGATCCTAATGTTGTATATTAGTAAATTATGAAAGATACTTATATAATAGCCATAATGGAGTTCCACTCCTCTCTTAATCCTACCACATCTATATTGTTACCATCTATATTTGTGGGCTCAATACAAGCCAGTTACTAGATCCAACCTTACTTCTCCTATCATGTTAACTCAAGAAGTAGAAAAGAAGAGAAGGAAGGCCACTCCAAATGTTGATGAATTGGATACTATTGCCTTTATTGTCCAAAGTTTAAAGAATCCTAAAAGGGATAAAAGAATATCCAATATTATTTCCAATCTTAGCACAAGACACCATATCCTAGAAATAGATGACACCATTAGAAATGCAAACATGGATGTGATAACAAAGGTTGACTTAATTGTCTCCCATGTAGACATGGGACCTACTAACTTAGAGAGTGAAGCTTATCATGAAAATTTTCATGTTAAGGCCCTGACCAAAAATTTCTAGGAGCTGAAGAAGAAGAATTGTGAGATACAAGAGTATTTGGTACAATATTGACTTTATAAGGAATATGTGGCCTCTATCAATTAGGGGAGGGGCCTCTATTTCCACTCAAATTATCTAAGAAATAGAGTTTATGGATCAATTCAAAGATAGATTTGGAAAATGAAATCTTTGACCAAGTGGATAGATAAAATGTGAGAATAGAGCATAGCATGCCTAACATCTCTAAGGAGTTTTTACATAAGCATCGCCAATAAGAGAAAGCTCTAATCTAGAAACTGTTAAAGATAAGGGAAGAACAAAGTAGCTAGAACGTTGTAGCTAAAAATAAAAATATATACTTGAGTTAAAGCCTATATTATTAGCAACTAAGAAAATTGCATACAGTCTAACTGAAATCCAATCCTCCTAGTTGCATTCTACTAAGTGGAAGCTTTATCTATATACTGATAATATTAGTCACATCAACCAAGTCATCAGCCAATATGTTAATCATTTGGTTGACATTAAGAGTGATTTCAATTCTATGAATGTGCACTTGATTAATGAGTTCAAGGATACAATGAACTAGTGTTTGAGGGAATCATAAAAAGTTCAAGAAGGTGATAGAGAGGTGTTTGATAGACTAAGAAATTTATATGGGATACTCAAATTCAATGACACAATGGCCCCTAAAGAATTTAAAGAACCAAATTATATGTCACATTCATTGTTGACTGTGAAATAATCTAATTTTGATGTCAACAAGTACCTGTAGTATCATCAAGGAATTAGTGAAGAGGAAGTGGAAGGTAATTATAGAGGTTGGTACTACAAGATTCTAGGACTCAGAAGATGCGAGGGTTGGAAATTCATCATGAGTTTCATTTCATCATTTTTAAATAACTCTATTTTATTTTTGAGATTTAAAAGAGAACTAATTATTAGTAATGGTTCTTGAAATCATTACTTTATGATGTTTACATTTGGGATTGTTGAGCCTTTTTAGGATCTTTTGAGTGAATTTTGATTGACTCATTAGACCTGCTTTAATTTATATTTTATCTCATTTTACTATGGATAAAAAACTTCAATTTAATTATCATATTATTATTTTTCATATTTGATCTTTGAATCTTATTGTGTGAATGATTTTCACATGAGAAGATAGCAATAGATAACTGCACTAAAGTTATCTTTATTTTCATATACGAAATCTGGATGATTCATATGTGAATGAATTCTTTTTGGATAAATTAGTTAATGAAAATATTAGCTTTAGTTTATCTTTAAATTCATCAAATACCTTTCCAAGCTTTTGGGTTAAAGGCCTGCATTATTGCTTTAAGGTTAAAAGAAATTCGTAGAAATTAGTTCTTAGTTTTAATCATAAGAAGGTAGCTTCCATCTTTGAAATAAGAAGAGAAATGATCATTAATAGTTATTTCTTGATCAATTCAATTGTGGTTGTATTTATCATCTTGTTTGGGTATTAAAAACTAGAGTTAGATGATAACTTTGTAAACCAACAAGGGCATACATACAACCTCCCTTGTATATTATAAAATGACATTTACAAAGAAAAAAAACATATATAAATTTGCAATAACATTTCCAAAGTCAAAATGCCTTCAAGTCATGAGTCTGCATAAAAACATCAAGGTATAATGACTAGCATTATACAATTATATAGACAATCAACTCTCTCTCTCTCTCTCTCTCTCTCTCTCTCTCTCTCTCTCTCTCTCTCTCTCTCTCTCTCTCTCTCTCTCTCTCTCTCTCTCACACACACACACACACACATCAAGATCTCCTTCACTAGTCATTTTGTGTCTTTTGTCTTTTCTTTTTGCTTTGTTTTTTTGCTCTTGTGTAATGATGTTGAGTTAGGATCCTTAGTTTTGTGCTTATATTTTTAATTTTCATATTATCATCTCTCACTTATCTCTTCCTTTCTCCTATCTCTTCTCTTATTGTGAGCATAATATTGTCTCATACTCCCACTAAAGTAGCGAGATGGGGGGGAATAAATATACCGTCCTAAAAAGTAAGCATTTTCTTTGTTCTCATTTTTGGACCATTTTTATCGTCCTTTAGTGTGCTTCTTATGATGGTACCTCATATTGCATTTAATGGGTTCTTATTATCCTTCAATCATGTATAAGCTCAATAGTGGCTTTTCCCATTTATCCACCCATTCACATAGTTCATTTTGTACCTAGGTTGTTTACATGCATATTCATTTTTAGGGTTTTCTTTGATTTCCTATTAGACTAAGATTTCTTATATCACTTTTTTTGGTTCATAACCCTAGGTCCTAGGAAATATTTTCATGGATAAGGTTGACTTATATTGTTATAGTCCTAAAAATTTTCAACCTAAGTTGGCATTTCCTAGGGATTCATAATTAATGTTTTTTTATGCCTAATGTGGGGGTGATTCTCCTGAGTGTTTGATTTAGGTTAGCCACTAAAGTATAAGCCCTAAATGTGCATGAAAGGAGACCTCTTGCTCTAATTTTAAAATTAGATATATCCATGAACACATCCAATCTTCATGTGATTATCTATAATCAAGCTATTGTTCATTCATGATAAGAAAGAAATCATCCATTGTAGGATCCCTTATGAATTATTCTATACCATCAATTATTCAAGTGTAAGGAAGACACTCAAACATTTCAAGCCTATATTTCATCATGCATGTAAGGTATTTCCTTCAATATATTTATCTTCTTTTTTCCATTGGAGGTCAAGAAAAGGAGTTTTAAATCAAGGAAGGAGATCTATATTCATCCATCAAAGTCTCCTTCTTTTAACACTGTCATGAATTACAACATATATTATATTAGGTTTAGTCTTAAATGATTTCCTTTTAGTATTTATGTTGATTGAAATATATTGCATTAACATAATTGATCATATTCTTAGAGATAATTGCATCTATATATATGAAATGATGTATTCCTTAGTTTAGATCTTATCTCTGCTACATGAAAATATTCTATCCATTAGCTTTATTTCAATGCAAGGTTAATTCCTAAATGGGGAATTGACCAAAGCAAGCCACTCCCCACAATAATTTCCCCTTCTTTTTAGTGTTCAATAACATGTGGAAAAGTTTTGGATATTTATTTTCAAAGTTAAAGAACCAGTAACATATCATCTATAATTTTTACTAATTTTTGGGTCTACATAACTAGGTCAATTTTTTGGGATGAGGAGTACTTTGGTCAGCATTGTCCCTTTAGTATGTAACTTTTCTAGCAAGAAAATTTAGGCATCAAAGTTCCAAATCTAGAACCTTACCTAATTCTGACAACTCCATGATAGTTAAAACTAGATCAAGAGCTCATCCCTCCTCTTAGGGTGGGCTTTTTCTTTTTGTTTTCCTGTTGTACTTACTTTCATAGATTAGATCGACATCTTTATTATAAGGAAAGAATCCAAAACTCTACATTGAGAGGATCACAAATTAGTGCCAATTCTTAGTTGGTTGTGCTAAGTGAATTTCCTTTGTTGGAGATTTTGGGTATTTCCAATGTATATAGAAAGTGGGATCTAATGCTGATCACAATTTTCCATATCACACCCTATAGTTAAGTTAAAAAACAAAAACAAAAATTAAAAATAGCTATTACTTTCTCTCTCAAATTTTTTTTTTTTAAAAAAATTATTTACTTTCTCCACCTTAAATAAATAGAATTATGTATTCCTTCTATGCATTTACACCTTAATTTATCCTACCACCACATCAATCAATGTAAATTATCGTTCTGGCCTCTCTTAGCTTTTTTCAAATAGTTATTTTTTCCTTTTAATCTTTATCATTGATCAAATATGAAGTGAGACATATATATATATATATATATATATATATATATATATATATATATATATATATATATATATACATATATATATATATATATATATATATATATATATATATATATATATATATATATATATATGTATGTATATATATGTATATATATACATATATGTATATATACATATATATATGTATGTATATGTATATATATACATATATGTATATATACATATACATATGTATATATACATATATGTATATATACATATACATATGTATATATACATATATGTATATATATACATATATATACATATATATATGTATATATATACATATATATGTATATATATACATATGTATATGTATATATACATATATGTATATATATACATATACATATGTATATATATACATATGTATATGTATATATAGATATATATGTATATATATACATATGTATATATATATATATATATATGTATATGTATATATACATATACATATGTATATATATGTATATATATATATATATATTATATATATATATATATATATATATATATATATATATATATATATATATATATATATATATATATATATATATAGCACTTTTGAGTACCTACATTATTGTCAAGCTATCAAACATATATCATACATTCTCACACAATAAATCTAGAACTATCATTATCATGCATCAAGTTGTCATGCTATCATGATTATATCAAATTTATAATACAAATTTGAGTGTAAATAAACATGTCAAAGCATTCAATCAAATGTTAAGCAAAAATGGAGTCTATGAAGGTCCTTATAATGGCATTATTGTTCATCATTTAATTTTATGTGTAGATATTTGATTCTATTTCATGTTTCTATGGATTGTGATCTTGGATCTTGCATTGCATTATTTTTATTATTTTGATACATTTTCAAATTATTCACAAACTCATCTACAATTATGTTATTTCACATCATAAATTTTTGTTAAGTAACTCCTAGCTTATAATATTGTAAGGTGCTCTTAATCATCATATTGACATAAGATATTCTTACAACCTCACACCTACACACACCCTCTCCATAACACCCAAGTATTATCCAACACATAGAAAATGATTCCAATAATGATTCTCAATTTATCTATCATAAATAAATTCAAAATAAGGACTTGTTCAATAATGCTTTGTGATAATTAAGAACTTGTTCAATCATAAATCGTTAATGATTCTCAATGTATCTATCATATTCATGATCGTTAATATAAGCATGTGAATGGAAAAATAGTAAGTTCTACATATTTTCATCATTGAAAGATTAAGAGAAGGGGCTTAACTAAGATATAAGAGAAAACTTTTATCAAATTTATAAAATATAGAAAAATGATATCAAATTCGATAAAATCATAGAAATCAAGTGTAATAATAATTTTCAAAAAAACACAATAATAAATTTATATAGTTCATATTCAAGATCACTTCAATTGAAAAAGACAATAAAATTAATACATAGAATTCCCTAAAGAATCAAAATACAATCATATCATTAAAAATTCCCTGACTCCAATTTCAACTTAACTCAATTTTAACTTATCACAATTACATCTACTAATCTTTAATATTTGATACTTTAATATTTAAAAAGTAGATTCATATTACCCTAATACATCAAATTGTCGAACAATAGCATGGTTTATACATCAATATTGATAATGCTCACATCATTTACCAATATGGGTTTGTTAGAGTAGGTAAAATTACCAACCAAAGTGGACATGACCTATCTTAGTCGATTCCTAAATCAAATCCATTCCATTTTCTAATCATACATGGAAATTTGAGTGATTTTCAGAAAAGACTTTCTTCAACCAAAAAGCACAAGTAGTGTTTATTCTAATCACTATAATGAAATATTAGGTGCATGTTATTTTCGTGTCATGTCTAAGGGTTGAAAACTTGAATGGATGGAGAGAAAACATAATTTTAAATTTTAAAAAAAAATTACAAAAATATCACACATCTATGAGGTCACAAAAATCTTAAAAGTTTATTGCATTACAATCACACCACCACATTAAAGCAATAAATTAGTTTATGTCATCAATTTTCTCTAGTGTAAAGGCTCGTGAGGCATAGGGTCCTACATTATGGAGAAACACATCATACAAGAGATCACCCATTACATCAAACAACTAGAATATAGAATCCACTTTAATAATTCTAAAGACAAAATGCATTATGTGAATCCACATACCACATATCACTAGTAAGATATTTTAATGAGGACAACTATTTATATTTAGACATTTTATAATTTTTTATTTGATAAGGATGATATATCATTTTTCTATTTAATAACTAGCTTAATATGTTTGTTATAAGAATGGTGAAAAAGACATTCTTCATACTTTTTGTTTTATTTTGCATCGTTTTGTGTAGGTGTAACATATATTGTAATAAAAAATAATTGTATTGCATGAATAAATTTATGATAATTGATAATCATGATCATTAAGTTTATAGTAAGTCATATTAGATTATTTGGGTTAATAATTTTTAAAAAAACATTTTAAATTTTAAGAAGGATAAGGGTGCTTAAATCTAAAATTGAGTTGGAACAATGATACAAATGTGACATTAAGTTGATTTGTCCTTGTCTACAAAAGTATGTCTTTGACCCAATAATTATCTCAAAATGTATTTGACCAAAAAAGTGTGTTCCATATCTATGTGTCTTGAGGTTAATCTTGAGTAGCATAAACTTGAGTTCTCATACGTAATTAATTTGCAATGTGCGTGAATGAATCTATATAATTTCCTTTAGCATATCAATTTACCCTCACTATCTAGATAGTTTGATATGCCAATGAAGTGGCTAGGACACCATTGAGGGAACCCCTAACTTCATAGATGATTATAATGTCCTAATTTCACAAGATAAGAATATATAAAACATATGCTACAAATACTCAATAATGATTAATAATAAGTTATTTTGAGAGGGACGGACATCTAAAAATATTGAAGAAGAATAGAATTTATAATATGATAATCATTAATTAATAATTAACTCCTTTATATAGCCTATGTATGCATTGGATGGGCCACCCTAGTTGACTTAACTACCTATATGAGGGTGTATTCATTTAGAGATAAGTTAGCCACAATTTAACTACTTATAATATATGCACGTTGTAATATTGAGGGCATAATGTACCCCCTCTTCACACAAGTGTCATCCCTAATGCAAATGAAATGTATGTTTTTTCATTAAATATGCATCTTACCATATGGTAAATTTGATAAATAAATACATGTATTTAATGGTATACTCTATAATTTTCCTAGTCTTATCTTCTCCATATGTGTCTATAAAATTGACTTGGGCTCTAAAATGGCTCTCTATTTGCATATATCTTGGGTAGCACTAACTATATTAAATTTCTATGTTAGTTCACTTTTCTTCATAATTTTATGCTTTGTTAGCTTATTCACCTTAATACTAAAGGGTATCTCTTGTGAGTGTTAAATGCATTCTTATATGGTTATGAATTTCTCATCTTACCATACATTTCCTTGTTTCTTACCTTGCTCCCCATTCCCATCAAGGTTGGATATTTTTCCTTCCTACATTCTCTTACTTGTATGATTCTCCTCTAACCTACAATTCCCCAATTCCTTTGACTAAGTTACCTTTTGAAGCTAGAGTTCAACCATTTCATTACCCAAGTAATGGTTTTCATAGTACCTAGCATGCATTCCTCCCACACCCTTATTCCTAATAAGTGGTAAAATTCTTGAGGTTTCCTTAACCCAAACATTTTGAAATTATTGTATTTTTAATCATATACTCTCACCTATCTCCTTCGTGACTCATATTTTCATTTATATTTTAATATAGCCCTATAACAACCTAGTCTAACGCTTTCACCTAGAAATTATTTATTTTTTAGGGTATGTATTAATGTGTAGTTGTGGTGATGGATTATGAAGACATCCATGTTTTCATTATTTTGGTGTTTATATTAATCATATTATTAAGAAAATAATGACAAATGTAAGATATATTGAGTCTAGAAAAATGTATTGTGGAAAAAGTGACTAACATGTACAATAGCCTAGGTCAATCCTCTCTCTCTCTCTCTCTCTCTCTCTCTCTCTCTCTCTCTCTCTCTCTCTCTCTCTCTCTCTCTCTCTCTCTCTCTCTCTCTCTCTCTCTCTCTCTCTCTCTCTCTCTCTCTCTCTCTCTCCACACACGTTTGCGCGTGTGTGTAGTATTAGCCTTTTGTACACAAGCAAGATCCATGTTATCCACAATTCAAAAAAACATTATATGCATGTGATTGGGATTTTTGTGAGTATGTTTTGTTGATCTAGTTGAAGAATGTTAAATTTAACAATATTAATAGAATAAATAAAGTACAAAATATGTGTGGATGAGAGCTAGATATATAAATGACATATAAAGAAGAGCATGGCGTAAAAATTTGGTCTTGATTGTGTTAGACATGGGTGTTATGTATTTTTATCCTAAATGTAGTTTGTTACAAGATGATGTAAAAAATGTGGTGAATATCCAAATGTTTTTTTATCCTCAAACTTTTAGGAATAAATGCATTATTTTTTTTAAATCAAAGTCTAAAACCATCTATTAATAGTTTCTCTATATGATTATATCATTGTCACAATTTTTTTTTATCGATATATCATTGTCACAAGTGAAATCCATAAATTTAAACCAATAATTGTAAAAAGAGGGTAAAATTGCAAAGTTGTATCACCTTTTAGGACATCTAAGGGGGTTATGGCTAGAAGGCTTACAACTGGGGGTTAGGTTAGAATGCTTCTAATTGAACCCGTGTGGCACTGAGTGGAATCAATGTTGACACTTAGGTGTCAAAATGGTTCTTGTCAAACCCCTTTTTGGTTGAAACACTTCCAGCCAGAAGATTATATATATATATACATATATATATATATATATATATATATATATATATATATATATATATATATATATATATATATATATATATATATATATATATATATATATATATACATATATATATATATATATATATATATATATATATATAGGTTGAAGGATCCCTAAGCATCTCATTTTCATTGTATCAATTTCAAAACTTCTTACAGTGGGTGATTAGGGCTTTCAGCTAAATTAGGTAGACCAATTTTGGTTTGTTTTTCTTTTTAAAGTGTTATTTAGTTAGTATATATGTGTATATTAATGTTAATTATGATAATTTAGTTTATTCATACTATTAAGTTTAATTAAAATGGTTTTTTCAATTAAGTGATAGTTAATTGTTTACATAGATTAAATGTAGAAAATTAATGTCAAATTTAATCTAATTAATCATAGACATAGACTGAAAGTAGATAACTATAGTCAAATTTAACTTAGTTAATGATAGACAGATTAAATGTAGATAATCATAGTCAAATTTTAACCCTAGTTGATTATATTTGTAGATTAAACATGATTAAAATAGATTGATTCTACTTAATTGTATTTTAAATGCAGCTAACTGAGTAAACCTAATCTAACATATCTAACTTAAGGTAGTTTTAAGAATACTTCAAAAACATAGAACTAACACAGGTATAGAATATATAGAACTAACAATGTTTACTTATGTTTTATTCATGATTTGTATGTATATAAATACATATTTAAATTAAAAATTTATCATTCATTTTTTTCTCATGTTTAGATTAAATGTACATGCACATGATATAAATTTGGATGTTTATAAAATATATATAAAATGATACATTAAAAACATGGACATATTTGAAATATTTTTTTAAAAATTGTCAAGATTTAATGTTAGTTAACCTAGTCAAACATTAGGTAGAACTAACCTAGAATTAACCTAGTTGTTGAAACTTGGAACTAAAAACTAACCTAGTCAAAATATATAACTTAAAATCTAAAGTCAACTTAGTTGCTCAAATCTAGTTTAAACCTACTTATGTTCCATCTACGTCAAAGCTAGAAAACTTGTTCAAACCTCTAGTTGACTTAATTCTTCAAATCTAGTTTTAACCTATATCTAGTTAAGTTCTAAATTAACTTAGTTTTTTGTCACATGTATGTTTTTTGAAAATGGATGAGCTATAAATTGTTGATATATATGATTTAATGATCAATATTTTTTCACTTGAAGTAGATCTGATTAAATAACATACATAATGTTGTACATGTATATTTTAAATTAAAAAGATTGTTTTTATTTACATTGTATATATAGATGTACATGCGCATGCATAGATATTTATCATACTTTGTCTAGATATATTACTTAGAGCTACATACACTTACATATAGGTTAACTTTATATATACATATTTACACCATACATTATGGCATCTGATACTAGGGCAATATTTTCATCTTTAGGGGAAGGTACTATTCGAGGAGGGGGTGGTAGTGCTTAGCTAGGTACAACAAATAGATCAAAACCATTTAGTCGTGATAGACAATAGTTATTTGTTGATACTATTACAAGCTAGAGTTGTTGTTGCACCAAAAGATTGACCTATTAATGCCCGATATAACCACTACACTTATACAACATAGGAGGCGGTTAAGCCATGCCACGAATCCTGAAGGGGAACATTGGCAGTTAGTACAACAATCCCCCCTCAGCGTTACTTGAGGATATTCGAACCTGTGACCAAGCTCTAATACCACTTGTTACAAGCTAAAAATGCCCCTCACCATACCCTCACCATCCCCTCACCCCTCTTACCCTTTCTCACCCCCCTTACCCTCACCCTTGTATAGTATACGTAAGGGTCCCCACCCTCCTTACCCTGCTCACCCTCCTTCCCTACTCACCCCCCTTACCCTCACCCTTCGTACCCTCACCCCCCTTTCCCTTTCTCTTTATCTTTATTCCCTTTCTTCCATTTCTTCCCAATGACTGCGGTAATAAAGATCGACTACGACTAGTACATTATATACATAAACAAGTATAAGGGTTTTCAATCATTACGAATACCCTATATGCAGAATTAAAAAATACCCTATACAATGCACCAAAATATCAACCTATTAATGTTCGATACAACCACTAGACTTATAGAACACAGGAGGTGGTTAAACCATTTCATGAATCCTAAAGGTGAACGTTGTTGGTCAGTCCAATAGATACCATTGCTACATTGTCTCGTGTCATTAAGATTCTTGATTTTGATATTTTGACTTCCACCACCCTCCCTAATAGGGATAAGGTGACTAGTATCAAAGGTCAATTACTTTGTATGATTCAACCAATTAAATCATACAAACCTTATAATAGTATCACCATTGACTCCTTTTATTCTTGGCTTTCTTGTAGTATTATTATCATTGTGAAGTATAGATAGATTCATACTAAGGTCTCCACTTTTATGGTGAAGAATTTTTTTCCTTTTTATACAAACATAGATAGGGTTAGAGGGTACATGGCTACTAGGTGCATGACAAGCTTGTTGCACCATTTATATATCCTTTTTGGTTGGCCATTCATCATGCATGGCCAAAGAAGGATGAGCTTCCAATCTATTTCTACAAACAATTGTTTGCAAAAGTTTATTTATATTATAATATACATTATATAATTTTTGGGGTTATGTTGGATAGGGTTGTGTTAGGTTATCAGATGGATGAAGACGTACGAATGGCCTAGTACTCATTAATAAGTGGGAAAAGGTGGGTTTGAACCTTTTGGTTATGCCAAAAGGTCCAAAGATGACTATTGTATGTTTAATTAATCTATATGATATAGTTAGGACAAATATATATTCTAGCATCAACATAGTTGCTACATAGGTGCATTAGACAACAAATGACATAAAAATATACATAAAAAAATACATCAAAGCATAAATAACATCTTGAAGCATAAAATTAACATCAAACTACTGAATTGTCAAAGTATAAATAAAAACATGTATAAAAGCATATCAAAGATCTAATGTATATATAAAACATATCCAAAATCCAATACATTAAATAATTGTTACAATTGTAGCAATCAAGTATGAAATTATGAGAGCTACATGAAAACAAGTATATCTTAGAGCTCCATAACTAATGTGTTGGCATAACTATCTAAAATTCCAAGGACTAACTATTGAAGTTACTAGTGTACTTAGTTGTAACTATTGTGTCATTAATGTCAATGTGAAGAAGGGATATTGACCAGTGTATAGAAAGGACTAGTAAAGTACATTGAGCACATACCTATAACTCTAGTTCACAAGGATGATGGGAGGAATGAGAAGGACAAGCCTAGAAGAGGCAGAAATAAAGGACAGAAACTTAAATCAAGTCATGCTAAGTGAGTAAGAATATAAATAAAGATGTCAGTTATGCAAACAAGGTGATATGATTGGTAGTCACTAGAATGGCTAGGCCAAGTCATCAAGAGGAAGCTAATAGAAAGATACATGTTACTACCACATCATGAAGAAGGTAGAATGCATTGATCGTTGCATTTTATGTTGATGGTATATTTACATCAAGGACAAACGAAAAAGTTAAAATTCATATTCTTTCCAGTAGAGAAAGACATCATGGTCACAGAACATTCATGACTTTTGTTCATACAAGATATGTCTAACAAGAATGGAACATTATAGTAATAGCAAATCAAGAAAGGTATAGGCTTGAAATTTAAATTTTGAATTCACAAATTAGGGTTTTGAAGTAGAGAATGTGAAGACTATATAAGAGAGTGTTTCTTCATATTAAAATGTTAGATTACAAAGTGAACAACAAGAGAGGCACATATATAAGCTTAGTGTAATCTTGAAGTGAGAATTGTGACATTAAGAAGTCATTGAATAGTGTGAGGAAGTTAATGTCTTGAGGAGAAGCTAGTGTGTCCAATAAACACAAGTGAGAAAGCATCTAGAAGCTAATAGATCCAAGTACATAGTAAATCATGTTTGATTTGTAGAGAAGAGTAAGTTTATAGATCAAGTCCAAGCAGAGTCAAATATATCTATATTAAAGCTAAGTAAAGTAGATATTCTAATTAGATTATTCTCTCTCTTGATTTCTAATAACTACAACAACAAATCTCATCAAGGGTGGACTTTAGCAAGTTCCTTGTATTAAAGCCCCTAATAGGGTAGCACATTAGTTTGTGTTTGGAAGTCCTTTAACTACTATGCTCTTAACTAGGCAAGACTTTCGTAGGTCTTATCTAAATTTTTTAACCACATGGCACCTAACAATGTCCATATAATATTTTAATAAAGATAAGCTCTTGGTCATGTGCACTTTGGAAGAGTGCAAGATTTGTGAGGATTGTCTCACATGTCATTATTTTCACCCTAACTAGATTTCCATGAGATAAATACATGTGTTATTTGATTCTATGTATTTATTTATTTGTTTTCTTAATCTTGGCCAATTAAGTTATTGTAGACACCTAAATCTGATTACATCATTTACATAATCTAATTTAGTCATCTCGTAAGGCATTATTGATTAAGTATTTAATATTTAATTAATTTATCATCATCCCCTAGTTAATTTATTTATTTAATTAACTATAGTCCAATTGATATATTTAAATGACAACCAATAGTATAATTATCAATTAAATCCCTATTCTCCTTTTAAATAAATCTCATTTTATTTAAATCCTCCACATGCTTAACCTTTCCTAAACCTGGATTAAGATTAATCAAATCTTAACCCTAACCCATCCTCCATCAAATTTAATAAATGATTTTTGAAAATCATTTATTCCCTCTTTATCCATCTAGCCCTCAAAATAAATTTTTAATTCATTTATCCTCCATGTCTCCCACTCATCTTATTCTTTAATCCTCCACTCCTCCATGTCTCCCACTCATCTTATTCTTTAATCCTCCACTCCTCCATGTCTCCCACTCATCTCATTCTTTAATCCTCCACTCCTCTATGTCTCCCACTCATCCCATTCTTTAATCCTCCACTCCTCTATGTCTCCCACTCATCTCATTCTTTAATCCTCCACTCCTCCATGTCTCCCACTCATCTCATTCTTTAATCCTCCACTCCTCCACGTCTCCCACTCATCTCATATCTTAATCCTCCACTATGACATGTCCCCCATCAATCCATGTACCTCTTCTCCTTGCATCCTAACCATCCATCAGCTTTGCATCTCAACTATCCATCAGGCCCTCCCTTGTCCTATAAATTGAACCCTTCATCTTTCAGTAAAGAATACACATTTTATGCAAAGTTATCATGCTATTTTGAGAGCCTAAAACTACCAAAATACCATCATAATGGAAAAATTCATCCATATATCCACTTTGATCAATATCCTCCATTGGATTTTGAAGCACATCATTGAGCACGCATCTCCATCAAAGGACACATCTACACAATCAAGGAGCCTTATATTGACTCACCTCTTTGATGAGAGGGACATATTTCACTAGAATCGGGAGACATCAAGTTGTGGGCTGTGGAATAACATATTGAAGCCAAATTGACCATAGGGATAAAGTGTGCTTGAATTGTCTTTTTTGTGAAATGACCTCATGAAAAATATTTGTAAAACATACACATTGGTTACTATCAAAATCCTTTTGCTAAAGAGATCAATTGCCTGTCTCTCTCAAAGTTGCTTTGTCCTTTGAGAGATTGTTTGCTCACAATATATCCTATCTATTTTCAAAAGATTTTCATCCTTGGTATTCCAAAATGATTGTTAGAAAGCCCATTCGCAACAACCCTATGTCTAGTTTGATCCACTTTATATCTTGAAACATCCATTGATAAATCATTTGTTGTCCACTTCAACTCAATTGTTATCTAAAGGTTCATGTTTTCAACCCAAGTAAAAGGCATACTTAGTGTAGTCATTTCCTTAAACCAAATTTGAGATCAAATCTAAGGCCAAATCATTAGAAACTCCATGTCAGACCAACCCAAATCCAAGTTCAAAAGGGTCAAACTCAAGCAACTAGTAGTCTATAGAGAAATTAAATCTGAACTAAAGAAACACATACCAAATCCAAGGATTGCCAAGCTAGATCAAATTGAGAAAGAAGGTGTTGAAGTTGCTCTACAAATTGAGTGGGATCATAAAATTAAAAACATGACGTTGAGATGTGGTGTCAATCAAAGCATCATCAATAACACTAGCTATAACCACTTTGATTAGGTCTCTCTTCTTCCACACACACTTTGCATGTATCATATCATAGTTTTGTCCCTTAGGGTTATCATATAGGTCATTTTTCCATCCATTATCCCCAGCATACCATAGATCAAAATCCTCCATCATCCTTGAGCATTTGGTCTCACTTTGTTAGAGTTGTCTATCCTGCATCCTACATCCATCATACTATCAAGATTATCCCTTTGACTAAGCATTGTCAAGGGTGGTCTATCTTTTTCACTTGTATCCCTCATCACCTTGAGCTAAAGGTTGGGCTCCACACTTGATTATCACTTTCCTTCCTAAGGTTCATAAGTCTATACTAAAGTTGACATTCACATCACCTCTTGAGCTTACACATAGGAAAAACATCTCTTTTACTTTGACACCACCATAGCCAATCCTTTAGGTCTCCTTGATACCATAGCCTCCATCATCACCTTTTGCACTATCATACACCCTAGGAAATCCATGATCATAGTGATCACATTCTCAAGAAGATTTAAAATCACCCCCCTTGCATACTTTGCACTCATTGTCATATCATCTTGCATCTCCTCCTTAGGATCATTACCATTTCATGCCACCAACCACACACTCTGGAAAGAACAAAAGGAAGAAGATAAAATGGATCCTAATCTTAGTGGTGCCTCGGCTAGCACACAACGAGACTCGATGATATCTATGATCACACATAACCCACCATAACATAATCTAGAATATTTGGGTCCCTCACTATTAAACATAGATGCTTTCATGAATCAACTACGAAATGCAACCCTTGTTAATGTCATCATAGAAAAAAATAGAGAAATCGTATTGGCTAATTTTCAGAGAGATCATATCAGTACCTTTGGCTTTGGAAGGCCACCACCTTTGGACATATTAGATCATGCACATCTATTATTTGGAAGTTTTTCATCACCCATTGGTCCCTGTAATCCAAATGACCCCTTTTTCATACCTGGAAGAGGACATCAAAAAATGATACCAGAAATCTTGGACCCTAATATACCCTCCACCCAACTCGGTGCTCCCATCCCACAAAATAACCAACCCACCATTCCAAAGTCATTGGTCCACACCACACCACAACAATCTACCATCATACATCCCACACTCACCACCACTTCCATCACTAGTGTTGCTGCCACTTCACAAATTGCATCCATTCCACTTAACATCATAGGACCTTCCACCTCCCAAACTACTATTTCCACTTCATATCTACCCATTAGTAGTACACCTAGCATGTTCCACTAGAGCACCCAACCCACATTACAATTCACTACAGGGATGCTGCCAAAAGGACCTACCAACCAACCTTTCACCACCCGTAGTCCATTTACATCTATGCCAAACACCATCACTTCATATCCACTTGGTCCTTGGAATATTGGGCAATCACAGGGGTAGACCACAAGTCTCCCAATTAGTGCCCCATTTACCTTCCAAGCACAACAACCACCACTTCCCATCAATACACTACCACCCATCATCAACCATTTCACCATGCCACCCTTAGGAAATAGCCAAGTAATACCACAACAACAACCAAACTACCACCCCTACACCAACTATTTGGCACCCCTCAGCACGCAATTGCCTTCTCAAATAGGAGCACAATCGACCTACATTGGATAGAATGTGCAACACCAAAGAATAGTATCAACATATCCACCACCCATCCATCAGAAAACACCATAGCAGAAATATGTGCTAGCACCCATATCAAATCACCCATCTACTCAACAATCCTACACTTTCCCATCCTAGCAGCAACCACAGCACTAATAAGCCCAAGAATCACCCCAAAAACCCATAAATCATATCTTAGTAGTAGTTCAATCCCCATTCCACCCACCACAATATACCCATCAAAACTATCCATATTTACCTGCCCCATCTAATACACACCTTGCACTAGGGGCACTGAGAATGGGGGCACCAGCAATCATACATGTCAACTCTAAATGGGAAGAAATGAAGAATGTTTTGAAAGCACTTAAAGATGGCACTGAATCCAAGACCTTCAAATTTGAAGAGGTTTGTCCTTACCCATTTGATAGATCTATCACCATGATACCCTTCCCCAAACGCTTCCAGATCCCAAAATCTAATAAATTCAGAGGAAAAGGAGATTCAATCACACACGTCAAAGAATTTTACATGCATTACCAAGAAGTGGCTTACAATGATTTATTTCTCATGCACCTCCCCAAAAGCCTAGGAGGTCCCACTCTTGAATGGTTTTTCCAAATACCTCAGAGCACAATTAACACTTTTGCTAAACTTTCATAAGCCTTTGTGGCACAATATGCCCATCTAGTTGAAATAGATTCATCTGTGGTTGATCTAGTCCACACCAAAAAAAATGAGGGTGAAAGCCTCACTAATTATTTACAAAGATAGAAAACCCTCACAACATGAATCTCTTGCAACATACCAGAGCATCACCTTGTCAAAATGTTCATTAACAATGCACACCCTAGACTCTCTTACTACATGGTCACAAACTTCCTACAAACATACAAAGAAATCAAAGAGAAAGGCATGGGTCTTGAGTGATGGCTTATTAATGATGGTATCATCAAGCCCCAAAAAGAAAATCACTACGAGAGAGGACACTCCAATAAAAGTCACGATATTGGAAAAAGAACAAGAACATAGTAATAAATAGTGCCACTGATACCTGGCATGTCCATGTAGTCAATGTTGTACCTAGCACATCACACATCCCTCAACAATAGATGTTCCAACAACAACCACCATATCAACCAAACATGTGCTATCAACAAACATACCAACAACCTCTACAACATCGCTATCAGCACCACACACCAACAAATAATTATCAAGGACTAGTAAATCAGACTAATGCTATCACCATTGTAGCTGGACAAAAACTAAGGGTCCCAAAGACACCTCATGTGTATAATCCCTTGGGAGAATAGCTCGATGCTATCCTCAAGAAACTAGTTCATAATAATCTCATCCAATACCCACAAACACAACCATTGGATGGAAGCAAGGATCTTAGATGGGGATGGGGTGATGGGGGAGGGACTCATTAGGTTTAGTACGTGAGATGGGGGTAATGCTAGGTGAAGGATGTGTGGATGGTATTTAGATGGATTTGATGGATGGGAGGTGGGATTTGGAAGGGGATTGATAAGTGGGATCACAAGCCTCCCCAAATGCAAGTTTGTTGATTTATCAAAATGCATTCCCACCACACAAAAACAAACATGCAAGCAAAGCACCTATACAACAAAACAATACCAACACCAAAAAAATGAACAATGTCCAAACCATGTTGGAAATCCACTCTAAGTAGTCGATTAGATGGATGACTTTTTCTTCCAACATCTTTTCTAATTCTGCCATTACTAGCAAGGCAACCTTGGGATCCATTTTTTGGAGTTTCTGCTTGACTGGCTTGAATTTTGGATCCACTGCTAAATGATGTACAACTAGGTTTGGACATTGTTCATTTTTTTGGTGCTGGTATTGTTTTGTTGTATAGGTGCTTTGCTTGCATGTTTGTTGGTTAGCAAAGTACCTTGAAGAACTATTTTTCTTGGTTAGCAAAGTACCACCTCATGCTTAATCCCAAGAAATACATTTTTGGTGTCACATCAAGAAAGCTCTTAGGTTTCATTGTATCACATCGTGGCATTGAGATTGACCCACAAAAAGTTAAGGCTATTATGGACATGTCTCCACCTAATACATTGTGACAACTCTATTCTCTTCAAGGTAAGTTACAATTATTAAGATGATTCATTTCACAACTAGCAGATAAATGTAGACCATTCATACATCTACTCAAAAAGGACCAAAATTTTAAATGGGATCTTACCTGTCAGTGGAGCTTTGATTAGGTCAAGCAATACCTAGCAAATCCACCCATCTTGGTACTACCAATTTTTGGGAGACCACTTCTCTTATACTTATCAACTACACCAACTGCACTAGGGGCACTTTTAGCCCAACTTGATGATAACAAAAGAGAAAGAGCCATCTACTACATTAGTTACACTCTTGTTGGATATGAACTTAACTACACTCCTATGGAAAAAGCCTATTTAGTAGTGGTTTTCTCAACTCAGAAGCTTTATCACTACATGCTTAGTCATACAGTCAAGCTCATATCAAAGATTGATCCTTTAAAATATATGTTGTCAAGGACAGTGCTCACAAGTCATCTCGCAAAATGGGTCATGCTTCTCAGTGAATTTGACATCCAATATGTTGATCAAAAGAAATAAAGGGACAAGCTATAGCGGACCACTTGGCTAATGCACCTTTAGTTGATGATTATCCTCTTGTTATGGAATTCCTAGATGAACATCTCTGCACAATAGAAGAACAACCACCATGGAAGCTATATTTTGATGGATCTTATACATCTCATGGATTAGGAGTTGGAATATTGTTGGTTACTCCTCAAGGTGACTACATCCCCAAAGCATTCAAGCTACAATTCCCATGCACAAATAACATCTTAAAATATGAAGCTTTGATAGTAGGGCTCAAGACAATAGTTGAATGGAATATAACATAGCTACATGTCTTTGGAGACTGACAACTCATTATCAAATAGGTCCTCGATGAATACCAAATAAAAGATGACAAGTTACTACCCTACAAAGAATTGGTTGACCAATTAAAGTAACATTTCACCATAATCCAATTCACATAGGTACCAAGGTTGCAAAATAAGGCTACAGATCTAATGGCCACAATCGGTTCACTCTTGGAGATTCCTCGGGAAGCTACACAATACAAATTCTTAGTTGAGCAACTACATTAGCTTGCATATGAGAACGATGAATCAACATGAGTATGCATCTTGGTTCATCCCCAATCCTTGTGGTACCATGAAATTCATCCTTATCTTAAAAATGGTATCATATCCCCTCACTTTACATGAAACCAATGCCAAAACCTCATTTGTAGAGCATTCCGCTACACTATCGTAGCCAACACCCTATATTGTTGAGGTTATCATGATACTCTCTCTAGGTGTTTAGACCAAAATGAGGCCACCATGGCATTAAAAGAAGTACATTCTAACCTTTGTGATGCTCACACAAGCAGTATAGTCCTTGCATGAAAAATTCATAGAGCAGGATACTATTGCCCTACTATTGAAAAAGATGTTTATGAATTTGTCAAGAGGTGTCTACCCTGCCAGTAGCATGCAAACCTTATACGAGCTCCAGCTTAAGATCTCCAACCCCTTGCACCATAATGGCCATTTTCATGTTGGGGGTTTGACCTTGTTGGTGTTATTGCACCCCTATCTTCCAAAGGCCACAAATGGATCATCACTACTACAAATTATTTCTCCAGGTGGGTGAAGGCATTCCCACTTGTTACTGCTACAAGAGTTTAGGTTTTAAATTCATCCTCTATCACATCATATGTCACTTCAGCTTCGTAGCTACCAATTTTACAAACCATGGAGGTAACTTTAAAGACCTCAATATGGAAGAATTATGCACCTCCCTCCACATTCATCACCATTTTTCTAACCCCTACTTTCCACAAGGTAATGACCAAGCTGAGGCAACTAATAAAACCCTTCGCAAAATCCTTAAGAAAGTTTTCAATGATTCTGGTCATGATTTGCATTTACAAATCAACCTAGCCTTATAGGCTTACCCAACATCATTCTTTACATCCACAAGCACAACTCCATACACCCTGGTCTATGGTGCCAAAGTAGTACTACCTATTGAGGTCGAGCTCCCATCCTTGTGCATATCTTTAGGAGGATAGATACCAGATGAGGACTATAGAGTTGCTAGACTCACATAGTTGGATCTACTAGATGAAACAAGATAATAGGCATATGACCATCTCACAGTCTATCAAAATTGAATCAAGTTCAACTTCAACAAAAAGGTTCACCCATGACTCTTCCAGGTCAGTGACATGGTCCTCAAAGAAAACATGACTGTCCAAGTAGACCAAGAAAAGAAGGGCAAGTTTGAGCCCACATGGCTTGGTCCATATGTTGTCACCACATCGTTTAGCTCAGGAGCATATTAGTTATCAACACTAGAAGGTGAAACTCTAAATGATCCCACCAACATCATTCACCTTAAGAAGTTCTATGCCTGAGCCCCTCAGTGTATCTTACTAATAAATCAAAAAAAAATTAAAAAGGTCAAAAAGGAAAAAAGAAAAAAAGAAAAAAAAAAAAAGAAGCATCGAATGGTGAAAATTTTTGCAATTCAAGCACCTTGGATAGGTACCTTGGTGAAAACCTAGCAAAAGGCACCATGTGTACTTAACCGTCAAAGTTGATTTGTGGATGGATTTTGCCATTATGATCGTATTTTGGTTTTTTTTAGGCTTTCAAAATAGCATAATAACTTTGCATGAAATGTGGATTCTTTAGTGAAGGATGAAGGGTTCAATTTGTAGGACAAGGGAGGGTCTGATAGATGGTTAAGATGCAAAATTGATGGATGGTTAGGATGCAAGGAGAAGAGGCACATGGATTGATGGGGGCATGTCATAGTGGAGGATTAAGATATGAGATGAGTGGGAGACTATGGAGGAGTGGAAGATTAAAGAATCAAATGAGTGGGAGACACAGAGGAGTGGAGGATTAAAAAATGAGATGAGTAGGAGACATGGAGGAGTGGAGGATTAAAGAATGAGATGAGTGGGAGACATGGAGGAGTGGAGGATTGAAGAATGAGAGGAGTGGGAGACATGGAGGATAAATGAATTAAAAATTCTTTTTGAGGGCTAGATGGATAAAGGGGGAATAAATGATTTTTAGATCATTTATTAAATTTGATGGAGGATGGGTTAGGGTTAAGATTTCATTAATCTTAATCTAGGATTAGGAAAGGTTAAGCATGTGGAGGATTTAAATAAAATGAGATTTATTTAAAAGAAGAATAGGGATTTAATTGATATTTAGACTATTAGTTATCATTTAAATATATCAATTGGACTATAGTTAATTAAATAAATTAATTAACTAGGGTATGATCATAAATTAATTAAATATTAAATACTTAATTACTAATGCCTTAGGAGATGACTAGATAAGATTATGTAAATGATGTAATCAGATTTAGGTGTCTACATTTTGCCCCTCTTTGACATAGTGTTGAGACAACGCTATTTCGAAGAAGTTTAAAGTTAGACAACATGAAGAAGATTTTTAAAGCAACGAAGTTCCCCTAGTCTTGAAGAGAAAGAGGAGAGACTAGACTGTGTGATGTCCCCTTGAGAAGGTGGCAAGGAGAGAAGACGAGGCCTGTCAACTTCTTGAAAAGTGCAAGAATCTGTAGCAAGCAGGAGGACACAAATCGGCTAAGAAAGAGTGGATAGGGACTCAAACTCTCACTATCGAAGAATGAGACAAAGGGGAACCATGTGCAAGAAGAAGTGAGGGGAGAGAGGATGGGATTGGCCACTTAAACTAAACCCAGGTGGGATGAAGAGGGTGGTGGAAACTTTGGATGCTCTAGGATTGATAGTATTCGATAATGATGGTACTACTAATTTGATTCTATGTTTGGATGAGTTGTGATTGGATACTCTGGGATTCTAAAAAGTGACTAGTGTTCTGGTTGAATGGAGGGAGATGGAATCCATTGAAGTTTGAGCATGGGGGTACTCCTAAAAGGGAGCAACTCTATATAGTTGAGCAATGAGTTTGATATAGAAATATTGGAGATATGCCAAGGTTACCAAGAACATCAAGGCATTTTTACCAATATTACATAGGACTGATGCAAAACAAATGACACTAGGTAAACCACAAGAAAATTATATTTCCCAAGTTTTCATATGTTTGGAATATGAAAGGGTCACATCCAACTGACTTGCAAGCTAAAAACAAAGAAAAAGACCTAATCTAGACCTTTCTATCGAATTGCCCCATTCACAGCACACCATGATATGAATGATAATGGTGACTTTGAGGAGGTAACAACCAAATTTCTTGGAAAACACAATCAAGAACCAAAATTGAAATCCAATATTGAAAGAAAGAGTAAAGCAACAGAAAATAACCTTTTGCCAAAGAGATCGGTAGGACGGGAGATACACGAACCAAGATCAGATGAGAGGAAAGTTGTATCCTGCAAGGATCTATCAGTGGTATCCAAAGGGGCAATGTGATTGAGTCAAATTGAAACTTTTAGGAAAACACTTTGATGACAAAGGATTCTGCATGAGGACTTTCTAAATGCATAGCTATGGGAGTTGCAAACTTTGATCAGGCATTAACTAACACAAAAAATTGATATATACAATGGTACAAAGCTAAGGACTAACTCTGGGGGATGTACAATGGACTAACCATGATATTTACAAGCATTAATGTACAAAAGCTTAGGATGAGGTGATAGCAGATGGAAAGCTCAGGATGAGGTGGTAGCGGGTGGAAAGCTCAGGATAGGTGATAGCGGGTGGAAAGCACAAGATGAGGTGATAGCGAGACTGATCTGATAAAGTACAAAGAGTATAGTACAAGGGTATGATACAAAAATATGATACAATGATATAATACATGGATATGATACATATGGAAATTTCCAAGATATGATTCAAATTCCAAGCTTAGGAATTGGGATAGTGATACATGGATTGCGATAGTGATGCTGGAACATCCTTGGAACATGTGGAGGTGGATGAGTGTTTGTGGGTGAGAGGGTGGGTGCATGAATCATTGATAGATAATAGAAATGCTAAGTACACATAGTGTCTTTTGCTAGGTTTTCACCAAGATACCTATCCAAGGTGCTTGAATTGCCAAATTTTTCACCGTTGGATGCTTCTTCTTCTTTTTTCTTTTTTTCCCTTTTTTTCTTTTTTGATTTTTTTTTATTTATTAGCAAGATACACTTGAGGGGCTTAGGACTAGAAATTCTTAAGGTGAATGATGTTGGTGGGATAATTTGAAGTTTCACCTTCTAGTGTTGATAACTAATATGCTCCTAAGCCAAAAGATGTGGTGACAACATATGGACCAATCCATGTGGGCTCAAACTTGCCCTTATTTTCTCAGTCTACCTGGACTTTCACGTTTTCTTTGAGGAACATGTCACCAACCTAGAATTGTCATGGGTGAACCTTTTTTTTGAAGGTACACTTGAGTTGATTTTGATAGACTGTGAGATGGTCATATGCCTATTGCATTCTTTCATCTAGTAGATCCAACTGTGTAAGTCTAGCAACTCTATAGTCCTCATCTAATATCTATCCTTGCAAAGATATGCACAAGGATGGGAGCTTGACCTCAATAGGTAGTATTACATTGGCACCATAGACCAGGGAATATGGAGTTGTGCCTGTGGATGTTCAAAATGAAGTGCAATAAGCCCATAAGGTTGGTTTGATTTGTAAATGCCAATCACGACCAGAATCATTGACAACTTTCATAAAGATTTTGAGAAGGGTTTTATTAGTTGCCTCAGCCTGGTCATTACCTTGTGGAAAGTAGGGGCTAGAAAAATGGTGATGAATGTGGAGGGAGGTGCACAATTATTCCATATGGAGGTTTTCAAAGTTACCTCCATGGTCTATAAAAATGGTAGCCAGGATCTCAAAGCGACATGTGATGTGATAGAGGATGAATTTTGACACCTGAACTCTTGTGGTAGTGACAAGTGGGATTGCCTCCACCCACTTGGTGAAATAATTTGTAGCAGTGATGATCCATTTGTGGCCTTTGGAAGATAGGGGTGCAATAACACCAACAAGGTCAAACCCCCAACATGCAAATGGCCATGGTGGTGCAATGGGTTGAAGATCTTGAGGTGTAGCTCATACCAGGTTTGCATGCTACTAGTAGGGTAGACAACTTTTGACAAATTCACAAGCATCATGTTCGATAGTAGGTCAATCATATCCCACTCTGAGGATTTTTTGTGTGAGGACTATACCACTTGTGTGAGCATTGCAAAGGCTGAACTGTACTTCTTTTAATGCCATGGTAGCCTCATTTTGGTCTAAACACCTAGAGATAGTATCATGATAACCTCAATGATATAGGTGTTGGCTACAATAGTGTAGCGGGATGCTCTATGAATGAGGTTTTGGCATTGGCTTTGTGTGAGGTGAGGGGATATGATACCATTTTTTAGATAAGCATGAATTTCATGGTACCATAGGGATTGGGGACCAACCAAGATGCATACTCATGTTGATTCATCATTCTCTTACGCAGGCTTGTGTAGTTGCTCAACTAAGAATTCATATTGTGTAGCTTCCTGAAAAATCTCCAAGAGTGAACTGATGGTGTCCATTGCATCTAAAACCTTGTTGTGCAACCTTGGTACCTATGTGAATTGGATTGTGGTGAAATGTTGCTTTAACTGATCAACCAATTCTTTGTAGGGTAGTAGCTTGTCATATTTTATTTGGTATTCATCGAGGACCTACTTGATAATGAGTTTTGAGTCTCCAAAGACATGTAGCTCTATTATATTCCATTCAACTATTGTCTTGAGCCATACTATTATAGCTTCGTATTCTAAGATGTTATTTGTGCATGGGAATTGTAGCTTGAATTCTTTGGGGATGTAGTTACCTTAAGGAGTAGCCAACAATATTCTAGATCCTAAACCATGAGATGTATAAGATCCATCAAAATATAGCTTCCACGATGGTTGTTCTTCTATTATGCAGAGATTTTCATCTAGGAACTCCATAACAAGAGGATAATTATCAACTAAAGGTGCATCAACCAAGTGGTCTGCTATAGCTTGTCCCTTTATTGCTTTTCGATCAACATGTTGGATGTCAAACTCACTGATAAGCCTGACCCATTTTGCAAAATGACCTGTGAATGCTATCCTTGAGAGCATATATTTTAAAGGATGAATATTTTATATGAGCTTGACTGTATGACTAAGCATGTAGTGATGAAGCTTCTGAGTTGAGAAAATCACTACTAAACAGGCTTTTTCCATAGGAGTGTAGTTAAGTTCATAGCCAACAAGAGTGTGACTAATGTAGTAGATGGCTCTTTCTCTTTTGTTATCATCAAGTTGGGACAAAAGTTCCCCTAGTGTAGTTTTTGTAGCTGATATGTATAAGAGAAGTGGTCTCCCAACAATTGGTGGTACCAAGATGGGTGGATTTCCTAGGTATTGCTTGACCTGATCAAAGCTACACTAATAGATAGGATCCCATTTAAAATGTTGGTCCTTTTTTAGCAAACTTCTAAATGGCTCACATTTATTTACTAGTTGTGAAATGAATTGCCTTACTAATTGTAACTTACCCTGAAGAGAATGGAGTTGTCGCAATGTCTTAGGTGGAAACACATCCATGATAGCCTTAACTTTTTGTGGGTCGATCTTGATGCCACAATGTGATGCAATGGAACCTAAGAGCTTTCTTGATGTGATGCCAAAAACACATTTCTTGGGATTAAGCATGAGGTGGTTCTTTGCTAATCGAGTAAACACTTCTTCAAGGTGAGCCAAGTGATCCAAGGCATCAACTAATTTTACCAAGATGTTGTCTACATAATCTTCAAGGGTTTTGTGGATGAGGTCATGGAAGATGACCATCATAGCTCGTTGATAGGTTGCCCCTGCATTCTTTAACACAAATGACATCATGTTGTAGCAAAAGGTCCCCCAAGGGGTGGTGAATGTCATCTTATGTTGATCCTCTTCTACTATTCGTATTTTATTATAACAAGAGAATCCATCCATGAGAGATAGTAGTTCATGACCAGCTGTGAGATCTATAATCATATCAATATTTGGTAGTGGGAAATCATCTTTGGGGCAAGCTTTATTGAGGTCCCTAAAATCTATATAGATCATGATATCTCTAGAGGGTTTTTTGACTGGTACCATGTTGGAAATCTACTCTAAGTACTAGATTGGATGGATGACTTTTGCTTTCAACATCTTTTCTAATTTTGCCTTTACCAACAAGGCGACCTTGGGATACATTTTTTGGAGTTTATGCTTGACTGGCTTGATTGTTGAATCCACTATTAAATGATGTACAACTAGATTAGGATCGCATTTCTTGGTATGACCATGTGAATCAACCAATGTTATCTTGAAGTACCTCAATGAGAAGTTTTGCTTGGTCTAGTGGCAAAGATGTTGCAATCTACACAATCCTAGGTGTATCTGTCAGAATGATGTTGACTGGTCTTGTTTCTTCAACCAAGATAGATGATACTTCTAGCCTATGATTATATGGGGGAAGGAAGAAATCTCCATCTTCAGGTGCCTCGGAGAGGTTTTCACTGTTAGATGCATCATTTATTTATCTTTGATTTTTTGATTGATCTGATGGTGCTCCAAAGGAGTTTTCACTAGGGGATACCTTTTTTATAGCTTTTTTATTTTTATTGTTTTTTCCTTTATCATTTTTCTAACTGGATATTTCTTCCTCCCCGAAGTATCCCTTTGGGTCCAATTTGTAGACATAAGCTGAAGGCGGCTTTTGTTTCTTGTGTGGTGTCTCTACTCCCATGAATCTTAGGAGCACTTCCTTAGTAGTGAATTCGTCAACCTAAAGTACACTTGGTTGGTCCCAATCAATGAGTTCGAGATGAGTGAGGGTAATCCAATGAGGTTGATGGATAGTTCATAGAGCACAGATTCTCCTGGGGAAATGTCAGTGTCATGGATATCATCATAGGATCTCTTTCCAACTTCCTCAGGGATGTGTTCAACCTCTATAAGTTCACCTTTGGATGTTTAAGAAGGCATGACCATCTTTAATAGTGTCTACAGTTGTTGGGCATCCAAATCCTAGGCCTTTCTTCTTTTGATCTTTGTATTCTTCTACAAGTTTCCCAATGCCCGACTCTTCTTTTCCTAGGCCACCTCCTTGATACCCCATTTTTCAGTGGCAAGTTGATGTGAGCGGGGATATTTTTTCTTGAAGTAGTCCAAAAGATTTTTTTCTTTTGGAGGTGGATCCTTGTATAGCCATGTGCTGATGTTAAGGGTCAATTCTTCTTCATCAAGGATATCATTTGCAATAAATGTGGTGGGCCCAAAATGCTTGAGTTGAGGGGTGTTGTCTTTCTTTGGTTCTTGATAGGTCGATTTTCCCCAAGTGTGTTGATCAAGAGGCAAGCCACCAATAGCAAATACATCTGAGAGGCTATATTCACCACATCCATGGTGGTTAATCTTAATGGTGGAAAGTGTGGAGGCTAAGATGGTGTCAGGATCATGGTAGGTACTAGAAGAGCTGGTGATGGTGGTGTTGATCTCAATACTTGGATAGTGATTATCATAGGATGTTTCTACCATATTGCAATATTCAAATGGTTTTGGATCAGCATGGATGGTTATCTCAGTGCCATGATGCAGCAATTTGATGTACTGGTGATAAGTAGATGAAACAACTTTCATGGCATGAATCTATGGTAAGCCAAGGAGGATGTTAAAGGTAGGTTAACATCAACCACATGGCACACTAATTCTTGTATTGCGGGCCTTACTCTAATGGGCAACAAGATAGTTCCCTATGTAGCTCTTTTCAAGTTGTCATAGGCTTTTATGGTCTTGACCTCATTTATAATGTTTGCCTTAGTGTATCCTGCTTGTTTGATGAACCTTTAAGTACATAGGTTTAGGGTAGACCCATTATCTATCATGACCCTTTTTACGGTGAAGTCAAAGACCATGAAAGAAATGCAAAGTGGAAGGATATGATTCTACTGAATTTCTAGGACATCAGATGGTTTGAAGGATAATGCACATGAGGCAGATAGGTGTCCCACTAGATTTCTAAATTTTGCGACATTAATATCAATAGGGACACGAGATTCATAGAGGGCCTTGTTAAGAATTTCTCTATAAAGTGGAATTGTGCAAAGTAGATCTAGGATGGATATTTGGGCTAACATGTTTCCAAGATGTTCCAAAATATTGAATTGTGTTGCAGAAGGAGCAAGTGCAGGCACAAGTGGCCTTGCGATATTGAGTCAGGTTTGTCATGTTGTGACTACACATTGATTGTCTAGGCCTTTGATATTTAGTACATTAACAAAAGGTTCATCTTTGGATATACATTCAATCAAATTACCATAATCAAGGTATGATGAAGTGTAGTCTTGTGATTTATCACAATTGTCACCTTACTTTTTTTGGACATTGTTCATTCTATTGGTGTTGGTAATGTCTTGTTGTATAGGTGTTTTGCTTGCATGTTTGTTGTTGTGTGGTGGGAATGCATTTTAATAAATCAACAGACCTACATTTGGGGAGGGTTGTGCTCCCACTTATCAATCCCCTTCCAAATCCCACCTCCCATCCATCAAATCCATCCAAATACCATCCACACATCCTCCCCCTAGCATTACCCCCATCACATGTAATAAACCTAATCAGTCCCTCCCCCATCACCCCATCCCCATCAAAGAACCTCCCATCCATCCATCCACCCCACTTAAAGAAATCATCCATACATCTTCTATCACATCATCCTCTCTAATCCAATCATGTCAAGTTCTTGTCCAAAAGCATGTTGAAATATCCCATGGCAAAAAAGAAGATTCCACAATCCCACTTATTCCCCTACATGATCCATCTCCATCACTCCATCCAAATCAAGATCTTATCCTTCCATCCCCTACACTTCCTAATCATACATCCCCCATAATCCATGATGATAGATCTACAAAAGATGAACTAACTATCATATCTAAAGCCTCAACTTCTAATAGACTCACATCTTGTGTTCACAATAATGAAGAACATATTAGAAAAAGAAATAAAAAAGAATCTCTAGATGTTGGTATCCTTCCATTACCATCCCAAAAATTTTGCCCATCTTGTTCCACCTCTATTTTGGGCCCTTATCCTACTACTTCTTTCCATCCCTCCATTTTGGGACCATATATCCCTTATTTCAATCCTCCATCCTTTCCATCCATTTTAGGTCCTTATATACCTAATCCAAATCCTCTATCTCCTCCACCTATTTTTGGACCTACCACTTTGTCGCTTCCATCTATTTTAAGTCCCTATCCTTCATTCCCTCCATCCATTTTGGGAAATTATATTCCTCCATACCCTGTCTTCAAATCCATCACCCCATCCCCTCAAATCCACAAGCTAGATCATCAAAGACACTCATCCTTGAATCCCTTCTAACCTTCAACCTCTATCATTCCATCCACCATCCCTCCATATCTTCCATGCTCTTGTTCCCATACCATGGCTAAAAGAAGAAAATTGGATGCCAAAATTAAAAAGCATGAATCCAAATAACCACAAAAATCCAAGTATCCACATGTCCCATCAAAAGAAAAAATCAAAAGGCCACAAAGTCCCAACCTAAAAAAGTCAAAATTTATGTGGATACCCAAGATTCTCATACAAGAAATGCATCACAATGAAAAATCTGAATTGGCATCCATTCCTACTACTCCAAAAGCCTCATCCATTCATACTTTATCCAAATCTCCGTATCCACATCCTCCATCCCCCCAATCCATTTCTTATCATACATTTCAAATCCTCCATTTTCCAACTTTGCTTTTAGTAATTATATTTCTCCTTATCTATTTCCTCTTTAATCTCATAAAAAACCGCCTTTCCCACTACTTCATCAACTTTCAAGGTGTGTGCCAATGATGATCTTTCCAATTCCCCCATCCATTTTCCACACATCTAATGTTTTCTCATCCATTATCTTCTAACTCCCACCCATCCTACCAATATCTATGAGTGAAATCCATCAAAAAAATCAAAAAAAATCAAAAAAAAAGTCAAAAAAGTCAAAAGAGAAAACAAAAAGGCATCCAATGGTGAAAACTTGGCAATTCAAGCACCTTGGACAAGTACCATGATGGAAACTTGGCAAATAAGCATCATGCATAATCCCCCCATCCAAATGGTATACACACTTGGGGGCACTATCCATCTGATCCTATCCTTTATCCATCTCATCCCATCATATCCATCCCCTTCCACCATATCAACCACATCATGTCTATCTCCCTTCCTTCCTCCTACAAATCTTGAAAAAAAATTCCAAGCCACCACCACATGCATGCTTTTGGTCACCTTCTTGACATCCATTTTCCCATCGTAGCTCATATCCACCTATCCTTTATCCATCCATTCTTTCATCCATATAACCCCTCCATCAACCTCATCCACCCATCATTGTTATCCTATCTTTCATCTACCTCACTGTCCTCTTGTCATCTAAATGTTCCATCCTATCACACCCCTCATAAAGACCTCCTCATGAATGACATTTAATAATTGGGGGCACTATATTCCTCGGAGATCATGTTGTGCCCATCTTTCCATCCATCCCTATCCTTTTGCATTCCTCTACTGAAATCCTTCCATCAACTATATCCTTTCTCATCTATCCTTGCATATCCCACCATCACCTCCATCTTTCCATCACCTCGTACAGCCCTTTTCGTAATTATCTAGCTCCTTGCTATCACCTCATCCTAAGCTTTCCACCTACTATCACCTCATCTTGAGCTTTCATCTACTATCACCTCATCTTGAGCTTCCATTCGCTATCATCTCATCTTGAGCTTCCATCTACTATCACCTCATCTTGAGATTTTCATCAGCTATCACCTCATCCTAATCTTTTGTACATCAATCCTTGTAAATATTGTGGTCAATCAGTTGTACATCCCCCAAAGTTAGTCCTCAACTTAGTACCATTGTTTGTATCATTTTTTTGTGTTAGTTCATGTCTGATCTAAATTTGTAGCTCTCCTAGCTATGCATTTTAGAAAGTCCTCATGTGAGATCCTTTTTCATCAAAGCATTGTCCTAAAAGTTTTAGTTTGCCTCAATTACATCACCCCTTTGGATACCACCAACAGATCCTTGTAGGATATAGCTTTCCTCTTGGTTGATCTTGGTTCATGTGTCTCTCATCCTACCGTCTTTGGAAAAAGGTTATTTTTTGTGGATCTACTATTTCTTTTGATATTGGATTTCAATTTTGGTTCTTGATTATCTTTTCCAAGAAATTTGGTTGTTCCCTCCTCAAATTCATCATGATCATTCATATCATGGCATGTTGTGAATGGGGCAATTTGAGAGTAAGGTCTTGATCAAGTATTTTTCTTTATTTTCTACTTGTGAGTGAGTTAGCTGTGACCCTTGCATATTCCAAACATATGACCACTTTTGGTTACATGATGCACTTGGGAAATATCATTTTCTTATGGGTTACCTAGTGTCCTTTACACTCTAATTCCTCTAGGATTCACGTGTGATGATGGAGCAATCCTTGTGTGTTTTTTTTGTGTTAGTCCTATGTAATATTGGTAAAAAGGCCTTGATGTTCTTGGTAACCTTGGCATATCTCCAATATTCCTATATCAAACTCAATGCTCAACTATGTGGAGTTGCTCTCTTTTAGGAGTACCCCCATGCTCAAACTTCAATGAATTCCATCTCTCTCCATTCCACCAAAACACTAGTCACTTTTCAAAATCCCAGAGTATCCAATCACAAATCATATCCAAACATCCAATCAAATCAGTAGTACCATCATTATCCAATACTATCAATGCCAGAAGCATCCAAAGTTTCTACCCACCCCTTCATCCCACTTGGGTTTAGTTTAAGTAGCCAATTCCCTCCTCCCTCCCCTTGCTTCTTCCTGAACATAGTTCCCCTTTGTCTCATTCTGCCATAGTGAAATTTTGAGTCTCTATCCACTCTTTCTTAGCCAATATGTATCCTCCTACTTGCTCCAGATTCTTGTACTTTTCAAGAAGCTGACAAGCATCATCTTCTCTCCCCATCACCTTCTTAAGGGGGCATCACCCAGTCCAGTCTCTCCTCTTTCTCTTCGATACTAGGGAAAACTTGTTGCTTTAAAAATCTTCTTTGTATCGTCTATCTTTAAACTTATTTGAAATAGTGTTGTCTCAACACTATGTCAAAGAGGGGCAAAATGTAGACACTTAAATCTGATTACATCATTTACATAATCTTATTTAGTCATCTCGTAAGGCATTATTGATGAAGTATTTAATATTTAATTTATTTATCATCATCCCCTAGTTAATTAATTTATTTAAATAACTATAGTCCAATTGATATATTTAAATGACAACTAATAGTCTAATTATCAATTAAATCCCTATTCTCCTTCTAAATATATCTCATTTTATTTAAATCCTCCACATGCTTAACCTTTCCTAAACCTTGATTAAGATTAGTCAAATCTTAACTCTAACCCATCCTCCATCATATTTAATAAATGATTTTTGAAAATCATTTATTCCTCCTTTATCCATCTAGCGCTCAAAATGAATTTTTAATTCATTTATCCTCCATTTCTCCTACTCATCTCATTCTTTAGTCCTCCACTCCTCCATGTCTCCCACTCATCTTATATCTTAATCCTCCACTATGATATGTCCCCCATCAATCCATGTGCCTCTTCTCCTTACATCTTGGCCATCCATCAACTTTGCATCTCAACCATCCATTAGACCCTCCCTTGTCCTATAAACTGAACCCTTCATTCTTCACTAAAGAATACACATTTCAAGCAAAGTTATCATGCTATTTAGAGAGTCTAAAAACTACCAAAATACCATCATAATGGAAAAATTCATCAACATTTCCACTTTGATCATTATCCTCCATTGAATTTTGAAGCACATCATTTAGCACACATCTCCATCAAAGGACACATATACACAATCAAGGAGGCTTGTTGGGTGATCCATTTTGCACTCTATTTTTACCTTCTTTTTCTAATCTCATATGTGAGCATGTTTTTAGTTTTCTGAATGTTTTCATTTATGTTAATGTTCTTTTCATACTAATATCTTGTTCTACATTTATAGCTAGCATTAACTTGTAAATTTATGTAAAGATAGATAGGTGTAAAAAAATGAAGCTTCTAAAATATACGGATTCCCCCATTTCCTTTTAGTATATTCACCTGTATGTGGACCAAAAATTGGTATCAACAAATAGGACCTCAAAAGTAAGTAGTCTTACCACTCAAGGTAAAAGATCAAGATGTTGAAAGGAGAAGAACCAAAGTTTCCAAAGGAAAACTCCATCTCATGGTGTAGGAAAATGAGGTTTCATATGAGAACTCTTGGATGTGCATGCTAGAGTCATATGAAGACAATTATGTGGAACCTACAACTTCACTCGCTATAGACCAAATAAAAGATAAAGAGACTCACATACTAATGAATAATATATCTTACGCTAAATACAAAGATGTAAAGAAGTTGGAGATAGAATATGAGATGTGGAAAAATCTTAAGATCATCTATTGCAGTGATAAGTATATTTAAAAGGCTGGAGAAGATAGCCTTAGAGAAAAGTATGATGAGATGAGAATGATAAAAGGAGAAGACACCAAAACCTATGGAAAAAGGGTGAACAATATGATGCTATCCATTAGAGCTACTAGATGTACATTGCATGAGGATGATGTCGTGAGCAAGATACTAAAGACCTTGCTACCCAAGTATACCATAAGGGTCTCAACCATTTAGGATCTAAGATTGATAAAGAAAATGATTGTATTTCTTGATGCCCTAATAGGAAAGTTCATTGTGTTTAAACTAGGAAACTTCAACAATAGTCAATCTAAGGTTTAATATTCACCTAAAGAATTAGTTACACATGTTGCAACCCAAAGTGGAAGGAAGAAGAAAGTACTTCTAGATACAAAAAATACATGGAGAGTCTTTATGTTAAAGAAGTTGAATAAGAAGAGCTAGAGGCATTGTTTGCAAAAGAATAAGAAGAGGAAAAGGGAAGTACAAAGGAAATCTTCCATTCAAATATTTTAACTATAAAAGGGTATGATATTATGAAACTAGATGTCCAGAGCCAAGTAAGAAGAAGAATAACAATAGATAACCAAACTTTAAAGGAAAGGAGAAGAATAAGGAGGGTCTAAGTAGTGATGATTCAACCAGTGAAAACGATGAACATGAGGATGAAATATCCCTTGTCTTGATAATAGAAGAAAGAGTGGAGATATCTTGAATAATAAGCACCAATAGCAACAAGAACTAGAGAATCCATTATCATTTCTCTCACCACATGTCTAGTGATAGGAGAAAATTTTATAAGGTGGGGCATATGATGAAGGAATGGTGAAGTTTGGAAACAACTCACCACATGCATGGTAATAGGTAAGAATACCATAGTCCTAAATGATTCCACTAACTATGAAGATGTATATCGATTAGAAGATCTCAAATATAACCTACTGAGTGTAGCTCAATTAAAGGATAAAATTTATAAGTTTGAATTTAACAAAGAGTATTGCAGAATCTTTGACTAGACAAGTAGACTACTAGCTACAAGAGAAGAAAGAAGAGGTAGCCTCTTCTACCTCAACATTTATGATAATATGTGATGAAGGGTGCTCTCCTTAATACCACAACACATAATAAATATAAAGAAATAACACGAATTGAGAGAACAAAATGTAGGCTTCTTATTATCACTAAAAATGTAGAATTATAGAATTACAATATTCAAACCCACATCAATTTCTTCCTTACAATAGCAAGCAAGAAAAAGTAACAATGATAACCTAGAATAGCCCCAGATAACCTATGGTTGTTCCTTAGATAGGTATTTTTCATTGTCGAGGAAGGTTCTAAACACTAAGCCCTAACCCTTGAGGATGACCAACCTCATATTTTATTATTTTATTATACTTTATTACATAGGATCACTCAAGAAAAATTAAAAATTACATTTTTGGATGGGTACAATTTTAGAGACCATAACATGAAAACTGTTGACTTGATGAGCTATTATAACCCCATTTTAGAATTCTTAGCTAAAGATCTACAACAGTTGATCATGCAAGAATCTATCAATAAAGGTTTCACCTTGATTTGGGATAAGTTAGACCTTCATCATTGGACCTAAAGTTTGGATAGCCAAAATTCATACCAAAGATCTACAATAACTACACTAATACATATGATTATTGGAATTACAATAGGAAAGGTGAACTTCTGGGGGGGTGAATCAGTAGTTTAAACTTGGACCCATAAAAACTTTCACCATACATCCATCTCATACATTCAATGAGTAAACTAAAATAACATGTAAAGCATATACATCTAAATCATGTAAACACATAAAAAATCATACACATATGACACTAGATATGATTACCCAGAAACCCTCCAATGAGAAGGTAAAACTAGGGTGGGGATGACACCCACAAATCTTCACTACTGCAATAATAAAATGTATCCAATGAAGGTTACAATGTTTTGACCATGAAACATGATCTGCCCTATGAAAAGTCTACCCTATTAAATGCTTATGAAGACTGTTAGGTCTCACCTTGTTAGAGGATTTCAACACCCTGTTAGAAGTGTGTCTTGCAAAAGGACTTTAACTTACAACTAAGTAAGAACCTTGTTAAAGCATTTCACACAACCTGTTAGGACTACTATGTTAAGAGATTTTGATTGAAATCACCTGTTAGAATGTCTCAGCTTTGATCCTACAGTTAGAACTTGCTTGCTTGATAATAGATCACCTCTAAACTGATGTCTTCTTGATCCTTCTCAATTAGATGTCTCTTTGTTGTATCCTTTTCCTTTCCTCTACTTTGTTCTAATCGATTTTGCAATGTTGTTTCACTTCATAACTTCTAAGCCACCATGAATGTGTTGTTTGTGCATGCAAACTTATCTCTTTGCTCCCTCAATTCCTTACACACATGCTCTCTTCTCTCTAAAGAGTTTAGGATTTTTCCTCCTTAAAAAGACTTAGTGACTTAGGGTTAGGTATGAATCTACGGCTAAGATTCATCCATTTTGCTACTTAATCCTTCCCATTTTCTAATTGGCTACATGTAATTGCACAAAGAATACAACTTGAGGTTTGTGCTTATCTCCAAAATATTGAAATTCAATCTTAAGTAAGCACAAAAATGGTTTACATAGTTGTTTGTGCCTTTACAAAAAAATATGTCAATACTATCTTACTTGGCTTCTAAAGTCTCTGATGCTCAACATACACTAATCTCTCTATTGTGGCTCAACACTTGTATTACTCTGCATCTACTATTTACTCAGCTCCTGTATCACTCAGCATATGCTATCAACTTGGCACTTGAGTGACTCGGCACATGAGTGGCTTGGCACTCATTATGACTTGGCATGGTCTAATATATCCATATTGCGCTCGACATGTACTAGTTTGACATGGATTAATAAATAACTTAAGTGCGTTGACACTCACTTGTCAAAACCAATCTAAGATCAACAATCTCCCCCTTTGACATAAGTGTCAAAAACACTTGAGTATACATGATTATCCTTGACCTCACAAGCATAAAATATCTTAACTTGGCTTATATATAAAACTTCAAAATTTCAAAATTTTATAATCACTTAGATACCTCAAAATCTAATAACTCCCCTTGAGTTGATATGTCTTTTTCATATCCAAAATTTTGTGCTCCTATTGAGTAAATATGTCTCTACTGATACACTTTGGCTTCATGATATTTTGTTGATACTCTTTCATCTAATAATTCTAATATGTTTTTGATATATTTTGATGTTTGCTCTCCCTTAGCTAATTCTAGATTTTCTTTGTTCCTCTTATTTCTTACTCTCCTTTTATTTATTTCTCCCCCAAAAGATGTCTCTCCCTTTATCTTATTCTCCCTCTTTTTGAAACTTATGTCAAATGGGCTAAACATTTATTGTATGTTTTTTCCAAAAAAGATTTATGAACATCCAATATCATCTTAAGAGTTACACCATAGTTCTCACATTCTACATCCAACAACTTGATTTGGATTGCTAGCTCAGCAGAAAGGTGGATTACACCATCTAAGGTAGAAAGATTTGGGTCTTTATTCATTAAGGTTTTGGCATAGCCTAGCTCCTTATGCAAAATTTTCATATGGTTGGTGAGAGTTTCTTGGATGCTAGTCAGTTTGGCCCTTATGTTGGCCTCATCTGTTGTCAATATAGCTAACTAACTCTATGTTTGAAGCAATGTCCTAAAATGCTTTTCACTCTGAGCTAGATTCATCGCTATTTTTGCACCTGATGTAGTATTTAGGCTCTCTAGACTCAGAATGTGACTTCTGGTCTCTTGGGTAAAGAGTGATGGATTGCATAATTTAGTGTACAATGAGAATATGTTCTCAAGTACCTTCTTCACATCCTCAACCTTAGTTGTTAATGCAACTTGTGTTAGTGCTATATCACCTAATATTTTCTCATTTACTTTGTCTTGGATCTTCTTTTCTGACCATTCTAACAATTTTGCATTAGTATCTAGGTCTTCATTACTAACCTTTTCCACTATATCTGTTAGTTGTTCCATTAGTGGCTTGGTCTCATCTAGAGTTAGCAAACTAAATGCATCTAAAAATATGTCTTTAATATCTTGTAGGGCCTACTTTTTCTTGTGCTCCCTTCTAAGCATTGCTTGATGTTTTTTCCTTTCTAGGGCTTGCTGCAATATGCCCATTTGTTCTATAGTCATGGTTTTATAATCATACTTAGGAAAAATGATCTCTTCATCAAGGTTGACATCTCCATATTGAATTACTTCTTTAGCCTTTGATGGACTCGGGCTTGGCACTGAGATCTGTAGTGGTGTAGCATCTATGCTCGAGTTCTTAAGAGTATGACTTCATGAAGGGCTAGGTACTGGTAAGGTTACCAAGCCTTGGATGGTAGTTTTCTCATTCAATTATGGTGTCATCTCACTCTCTTTAGGCTTGCCTTGTTCTGCCACAATGATTTGACTTTCACCTTTTCCTTGTGTTGTAGGTGTAGATAAGTCTATCTGACCTATTTCTACAATAGCAACTTGTGTTTCCACTGTACTCTTCTCTGCAATATCAATCTTAGCAATTTTATCAACCTTGTTAGATTTATCTTCTGGAATTTAGACCATAGGTTGTACATTAGTAGCTGGAGAGATGATAGAACATGGTTCTTGTGGATTCACCTTTTCCTTTGCAACATTAGTCACTGACTTTTTTAGCTCATCCACATTGACCAAAATAGTATTATCACAAAGTTTGGCCTGCAATGTAGACTAATCTAATATCTTCTTCAAATCATCTTTAGTAAGGGGATTGATGTTCTAAGCCGATAGATCATAAACATCCTCGATAGTTACTATTTTAGTAGTCTCCCTTGTTACATGTGGAGGACTGATACTCGGTAGTTGTGTATCTTGCACATTTTGTTCTTCTAGCTGCTCTGGCTCAGATGTTTCCTTGTCATCTACTTCCATTTTTGTTCCTCCTCCAATAGTGTCAGCTTTGTCATCATCTTCTTCATCACCTTTCACTTTAGTGGGTGCTTGTTCTCCTTCCTTAACTATTGTCAACCCATAAGTGAGCTTCCATATCTGTGGGGACATTTTAACAACATCCTCAATATTGTTTTGCAAGATGCTAAATTTTCTGTATTTAGGTGTCAACCTAATTGCACATTTCTTTACATCCTTAGCAATATGTTCCTTGGTTAGTTTAGGCATCACTTAGGCTAGAGATGTTTCTTTAATTTATTTCTCCAAGTCTAGACAATAGTGCCATTTATGCTCCATTCTATCATATAGACTCTTTGGCATTGAGTTGGCAATTTCTAGTGGAGTTGTCTTGAATTTTGGCATCATGGCATATATAGCCTCCTCCCCTTGATTTTTATCTACTTTACCCAAATTATCAAAATCTACATGTGTAAATCCTGATAGGTCAGCACTATTCTTAACATTTTCACATAAATTTTCAAGATCTGACATAAGATCATGACTCACCACCTTAAATTGGCTATTGTCATCTGACTCTATTTTCTCCTCATTAGTCTATTTGTATAAAATAATTTCTTCTTGGCCTCTCCTACTCTTGGCCTCCTTGCTCTACTTGTTTTTTCTTTTCCTTGGCCTTTTGGGTTGTTGCATGTGTGCTAGCTCTTGTAGTAGGTGCAGTAGGCTTGGGCTAACTCAACTTAGCTACCTTCTTAGCTTTAGTCACTTGTTGAGTCTTAGCCTTCCTCTTCTTTGGCTCAACAGGAGTAGGTGATTCCTCAACTTCTTCTCCCTTAGCACCTTCAATCTCCTCCTCTTCTTGGTCTTCTCCCATACGCTAAGTCAATGCAAGTGGTGCGTGTGCTTAGGTTTCTTCTTCCCCTTCATTTTCTTCTTATTCTTCCTCCTCAACACCCTCTCCAAAATTAGCTTTCAGTTTCTTCACTATATTCTACTTTTTCTTCATGGTAGAGGTAGTCTTCAATTTCATGGTAATTTTGGACTTTACCATCTCATAATTTCCAAATACCTTTGCACTTCTATCTACCTCTTCTGCCAATAATGTTTTTATAGCTACAAAGGCTTCATCCACATTAATTTCATAACCTAATGATCTCAACAATCTCACCCTTGGTGTAGCAACTTGTACAAATGTATAATCAGCATCCATAAGAAAATACACATCATCATAGTGTTTCTCAACTAAGGATACTAGTATTCTCAATCTTTCCTTCATTGAATTTTTGAAGTCTTCAAAATAACTTGTCATCAAAAATTTGAAATTCTCTCCTAATTGCTCAATGTACTCACCAATCTGTACTACTACTGATCTGTTGGTTTTCCATCCCACAGTGTCAAATGAGGGAAATGTGTTTTTCACATAAAAGAATATACAAATCAATATGGAACCAAATTTTCATTGTGTACTCTTTGTCTTTCTAATTGCTCCAAGGTTCTCCATCAATTGTTGCAATTGTAGCTCTACTAGATCATATGTGTGATCTTTCTTTATATTTTTGTATCCCACATCCATAGCTATATAGGACACACTATTCAATCTACTAGATTGGTAAAATTTGTGTAAAATTACCCTTACAAAAAAATTTATCAAAAGATCAATAATTGTACCAATTGTCATGCCTCTCTTGTTCCAAATAGCTCCAGCATTCTTCTCAATCACTTCCTTCAAATCACCTCTTAGTGTCTTGGGCCGATCTAGGGTTGGGTAACTAGTAACCCTATGAATTATTCTCTTAGTAATCTTGATAGGTCCATTTTCCAACCATAATGAACCATCATGAATTTGGCTAAGCACTATCCTAATCCACTCTGTCTTGAATATATTTGGAATCTAGGGCTTGTGTTAATCCCTTCCTCTCAAAAATGTTGAACTCTTCCTTCAAAACACCATTATCATAGAGTTTGTTGCATACTTCCCTAATCTCCATATCACCAATGCTTCCTATCTTATAGTTGTAGTATTTTTTTACATCTTGTACCATTATCACATTCAGTGGAATCATCAACAATGCACCAAAAGGGTCTTGCTTATATGCAATATCAATAATAGCTTTTAAAATGGGTTTCTTGAGCTCATTACTCACTAACTTAACATTCAATACTTCCTTCCCCTCTACATTCTTTGAACTAGATGCCATAATGTAAAACTAGGGTTTACGAAATTTAAACTGCATAGCTTGGCTCTTGATAAATACCTTGTGAAATTTGATGAAATGGTGAATAATCATTCTTCAATTTTTTTACAACTACTTGGAATGGATTTCTAGATCACCTTCCTCTCTACTCACTCTTTCTCAAATTTGAAATGATCACAAATGAGCTAAAATTGATCAAATACCCTTTGGAAACCCTACAATTAATATTGAGTAATTGCACAACTATAAACTTAGCATCAACTAATTTTAGGCTCACTCGGCATCCATTGGCATTTTAATCACTCGGCAACCACTATGAGCTCAACATCTTCTAGCATTTCACTCAGCACACATAGGAAATATTTCATGCTCAGCAAAAACATGAAAAACTTAAATATTTATCTTGGATTTATAACAACACTTTGCATCTTTTTTCATGCTAATGTAATCTTTTTAGTGCTATATTCCTTTTGGAACTGATGTATGAAATAATCTTTAAGTATCAATCCCACATACCTCTTGATTACCTAGTTTGATGAGGTGTGATCACCTGACCCATTGGGTGAAGTGATCCCTTCTCCATTTCATGTATTGCAATCATTCGTTCTCTTCCATGTCTTGTTCATCTTATCTCTAATGTGTTCAACATCTGTCTTGACTTAGTTTGGAAATAAAAAATGGAGAGAGGGAGAGGGAGAGGTCAAGGGAGCGGACAGGAAGCATCTGTTCAAAATTTAAAAGTGGTTTCGGGCAGGAGTCCTCGGGGAGGAGGATCTAAGAAACTAGGTACAAAGGAGGGCTTTCAGGTAGAGTGTCGAGAGGTAGAAAATGGGGATGGGGACCCATGTGTTGATGGTGAAGTCCAGATCAAGCCAAAAATGCAACCCAATGTGGTTAGGCCAGGGAATCTTCCAACAAAATGGGCCTCACTCTTTGGTGTCAAACCATCCAGTAAGTCATCTTTCCCTCCAATTAAGATTGTACAAAGCTTGGAAAAGCGATCGTGCATGATTGCTATTTTAAATGAATTAGTTGATCATAGCATAGCCTCAATGGCATCCATGGAAGTTGGAAAGTTTATCAGTCAGAGACCAAATATTGATGTGGTGCATTCCTTCACCTTGAAGAAATGGTATCTTAAAGGTCAGGTCAGTGTTACTGTGATGGCTAAGGGGTTTCTCTCTTTTGACTTTACCTGTAATGAAGACATGGCTAATATTTTGTGTGAAGGGCCCTTGAGTATAGGACAGGCAACTCTGGTGTTGCAAAAATGGTCTTCAAAATTAGACCTAAATGAATCTTTTTTTCAGCAAGCTCTAGTATGGATTAGACTCCTTGAGTTGCCCTCGAAATTCTAGAATGAGGATGTTTTTATGGGTGTGGCTAGTTCCTTTGGAGAACTATTATCTATTGATCCTATTACTGCATCTAAGAGCAGACTTACCTATGCGAGGATATGTATAGGAGTAAGGGAAGGGGATGATATGCCAAAAGTGGTGTGCTTCGAGTCTAAGCTTGGCACTCACATACAGCAGTTGGACTAGGAGAGCGTACCTTTTGGTTGCTTTCATTATTTTAAGACTATAAATAAGGCTTTTCAATGCCAAAAAGAGAAGATGGACAAGAAGAAGAAGTCTCTCCCTTCCTCTTATCTCAATAGGGACAAGAAAATTTGGAAGAGGACGACCACCAGCATGGCCACAAGGTTGATCCTATAATGGTTGGTCAGAAGGCTGGAGAAGTTAAGAAGGACATTTCACATGAGCCAGCTCCTTCTGCTACAATAGCTCGGACCAAAGATAAGAAGGATTTTCCCCATTTTGAAGAGCATGCCCAAAAAACTCCAAATGATGAAGTATCTGCAGATCTAAAGGAAATGTCAGAGGAAAATGCCCTAGAAGGAAACCAAGTTGACTTTCATTAGTCAAAAGACTCTCAGATTGTGGAAGGGGTGGCAGATTTGCAATAGGTAGAGCCTATGGTTAAAGATTGCAAGGGAGCTCCTCAGCAAATTATAAAGGAAGCAGATTTGGAAGGGTTCCCTGAGTCAAAAGGGAGAAGTATTTTGGCTACCAAAGATGAAGAAAAGGATAGAGCCAACAAGGATATAATTATCTATCAAGGCCCAGAGGATCATTTTGTTTCCTCTAGAGAAGGAGCTGAAAGCATTGTGGAGAACGAGAAAGAAGTTTTGGAGAGGGTGCTTGATGATTGGGAGGATCCTCCTAGAACTCCAAAGAAAGCTCAAATAGTATCTAGGTCTTTGGAAACTGTTTTTGAAAGAGAAGCTTTTCTTTCCCCTAAGCCTAGTAAGAAAAAACTTAGAGAACCCTCTTTGGCCTCTCCAATGGAGAGTAGAAGTAGCTACAAACTAGATGTGGGAATAGAGGCTAAAAAAGGTAGAAAAATAGAGAAGAAAACCAAAGAGGAAGACACCAAAAGATGCTTGGTGAATGGGTGTCAAAGAACTATTCAGGAGTTTCCCAAGAATGGAAAATGAAGATCATATCATGGAATATAAGGGGCTTAAATGGAGCCCACAAATAGGAAATTATAAGGAATTTGATCAGAGATCAAAGACCTAATATTTTGATGATCCAAGAAACTAAGATGAAAAAGGAATCTCAAAGGAAAATTAAGTTTAGTAGCATGATGAGTGGGGAGGCTTCAGATGCAAAGGGTGCCTCTGGTGGTCTGCTGACCTTGTTTAATACCAAGTATTTTAGAGTTGAAGTAGTTTTTAATGAGGGTAATATTCTTCTATGTCATGTTCATCATATTCAATCTAATGAAAATTGGTTTTTGCTGAATTTATATGCTTCTAACAATAAAAGAGATAGAAATAATCACTAGACTAAAGTAGGAAACCTGGTGCAAAGTAGTAATCTAAAGAAAGGCATCATTATGGGAGATTTCAACACTCCTCTTGTGGGTGGGAAGAAGATGGGTGGTCTGATCCTAGATTGGGAAAGTAAACAAGACCTCTCTAGCTTCATCAATGGTTTGGCTTTTATGGACTTGGATCTTATGGGAGGTGCCTTTACTTGGTCAAAAAAATGCTTGGGGAAGGATTGCATCTAGGTTAGATTGGACAGAGCTTTAATCTCCCCTAATTGGTTGAAATCTTTCTCTTGTAGGTTAGCTCTTCTTCCTAGAGTGGGATCTGATCATTCTCCTATCTCCCTCTCTATTGCTGATATAGAACCTAGAAGGAACCCCCCCTTCAAATTTGAAAAAATGTGGACTTCTTATCCTGATCTTTTGGATAAAGTCAAATTTTGGTGGAGTTTAGAAGTGGAAGGCAATACTATTTTTAGAGTTTCCAAGAAACTGAGCAATGTTAAGAGAATGGTTAAGGTTTGGAATAAGACTAATTTTGGCCATATCTTTCATGAGAAAGATGTCTTGCCTGAAAAACTTATTTATGTTCAAGCCTCTATTCAGTAGGACGAGTATGATGAGCTTAGTAAGGATGTTGAGTTGTCCATTCTTACAGACTTACATAATATCATTAGCAAAGAGGAGAAGTTTTGGAGGCAAAGATCTAGGGTCAACTAGCTTAAAGATGGTGATCAGAATTCAAAGTTCTTTCATCTAACCACCCTCAAGCATAGAGATAATAATAGACTTGATGGCATCATGGAAGGGTAGGATCTGTTGACTAAGGAAAAGGAAATATTAGCTAAAGTTGTCTCCTTCTTCTTGTCTCTCTTGTCTTGGGATCCTCTTCTATCAAAGGTGGACCAGGAAGAGTTGGTTTTTTATATTCCTTAGATAATCAAACCTCATCATAACTTAATGCTTCAAGCCATTCCTTCTTTTGTTGAAGTTTGTGAAGCTCTCTTTTCCTTGCCTATGGATAAATCTCCTGGCCTTGATGGGTTCCCTACCTTCTTTTTTTCGATGTATTGGCAAGTAGTGATGGAAGATGTGGTGAAGGCGGTTCAGGAATTCTTTGGAGCCAGGAGCATTCTTAAGGACATTAACTCCACTTTTCTGGTCCTCATCCCTAAGGTGCCTGGGGCTAACTCTTTGGACAAGTTTAGACCTATTAGCTTGTGCAATTCCTTTTACTAGATTATCTCAAAGGTCCTTACCTCTATGTTGCTCAAGCTAGTCCCTTTGATTATATCGCAGCAACAAACAGGTTTTGTCCTAGGCAAATAGATTTTAGACTCGGTCATGATGGTGCACAAAGTGATCCATTCTTTGGAAGTTGGAAAATGAGAAGGAATGCTACTTAAATTGGACCTATCTAAAGCCTATGATCGAGTTGACTGGACTTTTCTTGATATGGTGCTCAAGGCTTTTGGGTTTGACTTTAAAGTTTGAAAAATAATTTCTTAGCTTGTCTCTACTTCCTCTCTTGCTGTGTTGGTTAATGGAGCTCCTTTATATTTTTTCAAACCCTTAAGAGGGCTACAGAAGGGGGATCCTCTTTGACCTATTCTCTTCATTATCCTGGCTGAATGTATGGGAAGGGTTATTGAGAAGAAAAAGAAAGAAGGCAGAATCAAATGGATAAAACCTTCCTCTAAAAGTGATCCTTTCTTGCATCAGCACTTCGTTGATGATACTATTTTGGGGGCGAGGCTTTTGTGAAGGAGGAAAAAGCCATGAAGGATGTCCTAGGTATCTACTCCAAAGGGTCAGGCCAACTAATTAATTGGGATAAGAGCTCTTTATATTTTATTAACACCCCAGAGGACAGACAGAGGAAAATTTCTAGGATTCTGGGTTGTAATGTGGGACAGTTCCCCTCTACCTACCTTGGGCTTCCTTTGGGTCTGACTCCTCCTCACTCCTTCTGGAATGGCATTATGGACAAGTTCAACAAAAAGCTCTTTGGCTGGAAAGGAGCTATTCTTAGTCAAGCTGGCAAATGTCAGGTGTTAAATCCACCCTTTAGAATTTTCCAATGTACACTTTAAGCCTCTTTTTGTTCCCAGTTAAATTCACGGAGAGGATGCAAAAAATTCAGAGGGATTTCTTATGGTTAGGTGTTGAAGGGAAAAAAAGATACCCACTAGTTGCCTGGGACAAAGTCTGTCTACCTAAGAATTATGGAGGTCTTGGCATAAGGAAGCTTTCTCACCTTAATAAGGCTCTTTTGGCAAAGCATTTATGGCACATCTTCAACAGCACTGGGGAATGGAGAGACACATTGGTCAACAAGTACATTAAGAGGCCTTCTATTTAGTTCACCCTTTTTAGTGAGGACATTCCTAAATGATTTGCTATCTGGAATGGTTTTCTTAAAGCCAAGGACCTAGCAAAGGCTAAAGTTTCTTGGAAATTGGGGAATGGGGAGGATATCCAATTTTGGTCTGATAATTAGCTTATTCAAGGCCCCCTAATGAATAATCCTATCTATGATGTTTGGGTGAACCATTGTATTCAACTTTTTTGCCTGAAAGTCTACAATTATAGGAATGACCAGGGTTGGATAGATCTATCTATAATCTCTAATGATCTAAATCCAATCTTGTTAATGTTAAATTCAATGGTTCTCAGTAATTAGAGGGATGAAATTATCTGGGGGGACAACTCCAATGGTAATTACTCTGTTTCTTTTGGGTACATGGCTCTTTGGAGCTTAAAAGAGAAGCCTCCTTGGTCAAAAGCTTGGATCCCAGGCCTCACTCCTAAAATCAATATATTTTATTGGCTAGCCTTATAGAACAAAATTCTCACTCAGGATAACCTTATAAAAAGAGGACAAATTCTACCAAGTAGATGTAGTTTATTTAAGAAACAGTTGGAAATAGGAAACCACTTATTCATTCACTGTTCCTTCTCTAGGGAGGTCTAGGAATTCCTAACCCAAGACTTAGGGATTAGCTGGTGCATGCCAAATAATCTCCTGGATTTTTTCTACCAATGAAAATCCTTATTCAATTCCCCTATTTTGCAAGAATTAGGTACTTGGATCTTACCTCACTACAATTGGAGCATATGGAAGGAAAGAAACAATAGAATCTTCAGAGACAGAGAGGAACCAGCCATTGTACTTAGGAAGAAGATTAACAAAAATATAAAGGAAAACTACCTATTAAGGAAGGGGGGAGATATCGATGTGGGCAGTAGGAAAATGGAGAAGGAAAAAGAAGCATTGTTAAAAAGACAGGAAGCCAAGTGGCTTCTCCCCCCACAAGGGTGGCATAAAGCCAATTTTGATGGGGCCTCTAAGGGAAATCCTGGCTCCTTGGGATCTGGAGGCATTATTAGGAATGAATTTGGGGATGGATTAGCAGCCTTCTCTCTCTCGTTAGGAGTCGAAACTAATCACTTTGCAAAAGCAAGTGCAGCCTGCCATGTGGTGAATCTGGCTTTTGAAGTTGGAGTTACTAATTTATGGCTTAAAGGGGACTTGAATAACATTATTAAAAGCTTAAATGGAAAATCTCATTATTTGTGGTCAATTGAAAATATTATTAATGAGACATGTGAGACTCTTGCTAAATTTGATAGAGTCCATGTCACTCACATTTTCTGGGAAGCTAACCCGATGGTAGATTGGTTCACAAATAATGGTGTCCAATCTGACCAAAAAATGACCTGGCAACTGGGAAAGAGTTTTTGGGTAAATGTTAAGAGCCTGATCGAGCTGGATAAGATCCAAGGGAGTACGGAGGAGATCAATCTTCAATTGTGAATAGGAAAGGCTTATAGGGAAAGGGTATGACTCTTAAAGGCTGCATTGGTAAATGCAAGAAGTGGGAATTATTACAGTTTATTCGGCACGCTTCATGGGTCATTTTTTGAGGCTTATTTCTTCAGTCTCTCTCTAAAACATAGAGAACCCTATCAGGTGGTGAGGTTTTAGAGAGCTATGCTTATGAGAATTATGGGAGAGCAAAGTGTCGATATGGTGGGTGAAAGGTGCAAAAAAGAATCGGTGGGAAAAATGAAGAAATGGAGAAGCAGGGAGAAAGTATGGGAGAAGTTGGTTCAGGGCTGGATTTCAAGATATATCATGAAGCTGCATGGTTATGACCAAAATGTGATTGAAAACATGGTCAATTCATGGAAGGATGGTAAATTCAAGGTGAATGGGATAGCTTTTCTGATAACAGAGGAGGTGATTTTGGTAGTTACTAAGATTTTGATGGTGGGCTTTAAGTTCTTTAGGGATAAAAAGCTTTCAGCCAATGCAGTGAAGGACTTTGTCGAAAACCCCAAGGAGTTGAATGCCCTAAAAAAGAGTGATACCTTTTATGATCTAGAGTCTATAATGAAGATTTCAAGGTATGTTTTGTGTGCTTTCATTGAGTACATTACTCTTGACCCTAGGTTTGATCATGTTTGCACCCACCATTTCATTCTTTTGAATCATTTTTGGCATGATAGCAAAGTTTCTTTCCCTTTCTATTTGTTGAACTCTATGAGCAAGGCAGTGTCAAGCTTCAAAAATAAACCCTCTACTAACCCTTCTTTGCATGAGGAGTTTTTACTACTCATCTATGAGCACTTCAAGGCTCAGACGATAAATAACATCCCTTCACAGGCTAGGAATGAGGAAATCAAAAGCTCTAGCTACTCCTCTGACTCAGATGATATACAGAGCATTAGTTCTTAGGAAGGAGGGCTTACCTTCTCTGGGAAAAAAGCTACACCTAATGTTAAGAAGTCACCCTCCCCCATTATCCCTAGAAGAAAAATCCCTAGAGATCATGGTCAGAAGAAGCTTTAGAAGGAGGATCAGGACACCTATGATGAAGAGGAGGCTATGGAGTCTGATGATGAGGATAAGGAGAGGCAAGAGGAAAAAAAGGAATCCCAAGGTGGGAAGAAATGCAAGAGGGTTGGCATAGAGGATGAGAGGTTGCAGCAGGACCCAGACTCTTCTTCTTTCCCTCTCTCCCCTGTCCATCCCCAAGCCCACCTGAAGGAACAGATACAGGATAGTTTTGGGGCTAAGAGTGGGGAGGCATTGGCCAAAGATAGGAGGAAAGCTTGGAGAAATTTTAATGTGAGGACCTCAAAAATGGGTATTTTTAGGGAAGTGATGAACCCCTAGATCCTGGTGGACAATCAGGAGGAATTGCGTCTTGAAGAGCTCATCAACCTTGTGATTGTGGCTATCTCTAATAATGTCAGGGAATCTAGGATGAACCTCTTGAAAAATGCTCGTAACAACATGATTGACAATTATAGGTCAATCAAGTGGCTTTTTCATGAGCTAGAGGAGGTTAAGAGAAGGTGGTTCAAATGGAAGGAGCTAGGAATCTTAAGGGCCTAGAGAAAGGGACAGATTATGATGATAGGCATAGCCTAGTGGAAAGGAGGATCCACAATTTGGAAAATTATAATCACAATCTGTCGAGCCAGATGATCTCACTGCTCAACTCGATCAATAACAACATTTTATCTTTAACTGACTAGCTTAAAGATAGGGGCATGCAAGGGGATGTGGAGGGAAAAGATAGGGGTAAAGTTAGATCTGATGAAGATAATACCACTAGTATCACTTTTTCTACTTTGGACCAGGAAGAACATAGGACTCACCAGCAGGAAGCCGAGGAGAACCAGATGGCACAAGAGGCTGCCCAAGTCATGCAGGAGCTGGAAAGACATATTGAGGATTAGTTCTTTTCTTTTTCCTTTTGGGCTAGCTTTTTATTCTGGCTTTTGACTATTTCATTTCTCGTCTTTTTTGTTTGGCCTTTTCTTTGGTCTTTGTTTATTTGGCTGGGCCTTGTGCTTATTATCAACCTTTAGGCTTATTACTTTTGTGGCTGGGCTTCTAACACTTATTTTCAGCCTGTTTTGTTTTAACTCTCAAGTTTCAGGATCCTTGTAAAACTTGTTTATCTAATCAAAAACATCTGCCTTGACTTTTCCTTTTTCAAATTTACAACTTGGTACTTTTGACCTAGTTGGACAATACCTACTAATGTGACCAATCTTCAAATAGCTAAAACATGTGATTTGACTTAACCATTGTAGCTACCACTGAAGTGTGTCCTAATACAATTCTCAGGAACATGTCCATATTCTTGACAATAATGATAGCTATATCTTGTATTATAATCCTAGTTATAAGAGTTTCCATTATTCCTTACCTTTGCTTGCCTATTTTGCCACTTAATCCTTCCCATTTTCTGATTGGCTGCATGTAATTGCATAGGGAATCCAACTTGAGATTTGTCCTTATCTGCAAAATATCAAAATTCAATCTTAAGTCGGCTCAAAAATGGTTTACATAGTTGTTTGTGCCTTTAAAAGAAATATGTCAAAATTGTCTTACTTGGCATCTGAAGTCTCTGATGCTCGGCATACACTAATCTCTCTGTTGTGACTTAGCACCTATATTGCTCAGCATCCACTATTTACTTAGCTCCTATGTCACTCGGCATATACTATTTGCTCGACACTTGAGTGACTTGGCACATGAGTGGGCACTCACTATGACTTGGCATGATCTAATATATACATGTTGTGCTCAACATGTACTACTAGTTTGGCATGAACTAATAAATAACTTAAGTGTGTTGACACTCACTTGTCAGAACCAATCTAAGATCAACAATGATATGATGATAAAACTCATCTAGGAGGTTGATATGTCCAAGATTAACCTCCAAATATGAGATTAGAATAATCTAAGAACATAAATACCAAATTACTAAATTAGAAATCTCCCACAAATAGAAATTCTACACAGGAATAACCCTTATTAGAAACACAAAAATGGAAATCTAGAAGTAGAAATATTTTTGGGTGATGCAAGATTGACCTTACACCTAGGATGCTTATGAATCAAACACCTGGGGTAATTTAAAAAGTGACTCTATCATGTCTTAGGTAGTTAAAGGAAAACCAAGATAGTCAACATCCTCATGTGCTAGCCACGATGAGTCCTCCACTAGCCTTCCTTTCTATTTGACTAGATACTCTTCATAGGGCATGTCCCTTGTGCTTCTTCCAATACAACTATCTAATATCTTCTCAATCTCCTTTGTAGATGAAGTAGATGTCAGAATACTCCACTATGCTTTTACAACTTCATCTCCATCTCCTCCTTTATAATATGTTATCAAATCTCAAATGTTGAATACTGGTGAAATATTTAGTTCAGCTAGACTACTTCATAGGCATTTCCAAAATCATGCTTTTTCAGTATTTTGCATGGTCCAAACTTCTTCATTTTTTAGATTATTATATGTACCCAATAGATTCCTCTCCTTCCTCAAATGGATGATGACTTCATCTCCAATCTAAAATTCCTTATACCTCCTTTTCACATATGCCTTAACCTTTTATTGTGTATTCATCTTTGTAATGTTCTTCCTCACCTCCTCATGGATGGTCTTCAAATATTCAACAAAATCTTATACTTGAGCATTGCTTATCTCTCCTTTATCCAACTACCTCAATTCAAAAGAATTTATGGGACAACTCCAATATACAATTTAGAATGGTGATTTACCATTACTCTATTGATAGAATTATTGTATGCAAATTTTTCCTATGGTAAAATTACATCCCAGCCTTTTGGCTTTTCCCCAAACAAGCATATTAGTAAATTCCCCAAACATTGATTCACAACTTCTACTTTTCCATCAACTTGTGGATGATGTATGAACTAAACTTCAAATTTGTCTTCAACTTCTTCCACAATGTATGCCAAAAATACCCAATAAATTTGGTATCTTGATCATAAACTATACTCTTTGGCAAACCATGTAGTCTCACCACTTCTCTGAAAAATAACTCTTCCACATGAACAACATCACTAGTCTTCTTATAGAGAATGAAATGTACCATTTTTGAAAATCTGTCAACCACCACAAATATTGAATCATGCCCTTATTGTTTCCTTGGTAACCCAAGAATGAAATCTATGCTGACATCTTCCCATGGCTTCTCAAGTATAGGTAATGGCTAATATTACCCCACATTTTTCTTTACTCCTTTTTCCATCTGATATACTTTGCAACTCTACATAAACTTCTTAATATATTGTGTCAACTTTGGAAAATCTCATCAGTGAATGCAATGGTTTTATCTCTACCAAAGTGTCCATCAAATCCTCCTCTATGCTTTTCCTTGATGATATTCTTTCTCATAGAACTTATGGGAATGCATAACCAACTTCCCTTGAACAACATACCATCTTAGATTATGAGATCCAACCACTTTTTCATGTCAAGTGTAATAGGTTTTGTACATTCTTTCCAAGATTCACCAAAATTAGTATCTTCTAGATACAAATTCTTGACTTCCTTGTACCCAACAACCTCAACTTGCATCTCTATTAGAAAAAATTTCTTCTACTAAGAGCATCTGCAACTCTATTAGACTTCCCACTCTTGTGTTTTAGAACAAATTTATAACTTTGCAAAAACTCAACCCATTTCAAATTTCTTTGGTTTAATTTTCCTTGCCTATTCAAATATTGCAAAGCTTGATGATTAGTGTACAAAAAAAAAAATCCTTAGGAAGAATATAATATCTCCAGTTCTTTAATGCATGAACTATAGCATAAAATTATGATCATAAACATAACACTTTCTTTTGGCATCATTCAATTTCTCACTAAAATAAGCAACAGGTCTACCTTCTTGGCTCAAAAAGGCTCCTATTGTAGTACCACTAGCATCACAATCTATTTGAAATGCCTTAGTAAAATTTGAAAGTGTTAAAAAGGTTGCTCTATAAATTTTCAGTTCAATAGATTAATAAAATTATCTTCTCCTATAGTCCACTTAAATTTTTTCTTGTCCGCTCTCATTGTTTCAGTCAAGGGTCCACAAATACTTATAAAGCCTCTAATAAAATTTTTATAAAAACTACCAATCCATCAAAATATCTTACCTATGTTGCACTCCTTATAGTAGACCATTTAAGGATAGCCTTCACTTTCTCATGGTCCATTATCAGACCTTCAACTGATACTAAAAATCCCAAGTACACCAACTCTTTCACAAAACTAGACTTCTTCAAATTTATCAACAACTTTTATTTCCTCAACTTGTCAAACACCTTACAAATGTGCATCAAATGCTTCTCAAGTGTCTTACTAAAGATCAAAACATCATCTAGGTAAACAGTGAAAAACTTACCCAAAAAATCATTTGGTGCCTCATTCATGAGCCTCATGAGAGTGCTCGGTGATAGAATCAAAACAACACTACCTGCTTTATAAAAATGTTGTCTAAAAGATACCTTCACTAAAATCCACATAAATCTATCAAGTATTCATATTTATGTATGCACTCCTAACTATAGCATCTATACTTGTTGTATAACATAGCCTCAAGTGTGCATAATCTAGTCTTCAATCCATGAACTATGTCAAATGCTTCTTCCTCTATAATTGTACCAATCTTTACAAAATAACTAGTATGTTGACATCAATAAAAAACATAGTCTTGAACACAACACATAAGCTTTGAATCATATCTCCATCAATCCTAATATACTCCCCCATAGGAATATCATCAACATTCATGCTAACACTATCCTTGTCCCCGTGGAAGGTAATTTTCTTATTTGGAAGGTCATTGAATTCTCCTTTGGGGCAGGACATATATTTTGTAATAATTTTCTTGATAGGTTGACTTGTGGTCTTGCCTACTGTAAAAGTAGAGATCTAGGATTAGGAAAAGTAGAATGATGTTATATAGAAGGAAAATTATGAGTTTTGGCTTTGTAAAGCCCAAGCACTTGAGATCGTATATTGTAAATTGAATGTTTATGGTTGCAACTAGGTAGGCCTTATGCCTATCATGTTGAATTAAGTGTGTCTCATCATTTCTATATTGTTCTCTCTATATTTATTGTAGTTTCTCCTATTTGATGGCTCTTGTATGTTAATATAAGTGAGGGTAGCTAGGAGGTGAGCTTTATCCCCTCCATACTTGCATCACTCATCATACCTATCATGTAGATTTGTTAATATTTTGATTTTATTTGAATATTGGCTTGTAAAAAGTTAGTTAAATTTTTTAATATTTATTTCTTGATTGTTAGAAAGTAACTCTCAATATGTCCAAGTCCAAGTCCAGGAAAAGAACCAGGTCCAGCACCAGGAAGAAAGATGCACCGGCCCTTGAGCAAGAGCCTTTAGAGATGAAGGTGGAGGCAAGCAAGCTATCCAAGCTCAAAATCAATGTTGCTAAGATGCTCAAAGACATTTTCTAATGTTTCATGGCCTTTAGCATCCTATCCTAGTTTTTTGGAACTTCTCCCTAGCTTTTTCATGTTTATTGTTTTTGGGAGTTGTTGTTTTGCTTTCAGGCACTCCATTGCCTTTTTCGTTTAAACTATTGACTGTATTATCTATGTATGGGGTTTTAGGGCCCTTTTAAAGCCTGTTTTCCTAAATAAAAAACTCTCAATATGTTAAAATTTAATTAAACCTTCAATCTTTTTTATTATTATTATTATGGCACTTCATATTCCAAAATTATTTCATCTCCTTCAATCTTCTATATCTATTTCTCTTGGGAATTTTCTTATTGATTGACTTAAACTTGGTTGTGCTTTTAAATTTGGATGTTGAGATTTATGTAGGTAGGATTAAAAATTATAATCCTTTGATAACCTTGATGATGAATCCTTCTTCTCATTGAGGGTTCTAGAGCACAAGCCTAGTCTTTCTTAAAATTATTGAGCTTGAGCCTTCCTTCCTATAACATCCACTCAAACCCTTGATGTATTGTACATCTCTTTGCCCTATGGTTTTCCTTATTTAACTCACCTTGAAAAGAAAAGGAGACGAGGATTAAGTTCACCAAAATTGATAAATAAACATGAAGGGAAATCTAAAATCTTCAATAAAACTACATTCTGTTAATATCAAATAAGGAGGAAAAAGAGAATTTTCTTAAGTTTAAAATCTTTTTCTTTACAAAATTTCAATATTGAAATCTAGAAAAATAGATGATAATATTTTATACCTAGATTTAGTGCTCTCACCCTCCTTATCTCTAATTTTTTTATGGAACTTTTTTTGGAATTCTTTAGAATAACTAAGAGGGGGGGTGAATCAGTTATCCAAGGTTCAAATGTACAAATAAAACTTCTCAATGCTTAATCAAATCCATATCCATAAAACCATAACATGCATGCATCCATTACATTATACAATACCTTAATTTAGTAGTTTATTTTCCTAGGTCAAAATAACTTTGCAGAAATGTAAACATGAAATAGCATAAGTACGTTCACACAATTTGACACAAGGATTTTGGGAAACCCAATTTAGGAAAAACCACCAGTAACATGTTACTCAATTCCACTCTTCTGAAGTGATGCCCTATGAAAGTCTAACCCTATTAAAAGTTACAATACATATTGTTAAATGTGCCTTGGTTAGAGGATTTCAATCACCCTCTTAGGAGTGAACCTTTTTAAAGGACTTTAGAAAATTCCATTAGAATGTCACCAGGTTAAAGGATTTACAAATGACTATTAGGTCAACCTTAATCCAAAGGATTTTATCCACACTAGTACAATTTTTAGAAAGAAACAATAGGATAAAAACTTACAACTCACTTGCATATTACAAATCTTTGGTTCAATCCTCCATTTTCCTTGGTATTCATACTCATCGGCTCTGATAGCTTGTTCACCCTTCAAGCATTCATCCCCTTAAGTCTTCTTTCTTTGTATGCCAACTACAATTTCTTTTGTTTGGCCACTAAATGAAGCAACACCTTAGACTCCTTCTCTTCCTTAGGTTCTCACACATGACAACCTTTTCCTCTAGCCATCTATCTCTATAAATAGAGAATTTAGATCTTTTTTTGCTTAACCACAATCATCCATTTTAGGGTTAGGTAAGATGCAATGCATCTACCCACTTTTCCATTTGAATTCCTCTAGAAACTTCCTCTATAATCTTCCTCCAATTCACCTCAAAATGGTTTACCTTAAATTATGTGCCACCAGATCATCATAGTCATCTTCCACATGCTTTACATAATTCAAGAAATCAAATTAGTTGGCTCATATTCATCAAATCTTTAATTTAGCATTATTTGTTGTCACTCGACATCTATATTGTTCTATCACTCAGCCAACACTACTTCAATCATAAAACACTAATGTTTATTGATGCTTGGCACCAATTAAATTTTACTTGGAATATACTAACTTTCACTCAGCTTCTATTGTTTTTTGCTTAGCTTGCACTATTTTCTCAGCAAGGCTTGGCAGACACTTTTCTTACCTAATCTTCTTCCAATGTTTGCTTGAGTAGTCTTTCATTATATATTTTAAGTAGATAAACAATATACTATAGTATCAATGTCTTAGTTGGTCTTAGTGCTCCTTTTATACACCAAATAACTCAACCTTTCTCTAGGTTCTCTTGTCATCTCCTCTTCATCAATCAACCAAATGATAGCATTCAGACCAAAAAACAATTATCTCAGTAGCAAGTAGCACATTTGACATCATTAAAAAAATAATGATTGTTCCATTATAGGTTCTACACTTCAAAACAATCTCTTTTCAACAATCTCCCTCTTTGGCATTAATGGAAAACTAATACCAAAAAGAAAATAATATCTTTGAAATTTCTCCCTCTATCATTATATGTCCTTCCTTTGTATAGGGTAATGTAATATTTGTCAATCTCCTTCAACATGTCTCTCTTATATCTCCCTCTTTGGGTTTTTTTCCTCTTTAGATACTTATCACCCTCTTTGACAATAATGCCAAATACTTTTCATCTTTTCATGTAGATATAAACAATTCAGGTTCTCTCTCTGTCACCTTGCATGTGACTATAAATCTTCTAATTCAGCTCATTCATTATCTTAGGTAGCTCCTAAAGTAAGATCAATTGCAACAAGTTATAAGAAGAAATATTCAGCTTAGTTGATGTAGGGCACTACTCATACTTCTTAAGTAGCTTTTGATAGGGGTATCACCCCTAGTTTACCTCTAAGATATTCATGTGCATCCTTAGGTAAATATTTTGTGAATATATTGGCTATTTTTTCATTCATATATTCCATTCTCACTTGTTTGTCTTGAACCAACTCTCTCAAGTAATGATACTTGATTGCAATGTGCTTTGTCTTTGTGTGCATCACAGGGTTCTTTGATATATTTATAGCACTTGTATTATCACAATAAAGTAATAGAAGTTCAGTACTTTCTCCTTCATGCCTTTGAGTAACTATTTGATCCATACCACATTTGTACAATTTGATATAGCAACCACATATTCAACTTCAGTAGTAGTTTGAGATATGCAATTTTTTTTCTTACTAGTCCAAGTAACCAATCTCTTTCCTAAGAAAACTACTCCACCACTTGTACTCTTTTGTCATCAATATTTCTAGCCTAATTAGCATCTGTATAGGCTCTTAACTCAATTTTGTCATTTTTCTTGTAGTATAGACCATAATCTATTGTTCCTTTCAGATATATCATAATTCTCTTAACAACCATCGAATGATTCTCCTTAGGATTTGTAGAAAATCTTACAACAATCCCAACAACTAATGCAATGTTAGGTCTACTATGTACTACATATTGCAACTATCCAATCATAGACCTATACAATGTTTGAGTCATTTTAGCAAAATCATTAGTCTTTGAAATTTTATGTCCTATCACAATAGGAGTGCTAATTGGTTTTGAATCCTCCAAACCAAAAAAATTCAATATTTCTTTTACATACTTAGACCCCATATTTCATCTGATATACTTGCAAACCAACAAAGAACTTGATCTCCCCAAACATAGACATCTCAATTTGTTTCTTCATTTCATTTGCAAATGTCTTACATAATGCATTTTGACCTCTGAATATGATATCATCAACAAAAATTTCACCTAGTAAAATGCCTTTACCTCTTTTTGTCTTCAAGTATAGATTGTTATTATCATAAGTCTTCTCAAAACCAATCTTCACAAGATAATTGTGAAGCCTTTCATACCATGATCTTGGGGTTTTATTTAAACCATATAAAGCTTTATGTAGTCTACATACCATGTTCTTGTTGTTTGGATCAACAAATCCTTCAGGTTGTTCTATGTAAGCCTCTTCTTCTAGTATACCATTCAGCAATGTTGACTTCACATCCATTTGATAAAATTTGAAACCTTTGTATCTAGAGTAATCAAGTAGAGTTCTTACTCCTTCCAATCTTGCAATTGGAGAAAAATTTTCTCCATAGTCAATTTCTTCTTCTTATGCATACCCCTCGCAAACTAATCTTGCCTTATTTCTTGTGAATTAAACATTCTCATCTAACTTGTTTCTATACACCCACTTGGTTCCAATCACATTCTTTTTCTCTAGTCTAGGTACTAGAGTCTATGTTTTGTTCTTCTCAATCTGATCAATCTCTTCTTTCATGGCTTTACTCCAGCCTTCATTCTCTATTGCATCTTTCATTGTCATAGGCTCATGCATGCTCAACAAACATTTATCACTTCTCAACCTATTCCTTGTCATTGGTCTAGCTTCTTTCTCTACAATAATTTATCTAGCAAGGTGATGTCTTCTAACATACTTTGATAATCTTGATTTTATTCTTCTTTCTTAAATGGGTTTTTCAACTTTAGAATCACTATGTACTTCTTTATCAGGTAGATCAGTATTCCTTTCATGTACACTTATCTCAGAATTAGAATGTACCTCAACTTTTGTTTGCAACTTGTTTCCTAAATGCAAATTAGTTCCTAAATGTAACTCATCATCTATTGTATGCGACTCGATAGTTGCTAATACTTACAACTCAGTTCACAACACATTCATTTGTAGCTATATCTTCATAAAAGTATACAAAATATTTGTACTCTTTAGATTCCTTCATAGGTTCAACTTTATTTACCTCTGTATATTCATCAAACTTCACATTTTCACTTTACACAACTTTATTAGTGTTAGTATTTAAACACTTATAAGCTTTACTTCTTATAGAATAGCCTAGGAATATACCTTCTTTACTTTTAACATCAAATTTACCATTCATGTTGTCTTTAAGAATGTAGCACTTGCTTCCAAATACCGTACAATATTTTACATTGGGTGAGTATCCATACCATATTCCAAAAGTTGTTGAATGAGTACCTTTCTTGACTTGTACTTAGTTCACAGTATAGACATTTGTACTTATAGCTTATCTCCAATATTTCAGAGAAACATTATTCTCCATCATAAGTGTTATACCACAGTCCATTATAGATCTATTCCTCCTTTTAGCAATCCCATTTGGTGGAGGGGTCTTAGGTGTAGAAGTATGTCTCTTTATTCCTCTATCATTATAGAATATCTCAAACTCATTTTATGTAAATTCTCCACCTCTATCAGATCTTAGACATTTCAAACATTTTTCAATCTCCTTTTCAACTCTTTCTAAGTACCACTTTGTAGACACTCAAAAATGGTTCGCATCTATGAATTCATCACTTCTTCATACTAATTTGTCCCATTTTCTCATTCTACTTTCATCGATCTTTTGGCCAGATTGACCATATTTCATCATTTGTATCCTTCTTCACATCAATTTCATATCAACTCAGAATCATATCAAATCAACTTGAAATCACCCCAAATCAACTCAGAATCACTTGAAATCAGTCCTAATCAACCCAAAACATAGAAAACATCTCAAATCAATCATCATTTATCCGCTCCTAGGCATTGTTGTGGCTTTCAGTGCCTTGGAAACCTATCAACTTATCAATCTTATCAATCTGACCTTAGTACTGTCATGGCTCTCAGTGCTAGGTCAAAATATCATTCATGTCATTCAATCTTTGACGTTGTTGAGGATTCCAATGTCAGATCATGGCATCATCAACCATTTTAATAATATTGACAATGTCCGTCAGTGTTATTATGATCGAACCTTATCAATCAATTTCAATCATGTAGCATTTACAATGTCGGTTAAATGTTACACATCAATTTATTCATGTCATGTGTCCTTGGCATGTTATCAATTTCGATCTATCAATTAATTTTACCATGGTTTTGGTCTACCTTTTCATCATCTTATTTGATATCCATCATCGTCACATTTTCATCAAAGGATACGATCGCATTCATTTAATCAATTTGGCCAATCATCTGCTAATTTTCTCTATAGGATTAAATAACCCATAATTTAATCCTATTCCTTCTAATTATTCTTCCCAATTATCATCCTCAATTAATTAATTTTATTAATTAATTGATTCATTATCTACAAACCATGGAAATTCTTAATTTCCTAAGTTCCATTTTTCATCATTAAATCCATTTTCTACTAATTCTTATTTTGTGGAATAAGAGGATTTTTTATTCAAATATTCCATAAAATATTCCATCATCATGACACTTGGATATGACACCTCGTGGATTCTCCTTTGACACTTGGCTGAGATTTGTCATAATCAAATATTATTACCTCTTACGCATGTCTCTATTTGGCTTCTTTGTCATAGATTCTTGCCTTTAAGTGGGTTGAGGTGTCTTATGATGCATCATAGATTCTCTTTCACATTTAGCCAAGTTTGACTTGCATGCGTCATAGAATCTCACAATTGGAATATTCTGTCATATGCGTCATAGGAATCTCTTGCCAGATTGCATATCTGTGGGTGACAAATCCAATGCTCTCAACCTCCATGAAAATTATAAAATGGACACTCTTCCTCTCATTTCAGATCTGAATGCTTGAGTTTTTAAAGTCCAAATCTTTGAACCTTTGAGTCTCTACTTCTTTGCATGTTGCATTTTCTCTCTCACATTAAATCATAACTTCAAGTATTCTCATGGCTTTATCCATATCATAGGCTTTTTCTTCAATCTTGTGTGTACTATAGGAAAATTGGAGCTACAATCATTTGGAGAAGAAAGAAGGACATGGGAGCTACAAACGGAAAAGGGAGTTTTTGGTTATGTTTGCTTTCGTTTGTTTAGTTTGGCTTTCATGGTAGACTAGTGGGTGCTAACATATGATTATTGAGTTTTTTGATTTTCTCATAGTGTGTTATGCATTTGACCCATTTTTCTAGTCCTACATTTGGTGAACCCGACGTGAACATGCATATCTAACTTGGGTTTTCTTGTTTTGTGCTTGTAGGTGCAAGGAAGGAGCTCACTTGGAAGGGTATAATGACTATCTGCTCTACCTTTTCACACCTAGATTAATTAGGGGGTCTAGTAAAATTTTTATATGTTTTTTTTTCATGCATTCTATTAGCTTGCTATCCTAGGGCGCACTCTACTCTATTAGGGCGCATTGGGACCCCTAGGAGCAGTTTTAAGAGCCCAGAAACTACCAAAATCTCATTCTATTGTTTCCAACTTACCATCTACACCCATATGGGCCCCAACTACATCATTGATGTAGTCTGCATTATTTGGGCACACTTGGGTGTCATGTCCCCTATTCAAATAATTAAAAATAAATAAACTTTGTTAAGGCAGGCAGGCTCCAAAAAGGTGAAATTTCGGAAAAAGAGGCTAATCTTTGGAAACCAATGGACTAATAAATAAAAATTATTATTAAATTATATTTTATTAACCCCTCTTGGACGTGAGTTAGGGTTATGCCCTCTTTAAAAGGGGTTTGGAGGCATTTTGGGCTCATTCTACATCTTGATTCTTGCTAATTTTCTTGTTGTTCTTCAGAGGCTGCCAAACCTGTGGAGAAGGAGACCCAAGAACGGGAGTTTGCAGGTTTCCAGGAAGGCTAAGGACAGGATTTTGAAGCCATTCCATGTGCATGCTCATACAGAGTTTGCCTTTGTGCTGAATAGTGCCGATTTGGGTGTTTTCGGGGTTGTTTTTGGTTTGAGTTTGGGTTTTCAGTTGAGTGTTTCATATCAGTTTGGTTTGCTGCTGTATTTCAGACTTTATGATGTTAAAATAGAGCTGAATACATGTATTGGGTCGTGATTAAACTTCTGAGATAGTTTATGAGTGTTTTGTGGTGTCTCCGGGCATTTTTGTGTTAATTTCGGGAGCCCGATTAAGCATAGTTTTGCCCTACATTTGTGATCTGTTGTGTAAAGGCTATACAAATCTGGAAATGTCATTTTGTAGGCTGTTATGCTGCTGAAATTTGTGTAAAAATGTCCATTTTTAGATTTATTAATAATTTGTGAAGTTGTGAAGTTTTTGGCACCAATTTGGACATACCCGATTTGGGTTTTATTGAGAAATTGGCAGATCTTTGTAATATTGGTTGTTTGATTTTAAAGTTCTGATTTGAGGCTGGAAATATCATAAAAAAATCAGTAAAGGGACATTTCAGTGGTATCAGATCCGTGATCTTGCCAGCCTGAGGGTTTGTAGAACTTGCATGTCAAGTTTTGATAACTACCCAGATCTTGCATGTCATATTTTATGATTGCATGCAACTAAGTGAAAGAGAAAAAAGATATTTGCAGCAAGAAAAGAATAAAGAAATTTTGATCAAACCCCCAGTTGAAAGCAAAAGTACAAAATCCAAGGAAGAAAAAAGTATGGCTGATCCAGATGAGATGGCAAAGAAATTCTTCTAGGACATCCAAAATACTCAGAAGCAAACAGTGGATGGGTTGGCGAAAACTAGAGAGGCTTTGCGAATATTGACAGAAAAATTACAAGGAATTGCATCTATTAATGAGAAAGGGAGCACTTCAGAGGAGCCAAGAAATGGGAGATCCACACCATCTAAATCAACCAAATCTATTTTCTTGCCTACAGATGAGCCACCAGTACCAAATCCAGCCATTAATCCAGTGGAAGAGGTTACAGGTAATTTGATTACATTAAGAGCTACTTACAATGGCTTAGATGATGACTTTCGTAGTTCAGTTCCTTTTAGAGAATATGTGGATATGATGAACGCTTTGATGCCCAAGAAAGAGAACAGGAGGGAGCATGACACAAGTGGAAGAGAGCTCAAAAATAAAATAAGCAAGTTTACAGCACCTACTTTTGATGGAACAAATAAAATTTCAGCTAGAGCATGGCTACAAAAATTACAAACTTTCTTCACACTTAACCCCATGAAAGAGAGTGATGCTATTCAATTTGCAAGTCTACACTTGGAAGATGCAGCCTATGATTGGTGGTATCATGGAATGACTACTCAAGGTCATGATCAGGTAACTAAATTTGAAGATTTCAGTCAAAGGGTGATAGATAGATTTGACCTCAAGGATGATGAAGAGTACTTTAAAGAATTGTCAAAGTTGAAGCAAACCAAATCAGTTAATGAGTATATAGAAGAATTTCAAAAAGTGGCTGTTATGGTACCTGATATGAGTGAAAAGAGGATCGTTTATCTTTTTCTTGATGGTTTAGAAGATTTTGTTAAGGGTTTGGTTAAGGCTTTCTCACCCTCAACCTTACAGGAAGCTATCAAAAGAAGCTTGCAACTTGAAACTTGCGTGCCTATGAAATCAATCACTAATCAAAAACCCCCAAATCTTTGGCAACATAAGGGAAATTTTCAGAAAAAGAATTTCCCAACACTACCACCAAAAGATGTGACAAATGTGGCAAAAAAGAAGGTAGATGAAGAGACTAGGAGTGAATTACGAAGGAAAAAGCTTTTTTTTACTTGTAGAGAACCATGGGTTCCAGGACACAGATGTTTGGGGAAAGGTCAAGTGCACTATATTGAAGTTGCTTCAAAATCTGATTCAGATGAGCATGAGGAATTTCATGATACTAGGGAGGAGGTAGAAGAAGAGAAAGTAAAAGAAATCAACAAGGATGGCACTTTAGCAGCATTATCAGGAGTCCCAAGATACCATCCCTTCCGAATTCGAGGGGTACTAGCAGGGCAAAGGTTGAATGTTCTTCTTGATAGTGGGGCAACTCACAATTTTATTGATGAGGGATTTGTCATGAAAAGAGGGCTTAAAGGAGAAGATTTTGAGGGATTCAATGTTACTGTAGCTGATGGATTCACTATGCCTTGCACACGGGTGGTGAAACAACTCAAGATGACCTTAGGAGATTATGAGTTATGTGATGACTTCTATGTGGTTGGTATTGGGGAGACAGATCTTGTATTGGGTGTTCAATGGTTGCACTCTATCGGAGGCTATTACATGAACCATCAAACTATGGAGTTTAAATTTCATTCCAATGGGAAAGAATTCATATTGAGAGGGTTATCGAATGGAGCACCTAAGGTGGTCTCTACAAAGAGGATGGAGAGGACTTTTCGAAGAGGACAAGTAACATGGGCAGCAGGAGTCATAATCCAACCAACAAGCTCTCCAAAGAATGAAGGTAATCTCCATTTTGAAATTCAAAATATTCTTGATAAGCATAGTATAGTTTTCAATGATTTGCCTCCAGGATTACCACCAGATAGAGGTTTTGAGCATGTTATAGAGTTAGAATAGGGTGTCAAACCAGTTATAACAACCCCATACCACCATCCAAGAGGTTATAAGGAAGAAATTGAAAAAACTATTAAAGAACTCTTGGACATGGGATTCATAAGGCCTGGCTCTAGTCCATTTGCATCATCTATGGTACTTGTCAAGAAAAAGGATGGTACAATGAGAATGTGTATAGACTACAGGGCTCTAAACAAGAAGACCATAAAAAATAGGTATCCCATACCACACATAGATGAACTCATTGATGAGTTACATGGTGCTGTATACTTCTCAAAAATTGACTTAAGATCAAGCTACCATCAAATCTGAATGAGGAGTGAAGATGTGGAAAAGACTGCTTTCAGATGTCACTATGGGCACTTTGAATTTCTTGTTATGCCATTTGGAATCACTAATGCACTTGCAACATTCCAATCTTGTATGAATAAGGTATTCAGTCAGCATCTTCAAAAATTTGTTTTGGTATTTTTTGATGATATCTTGATATACAGTAAAACATGGGAAGAGCATCTAAAGCACATAGACACTGTTTTGGGAATCTTGGAGCAGCAATCCTTCTATGCTAAGCTATCTAAATGTGAGTTTGGTTTGACAGAGATCCTATATTTGGGACATATTATAAGCTCTAAAGGAGTACAAGTTGATCAACAAAAAATCCAGGCAATTTTGGATTGGCCTCCACCCACTAATCTTACACAGTTGAGAGGTTTCTTCGGGTTGTGTAGCTACTATAGGAGATTTGCCAAGGGATTTTCTCAGCTTGCTGCCCCCTTGACTGATTTGACAAAGAAAGGAGCTTTTGTTTGGACAGAAGAGGCACAAAAAACATTTGATAAGCTTAAGGAGGTAATGAGTTCATGCCCTGTGCTTGCAATTCCAGATTTCTCTTTACCTTTTTTTGTTGAATGTGATGCTTCTAGAGAAGGTATAGGGGCTGTCCTAACTCAAAGGGGACATCCAATAGCATTTGAGAGTCAAAAATTAAATCAATCAGAGAAAGGGTACTCCATCTATGATAAGGAAATGTTGGCAATCATGCATGCACTTCATAAGTTTAGACAATATTTGGTATGTGGGAGATTCATTGTAAAGACAGACCATAATAGCCTCAGGTTCTTCTTGAACCAAAGGGATTTGAATGATCGTCAACAAAAATGGGTAAGAAAATTGCAAGCTTATGATTTTGATATTGAATACATGAAAGGAAAGAATAATGTGGTTGCTGATGCTCTCTCAAGAAAGCCCACTTTGTGTTCCTTATCATCTATCTCTGCTGATTGGAAAGTCTCCATAATTTTAGAGTATGCTAAAGATTCATTTGCCACCAAGATTTTGGATAAGTTAGTGGATGATAATAGGTACAAGGTTGTTGATGAATTGATTTATTACAAGAACAGGATCTTCTTAGTGCCAGGGTCAAAAACTAAGGAGAGGATATTGAGGGCCTTTCATGACACACCTTTGGCTGGTCACCAGGGATACTTCAAGACATACAGGCAAATTCGAGAGTGGTTTTCATGGAAGGGTATGAAGGAGGATGTCCTTAAACACATTAAAGAATGTATGGTATGCCAACAAAGCAAGAGTGAGCAAAATTTTCCTGTAGGGTTGTTGCAGCCACTTCCTATTCCCGAACAAAAATGGGAAAGTATTTCCATGGATTTCATCACTGGGTTGCCCAAGGTTCAAGGTAAGGATTGCATATATGTGGTGGTAGATAGACTAACTAAGTATGCACATTTCTTTCCTATCACATCTGATTTCAAGGCATCACAAGTGGCCGAATTGTTCTTCAAGGAAATTTTTAGATTACATGGTTTGCCTAGAAACATTGTTAGTGACCGGGACAATAGATTCCTCAGCTCTTTTTGGAAGGAGCTCTTTCATTTGGCAGGAACTGAACTCACTCCCAGTACTAGCTATCACCCACAAACAGATGGGCAAACAGAGATAGTTAATAAATGGATAGAAGGATATTTGAGGAACTATGTTTCAAATCAACAACATGCTTGGGTGAAATGGTTACACCTAGGGGAGTATTGTTACAATACATCTCATCACATGTCTATTGGTATGCCTCCTTTTCGTGCTCTTTATGGTTATGATGCCCTTTCCTTTGTTGATCTAATACTTTTCGATAGAAGAGTACCCACAGCAAGTGATTTCATCAAGCAAAGCCAAGACATAATAAGGTCCCTCAAGGATAATCTACAACATGCACAAAACCAAAAAAAGATATATGCTGACAGGAAAAGGATTGAAAGATCGTTTGAGGTGGGAGATTTGGTTTTTGTTAGGTTGCAGCCATATAAGCAAAGCACCTTGAAGAGAAGTGGGGCAGAGAAACTCAAGCCAAGGTTCTATGGGCCTTATAAAATCATCAAGAAGGTAGGAGAGGTAGCTTATGAATTGGAGCTCCCACCAAACAGAAAAATACATAATATTTTTCATGTATCTTGCTTAAAGAAGGTTCTAGGCCAGCAAACCATAGTATCTACAGAATTACCACCCCTTGATGATGAAGGGAAATTAGTTTTGATACCAGAAGAGATTTTGGATACAAGAGAGAAAAGGTTGAGAAATAGGAGCATCATAGAGCATTTGGTCAATTGGAAAGGATTACCACTAGAGGATGCAACTTGGGAAGGAGCACATATTCTTGAGAATTCCAACCTTCATTGCTTGAGGACAAGCAATATTTGGGAGGGGAGGACTTTTCATGTCCCCTATTCAAATAATTAAAAAAAAATAAACTTTGTTAAGGCAGGCAGGCTCCAAAAAGGTGAAATTTTGGAAAAAGAGGCTAATCTTTGGAAACCAATGGACTAATAAATAAAAATTATTATTAAATTATATTTTATTAACCCCTTTGGACATGAGTTAGGGTTATGCCCTCTTTAAAAGGGGTTTGGAGGCATTTTGGGCTCATTCTACATCTTGATTCTTGCTAATTTTCTTGTTGTTCTTCAGAGGCTGCCAAACCTGTGGAGAAGGAGACCCAAGAATGGGAGTTTGTAGGTTTCTAGGAAGGCTAAGGACATGATTTTGAAGCCATTCCATGTGCATGCTCATACAGAGTTTGCCTTTGTGCTGAATAGTGCCGATTTGGGTGTTTTTGGGGTTGTTTTTTGTTTGAGTTTGGGTTTTTAGTTGAGTGTTTCATATCATTTTGGTTTGCTGCTGTATTTCAGACTTTATGATGTTAAAATAGAGCTGAATATATGTATTGGGTCGTGATTAAACTTCTGAGATAGTTTATGAGTGTTTTGTGGTGTTTCCGGGCATTTTTGTGTTAATTTCGGGAGCCCGATTGAGCATAGTTTTGCCCTACATTTGTGATTTGTTGTGTAAAGGCTATACAAATCTGGAAATTTCATTTTTTAGGCTGTTATGCTGCTGAAATTTGTGTAAAAATGTCCATTTTCAGATTTATTAATAATTTGTGAAGTTGTGAAGTTTTTGGCACTAATTTGGACATACCCGATTTGGATTTTATTGAGAAATTGGCAGATCTTTGTAATATTGGTTGTTTGATTTTAAAGTTTTGATTTGAGGCTGGAAATATCATAAAAAAATCAGTAAAGGGAGATTCCATTGGGAGTGTAGCTCTAAAAATTTTAGTTTTTGGGTCTTGACTAGGCACCCATTTCCCCACACCCTACGCCTGACTTCCCAACTGCGCCCTAAAACTACCAATTGTGCCCAACTAGGTCCCAACTATGTCACTGATGTATTTTGCACTATCTAGGCACACTTGGGGATGTTCAGAGCCATTTTGGCCTTCTGGGGAGCAATTTGCACTGTCGGAGCACACCTAGGTTCATAGTAAGCACATGCACCAATCAAAATCTGCATTTCAAGTTCCTATCACTCTCTAGGATGTAGATTAGGTGATTTTGTGTTACTAATGGTCTATTTCTAGCGTGTGGCAATCGTTGGATGAAGATATGATCATAACAAACTACTGATGTGTGCTTTGCAGGACGTTGTCGAAGACTTTGTTTGTCTTTCAAAACTATGGGTGTGGATTTCCTAGATTAGATAACATTTCGTTTGGTGCTTAAAAAGAACCTTTTTCTTTTCTGTCTGGCATGTTTGCAGTGTTATATCCCTAGGAGTTGCATTGGATGTATCCTCTCCCCTCGCCATTCATGGATCTTGGGTGTAAGAGATATCCGTGTAACTTCTATAGGAGGCCTGCCTTGGACCAAGGTACTCGATATTGGATATGCCAGGGGACGACCTCAGAGAGGTAATGGGCCAAAGCCAGGTCAATGTTCCAGTCACTATATAAAATTTGATTATAGTGAAAGCTGTGTCGGCGGTATTGCTGCGTGATAGCTCTCCTCTAGTACCCTTGTGGTGCGTCAAACCCTGATTCTAGGGGGTGGAAGACCTTCTGCGAAAGTTTATCAATAACTTGCCAAATGGAATGCCCTTACTAAAAACTGTGTTTTAGTGTCCAAAATCCTTTCTATCCACTAGCTCAAGGGGTCACCCATGCTTGTGAAGACATCCTACATTCTCGTGGTCCTTAGTAGAGGCAACAGTCCCTTGGGAAGTCATGCCCCTTGGGAAGAGGATCTTGGTAGCCCTGAGAAGTGAGTGCACTATAAGGGGGAGCCTGTGGTGCCAAGATCCTAGGTTGTCTGCTCTGGATAAGCATGATTGAACTTCGGTACAAGTAGGAATTCAATGGATACAGTCCTAAAAGCCTAGGTTGTGGTGTGTTTGTTAACATTTTACAACAGCTATTCTTGTCTTAATGTGTCTTGCGTGTGTGTAAAACATAATCAAGATAAAAAGACAAACTTTTAAATTTACACCTTGGATATCATTTGAATTTTTCAAAACCTCACACATTTCCAAAACATTTCAACCTTTATCAAACTTTGCAAACATTGATTCAACACACTCGAACCTTGAAAAACATGGTGACTTGTGCTCTTAAATGTGCTTGGCAAAACGTAGATCTCACACTTGCATAGATTTGACTTGCATTCACCCTAGTTTAGGCTTCATTCTTGCATCATATAGACTTCATATTGCACCTTTTAGTCCTCATTTAGTATCTATTACTTTTCATGTTGCATCCATTTAGGTTCAGTTTTACTTTCCTTAGTTTTTTGCATTCCCATCCCAGAATCAGCACTTTGCATTCACCGCCTTGCATCTTTGCATACCTATTCATCATCTTGACCACTTTATCCATCATTTTGAGTGTCCTAACCATCATTTTGAGCATCCAAATTGGCCCTAACACTATCCTCTACCATTTACCTCTCTATGACATCAATCCTGAAACCATAGCTTCCAGAATTGCCTCAGTTTCAGCCCAGCTTACCAACTATGCCCAGAAACTACCAACTGCACCCAACTGGGCCCCAACTACATCATTTACATAGTCTACACTATCTAGGTGCACTTAGTGGTCTTGAGATCTAGTTTTGGGTTCCAGATAACATTTTGGGGCTTCAACAGTGTCCTTAGGTACCTGGTTAGCTCCCCTTGCACTAGCTTGCCCAGATCTGCATTCTACAGTACCTAATCATCATCACCTTCACTTAAGACATCATTATATACATCATAACCTTCATTTTTCATCTCCCAAACCATCCTAACATCAACCCTAGCATCTTAGCTTCTTGACATATCAGTTTGACATCCATACCTCTCAGAATCAGCAAACCTTCATTCTGACTTACCAACTGTGCCTAGAAACTACCAACTGTGCCCAAACTGGCTCCAAGTGCTTCAATGATGTAGTTGGTACTATTAGGGCACACTTGGCACTATTAGGGAACACTTGGGTACCTACATGACCATTTTTGGCCTCTAAACTGCACTTTAGGACCCCAAAACTGCATCTAGGAGCCTCTAGATCTACCCATTTTGCACTTGACCCAAAATCGTATCTTGCACCCAAAATCACCTTTTGCATCATAGGAATTGTCCGTATCACATATCTTCTCAGCATCACCATCATTTTGAGTCCTCAAAACATCATTTTGAACCCCCAAAACCTTTGAATTTAGTCAAAAATCTAGACAAAGTATAAGTCTTAGAGCATCTCCTAGTGTTGACAGATAATGGATCTTGGCTAGTCTTTTTACCTCTTTGCTTATCATTTTATTTGGTCAAAATCTATCTATATCTTGATATATTTGACCTTTTCATCTTTTATCAATTTGATCTTTTTGTCTTTTATCAGTTTTTGGCAAGATCCAAAGTCCTTTATCATAAGGTTAAACTCTTAGGCAAAATACTTTCAAAAGGTTTTATCTAAGTTCAAAACTTTCCATATACCCTTCTCATAACATAATCATATCCCTAGAATCCCCAAATGTTATTTTGACCTACCCTAGTGGTATATCCCCTTCATATTGCATTGATCAAAATCCTTAACATCATTTTCACTACCAAACCTTATCAAATTGTCCATCAACCAAATTGCCTTTTTGAGCATTTACCCTCATTTTGCATGTCCCAAACGTCATTATGAACCCTAGAAAATCATCCTATGCATGATATAACTTGCATACATCAACCTTTAGCATCCTTAGAAAGTCCAAAACATAACCCTAATTATCATTTTGCATACCTTAGAGTCATTTTCATCTCCTCTAGTCAAACTTCAAAACATCACCTTGCATTTGCATTTGCATAACATCCCTAGGAAATTTGCACGTTGCACATCAAAACCATAATTCATTTAGCATTTCCTCACATTTCATAACATTCCTAAACAATTAAAAGTCCCAAAAACACTCATATCTTGCATACCCACCACTCTTTGCACTCTTAGGTATCATGTCAGTGCTTACTAGGAGACAAGCAGCTCAGAGACCAGAGGAACTCTATAAACCTTTATTTTCTGAGGCACAAGTAGAGCCAAAAACTCATCCAAGACAAAAAAAGAGCAAGAAAATCCAACAAACCTTTGACGAAGACCAAATCGAGGCATCACAACCATTACTATCAGACCCTTTGAATATGTATCCGCAAGATCCTTATAATCAAGCTATGTCACAACAAACCTTAAACAATGCACCTACCATGAGATTTACTCCAAACACTTCCCCCACACATGGGATGGTTCAATGGAGTCCTGACTTTGAACCTATATTCGTGCCAATGCCACCAGGAGGAGGAAGTGTACCAACCTCACCTGAAGATGAACAATCACATGCATTTGAATTCAACCAACCTAACACATCAAACATATAACAAGGTATTATACACCTAAGTGATGACTCTGACACTGATTATGGCATCACTGATGAAGAAATGGCTAGGGCATATCAAGACAAAAATTTTCACAAGAACTTCAAACATTTGGCAGCTCAAGACATTATCAAATTTAATCCAAACTTGGAAGGTCCTAGGTCCAAAAATCAAACCAACACAACAATTGAAAATGTCCAACCCATGATAAATTTGGACTTAGACAAGGGAAAACAACCTTTGGAGTTTTCAAACATGATAATGGCACCTATAAGATCCCATCAAGAACCAACAATTGAAATCCTCCAAAGTACATTTGAACACATCAATGTTAACCCCTTGTTTGATGAAATACCACCAATCCCTAAACACCCCAAAAGGACATTGAGACTTGATTTTAGTCACATGATGCAACAAAAAGATGCACCTAAATGGACCCATGCTCTAGGGATGCTAGACATACCTTCTTTGGAGGCAAATCAACAAAGTACACCTTTGCTCCTAACTTTACCAAGTGCTACGACATCAAACACTATAGAACCTCTCATAAGTACCACATGTGAAACATCAAGCACAACCATGCCTATGGACACACAAAGGAAAAGTCTTATTGACATTACACCCATTCCCAATAGAAATGTATCTCATAGTCAAGTCAATATGATGTTGCAAGCAGGAACATCTAAAACACAAAGGTACCAAAACAACAATACAAACATGACGTTCAATTCTCAAGGACTTAGTCAACCCCCATGACAACAACAACCTACAATGCTAAAAGGACTCAACACTTCCAAGGCACAATCAAGTCTACATCCACTTGACACACATCCCACATATCAACAACAACATCAAACACAATGACAACAACCACAAGTGGGGCAAACATCCAACATTCCTAACACGCAATCCCATATGAACCCACTTGACTTACACACAATTTATCAACAAAAATTTCAGCAACAATTCCAACAACAACAAATGATGTTTTCTAAACAACAAGAGCAACTCAACCAACAATTGGAATACCAAAAATGCCTTGAGCAACAAATCGCATACCAGCAACATTTGTTACAACAATCACAGTCAATCCCACAACAAGTGCCACATCAAATACCACAACAAGTTCCCCAACAACAGGGACCTTTCTGTCTTCGAGGTGCCAACTTACCTCCACCACCCAGTGACACTTCATCAGACTCATCAGACACAGAAATGTCAGAACCAAGTAGACATAGTTCTCCCCACAGCAAATAGTCTACTCATAGACACAAAAGACTTGAAGGAAAGACCATCATGAAAAACCCCAATGAAGAACTTTTACAACAATTCAAACAACTTTCCAAACAAGTCGAGGCATTGGGAGTCCAAAAGAAACAGGCTCTATATACGGAAAGGAACCTACATCCTAACCCATTCGATAAAAGTCTGTCTATGCCTCCATTCCCAAAACACTTTGAAGCTCCAAGGTTTGAAAAATATTGAGGAAAAGAAAACCCTATTGATCACATCTAAGAATTTTATGCTTCATGCACTGAACTTAGTGATGAACCCACTTACCTTATGAGATTGTTCCCTTGTTCTCTAGGTGGGCCTGCACTCGAATGGTACTCCAAACTTCCTGGTAATATTAAATCTTGGTCAGAGCTATCTGACAAGTTTATCTCTCACTTTTCCTTTAACATAACAAATGAGGTGACACTTTCTAATTTGTGCTCAACTAAATAGAAGACAGGAGAATCATTCATCACATTCTTACTGCGTTGGAGAAGCTTAGTTAGTCAATGCTCACTAGACATTCCTGAAGAACAACAAGTAAACCTGTGCATTGAAAACTTAGTCCCAGACTTAATGTATGAACTCAAAATCAAGAGTCCAAGCACCATTTCTAAACTAATGAAAAAAGGAGCTAGTATTGAAGATGCTCTTATCCGTAAGGGAATACTCAAGATAAACAAAGAAAACACAAAAACCAACTCGTCTAATGACAAGGCAAAATTTTTCTCCAAAAATAAGAATATGACTAATGATGGCATTGTGGATGCCCGGACGATTAGCATAGCACAACCTCAACTGACTTTGAAAGGTGTAAACCCTACAAATTCACAAACTCCTAATCAAACATCAGCTCCACAATAGAAAACTGAGACTCCCACACAAGATAAACCTCGAAGACATCCTAGAACCAAAGACAGGAAATTCACACCATTGGGGATACCACTTGAGACTGCATTACAACAGTTATTGAGTAATAACTTCTTGCAATTACCCCCAATCAAAGATGAACCATTGACTAAAGCTGATTGGTGGGATGATAAAAAGTATTACGATTACCATCGCACCAAAGGACACAAAACTTCATCATGCTTCCAACTGAAACATGCAATACAAGACCTTATTGATGATGGTGTCATCACAGTTGATCCATCACTGTTAGCATCCAACTCTAATCACACTATTTTCAAAGATCCTTTCGGTAATCATGACAAAGAAAAACCCTCAAGTTCAAACTCAAACTCGCAAGGTAATGTGAATTACACATGTACTGGCTATGACTACACCATCAATTGCTTTAATGAGTCTGACTTTCGCATATCTACATTCGTATTAAAGGTTGAAAACCCTCGTTGTGTTGTCACTACATGCCATAGCAAGATCACCCTACCTAGAGCCCCACCTAGACCTACTACTTCTACTAGACCTGTACCCCCATCTAGACCTACTGCTCCTACTTCAGCTGATTATAGCCTTGTTGAACAACTTGGAAAAACCCCTACACAAATATCCATGTTGGACCTACTGCGTGCATCCCCCCAACACCAAAAGATCTTGGAGCAAGCCCTTAAAGAGTCAATAGTCCCAAATAACATGGATGTTACCTAGTTCCAAGCCATGGTTGGGAACCTATCCACGTCACAACATATCACATTTTCACCCCGAGATATTCCTAAGGAAAAATCTAACCACAATTATCCCCTCCACCTTGAAGTCTTTGTCCGCAATGTTAGAGTCAGACGTGTCTTGATAGATGGAGGAGCGGGGCTGAATATTTGTACACTTAAAGTAGTCAAAGGTTTGGGGTATTTTGAAAATGATGTGGATCCCTCTCAAAGGATCACAATCAAAGCCTATGATGACGGTGAGCATTTCTCTACAGGGGTTATCATCTTACCTATCAAAGTTGGTCCAGCTACTGAGAACACTTTATTCCAAGTCCTAGATATAGAAATGAATTGCAATATGATACTAGGTCGTCCATGGATCCATGCTATGAAAGCAATCGCTTCTACATATCACCAATGCCTAAAGTTCTCTTATAATAATATAGAGGTAACCATCCCTGGTGATCCAGATCCTTTCCAGTTCTATACCAATCTTAGAGGAACCACTGCATACCAGGTCCCAACAAACCATGCAATGAATCCACTAGAGTCCTCCAAGTATGTTGATCCTTCCACACTCACACGTGCATCCAAAGGAAAGCTTAAAATACAAGACCAAGGTTGTGGTGAGTACTCCATGTCTCATGCCTTTCACATTGGGAAACTTCCTTTATCCCCCAAGTCATATGGTAAACCTCAGCTTATACAAAACAAGCCTAAGTTTGGACGTCAAAATAGATATTCTATGGCATTCACTAGTGGAGGCGAGCTACATGAAGAACACGTCTATGAAAATACCTCTACATGGATGGAAAAGGCTAAAGAAGAACAAGAAATTACTCCTATATCCCCCAACAGGTACGGACCTGGATTCACCATCATGCAAAAAAAGGGATATGATGGATGCAGTGGCCTAGGACTCCAAAAACAAGGCATTGTTCAACCCATCACTGCAACAGGACAACCTCATAGCTTGGGACTTGGATTCAAACCATTTGTTTTGGGTCTTCCTAATACCAAGTCATCCTCATCTAAGGAGGTGAATGCTTCAAACGATGACAAGGCATCTGAGAATAACCAACCCAAACCCACTCAATTTGTATCTAACGTTGACAATCTTGATACCTCCCTTGGTCTTGATCATATGTTTGCAGACCCAGATAACTTGCCCATGGAAGATAAATATGTTAATCCACCTATCACTCAAACCAATTCTTCACCTTGGATTGAAACATTCTGGGATCCAAGCCCTCCTGCTTCTGAACATGATCTTGATGATATCACTAAATAAAATATCCATATATATGCCTTGGACCAAAGCTTATTCAACACCGATGATGGCATTTCCTTAGGTTTCCCTGAACTTATTGATTGGGACCAACAAGGACCACCAATGTTTGATCAGTTTGAAAATGACGATGCCATTGCAGAATTCTTTGAGCTCTGTAAAGATGTACTAGAAGGTGATCACAAGTCTAGATTTTCCATTAATCTAAACATCATGGCCTATTTTGGGGAGTCAACTCCATCTTCTAGTCATAAAATTGAGAAAATAACCAAAAAAGACACAAGTAGGTCTCTTGGTGAAAATTGAAAGGCGCCATTAGACCATGAAAAAGTAAAAATAAAGGATGTATCCGAGGGTGAGAACCTCTTTGAGGCGCCTGAGGATGGAAGATTGGACACACTCCCATTAAAGGAAAAATCAACATTACTTGTGGAAATGATAGAAGAGATTAATCTGGGAACTCCTAACAACCCCAAAATCATACACTTTGCGGCCTCATTATCACCAGAAGAGAAGGATGAATTTATTAGATTTTTTCTAGAGAGGCAAATCAACTTTTCCTGGTCTTACGCAAATATGCCTGGATTAGATCCTGAACTAGTCCTTCATCACTTACCACTATTACCAAGAATGAAACCAGTCAAGCAAAAGTTGAGGAAAATGCATACTCAAGTTGCTCTCCTTGTCAAAGCTGAATTGAAGAAACTATTGGATGTCAATTTCATAAGACCCATTGATTATGCAAAGTGGATATCTAATCTAGTACCAGTAAGCAAACACTCTGGGGGCATCCGGATATGCACCGATTTTTGTGATCTTAACAAGGCATGTCCCAAGGATGATTTTCCTTTACCAAACATAGATATCATTGTAGACATGATAGTTGGGTATGAGATGTTATCACTAATGGATGGCTTTTCTGGCTATAATCAGATAAGAATTGCCCCTGAAGATCAACACAAGACAGCTTTCACATGTCCTTGGGGAACATACTACTAGAATGTCATGCCATTTGGTCTTAAAAATGCTGGGGCAACATATCAAAGAGCAATGACTACAATCTTCCATGATTTCATGCACATCCTCATGGAAGAATATGTTGATGACTTACTTTGCAAATCCTATAAAAGGAAAGAACACTTGGGCACCCTAGATCAGATATTCACCAGAATGGAAAGCTATAAGCTTCGTCTGAATCCAAAAAAGTGTGTATTTGGAGTTGTCTCTGGAAAACTCCTAGGCTACATTGTTTCTCAATGAGGCATTGAAGTGGATCCTGAGAAAGTAAAAGCAATACTTGACATGCCTCCTCCAACAAATCTAAAAACCCTAAGAGGGCTACAAGGAAGATTGAAGTCTATCCGCAGATTCATTGCACAATTGGCTTATAAGTGTAACTCCTTTCAACACAAGTCTCTTATGTAAAGGAGTATCCTTTCAATGGAATAAGCAGTGCCAAGAATCTTTCCAACAACTCAAGGATTATCTTCTACATCCACGAGTTTTAATGGCTCCTATTCCAAGCAAACCATTTATCTTATATATATCTGCTATAGATACAGCATTAGGGGCTCTCCTAGCACAAAATGATGAACAAGGAAGAGAGCGAGCCATATATTACATCAGTAGAACACTTGTGGGCTATGAGCTAAATTATTCACTAATTGAACGAGCATGCCTTGTTGTTGTCTTTGCAACCCAAAAGCTTAGACATTACATGCTCCATCAGAAAACAATGCTCATCTCTAAGATTGACCCACTAAAATATCTCCTTAGTAGGGCTACTCTCACAGGACGCTTAGCCAAATGGGTCATGGTCCTTACTGAATTTGACATAGAATATGTAGATAGAAAAGCAATCAAAGGGCAAGTGATAGCAGATCAATTAGCAAAAGCGCCTATGTCAGATGATCATCCCATGTTAATAAAATTTCTAGATGAAGCCATATTTCACATGGATGTAGCTAACAAATGGAAGCTTTATTTTGATGGATCACATACACGAAATGGTTCAGGAGCTAGCATTATGTTTATCACTCCTCAAGGAGACATAATCCCCAAGTCATATAGGATTGCATTTCACTGTACAAACAACATAGCAGAATATGAGGCACTGATCACAGGGCTTAAGATAGCTATCCAATGGAACATTCAACATTTACAAGTCTTTGGGGATTCCCAGTTGGTCATCCACCAAGTCAATGATGACTATGAAACCAAAGATGATAAACTAATGCCCTATAAGCAAATGGCAGAATTCCTTAAGTCTAAATTTGTTACTATATCTTTTCATCAGCTACCAAGAATACACAACAAGCAAGATGATGCTATGGCTACCATCGCTTCTATGATTGATATGCCTCAAAATGTGGAATGTTGTGAATTCCTTGTTGAGAAACTTTTGATTCTAGCATTTGAGCTCTCCCAATCTGAGTTTGTGTGTGAACTTGTTGGTGCCAACTCTCCTTGGTATCAAGACATTTATGATTACCTACATGCCCAAATCTTACCGCTCAACTTATCCAAAAATGACCAATGAGCCTTTATCCGTAAAGCCGCTAGATATGTCATCATCAATGACACCCTTTACAAGAGATCTTTTGACCAAACCCTTCTCAGATGCCTTGACCCGCAAGAAGCTAAAACTGCCTTGCATGAGGTTCACAAAGGTATAGGTGGAGGCCATTTCAATGGTTTGAGTCTAGCCAAGAAGCTTGTTAGAGCTGGGTATTATTGGCCCACCATGGAACAGGATGCCCATGACTTTTCCAAAACATGCCATAAGTGTCAGATACATAGCAATCTAATCCATGCACCAGCACAAGAATTGTAGCCAGTCATATCACCATGGCCCTTTTCACAATGGGCATTTGATCTCATTGGAGCTATTTCTCCTCCATCCTCTGATGGTCACAAGTTCATTATCACGGCAATAGAATATTTTACCAAGTGGGTTGAAGCTATCCCCTTGACCTTCACCACCGGCAAGTAGATCTCCAATTTTATTCTAAACTATATCATATGTCGGTATGGAGTCCCCTTGGCTATTATTAGTAACCATGGTACTCCATTTCAAAACAAAGATGTAGACAAGCTTTGTGAGAAGTACAACATATACCATGGATATTCTAGTATTTACCATCCACAAGGCAATGGCCAAGCAGAAGCATCTAACAAGACCATCATTAAGATTCTCCAAAAGACTATCAATGATTTAGGCTGAGACTGGCACCTCCAGCTAAATCTAGCTCTTTGGGCATATCGAACAAGTGTTCATGCTCCTACTGGTGCAACACCATACTCTCTTGTCTATGGCACTGAGGCCATACTTCCCATTGAAGTTGAAATTCCATCATTAAGAGTATCCCTACAAGATGTTGATGATGAAAACTACCGAATATCTAGGCTTCATGAGCTGGAAATGCTTGATGAATGAAGATGAGCTGCCTTGACACACTTGCAAGCTTACCAAAATTGACTCAAATGGAGCTATAAGAAGAAAGTTTGAGGTCGTCATTTTGAGGTAGGTGATCTGGTCCTAAAGATGAATTACAAGACACAACAGCACAGAGAAAAACAAGGCAAATTTGAGCCAAATTGGGAAGGACCTTATATAGTTACTGCATCTTTTGGATCTGGAGTATGTCAGCTTGCAACTCTAGAAGGTGAACCATTGCCCATGTCCATCAACAGCATGCATCTTCGCAAGTACTACACTTGATTCTATCTAAAAGTCCTGAAAAAAATACCAAAAAAATTGAAAAATGTCAAAAAAAAAAAAAAAAAAAAGATGCCTTCATGAAAACCTTCCAAACAGGCGTCTTGGCATGAAAATTTGAGTCAAGAGAAAAATTCCATCCAAAAGTGAAAACCTGGCAAACAGGCGCTTTGGGCAAGTACCATGGTGAAAACCTGGCAAACAGATGCCATGTGTAAATAGTTATTGCTCCTCCATCTATCAGGATTCCATGTGGTCTTTTCCTCCTCAATCATTCCTTGATCATATCCTTCATATTGCAAGACATCCTTGGTTCCTTATCATGGCTCATGAACTGGTTAATGTCACTCGTTACCTTGCTTAAGTATCACCTGTCTACACACACACTCTGTCATTGGCCTCTGTACATAATTTGCATCTTGTCTGGGGGCATATTACCTACATGGTGCATAAGTTTGAATTTGAACTAGGGGCATATGTCTAAGTGCTTTTTATCCATTGGATCTATCGCATAATGGGTTGGAGCTAACACTTGTAAATGCTTATACGATCCTGAAAAAATCCCTAAAAATCACATAATGTCCTGAAAAAATCCTAAAAATTCAAATAAGATCCTGAAAAAATCCCTAAAAACCATAAATGTCCTGAAAAAAATCAAATTATCCCCACAAAACCCTAAAAATCACAAAACTCGTCAAAATTTTGCAATAAACCTTGTACATACTCACTGTGGATAACCACCCCTTTTGTGTAAACACTTGCACTTTGCAGACTAAAACCCAAAGTACTACACTTCAATGCCAATCACAATATCTGAGCAATAGGAACCAATAATCAATCCAACATGTCACTATGAACTTATCAACTGAATCCATAACCAGTACTATCACATCATCAACATGTTAAACACCATCTAAACACCTAAAACACTAAAAACCAAGTAATAATGGACAAGGATAGCTGTTGGCTCATGCTATTTAGTGAGTGATTTATTTTTTGCTTTGTTTTTCTTTGATCATGTTCCTATGCCACTCGATGATATAAAACTAATCTATGAGGGTGGTCGGGATGGTTCATGGTCATCTTTTTCTATTTTTGTCTGTTACAATGTACCTTTGAGAGTTTGGGGCATGTACATATGCCTTAGGAAGGACAAGGTCATTCTTTGTTTACATCATGCTTGTTTACACAAGAGGCTTGCATTTGCGCTCTGGCCCTTTATGCCATGATGTGTTGCATTCCATTTGCCATATCAAAATAAAGCTCCATTTGACATATAGTGCACTTTCTACAAGCAAAAGTCTTCCCATCATACTAACAATTCTTCACCTCATTTCCTTGATCTGCTGCATCTTCTTCATCTGCTACCTTGGTCTCATACTCTAATACACCATAAACATTGTCATCCTGCATTCCTGCATATGTCAAAATGATCCAAAGTAATAAATATGGCATTCACATTTTATTTGCATCCATGTTACATTTCATTTGCATTCATTTACACCCTTTCCATATCTTTCACATAACATTAAGCATTCATTCATGAGAAAAACATGTGGCAAAAATAAAAGATGGCATTTCCTACACCTAACATGCAATAAATCAACACATGATGTCATCATATATAAGTCCACACAAAAAGCATAAATGCATCCATATAAAACATCTAAAGCATATGCATAACATAACATATAGGCATCATAACATAAGTCATCATCTAGTCCATAGCATATAGTCATCATAACATAAGTACATCCCATAAATGTCGCACAAAAGTATCAGAGTATGTGACCATGGTTTGCATCAACACTAACTACCTATAGGTGTAAACCATGAAAGAGCATAATAAAAGCCAAAAGGTAACATAGAGAGGCCCCTCTATATGTGAGTCTGTCAGTGTCATCCTGTGCTATCCCTGGCGTCATGGTCTCTGTTTGGCCTTGAGGATAATCCCTCTGCTCTCTGTGGTGGCCTCATAGGCCCCATCACCCCCACACTACTCCGTGTCCTCTGTGTCCTATGGGAATGAGACCTCGATGCATGAAAACTCTCCACTCTCTGCCCCAGTGGCACCACCCTCTCATACTGATCTCGCCAATACTATGCCTCCATGTGAGCCCTACTCATCATCATTGCCAGATCTCGAAAGTTTGCATCCCTAATGTTTTTGATGAACTCTTGAGACTCCTGTGCTACCATCTCTTCCCTATGCATAGCTGCCGCTCTCTTAGCCCTAGCCTGATCTCTCTCAGCCATCACCTAATCTCTCTCCACTATAATCGCATCTCTCTCTACCACAACTTGACCCAACTAAATCTGTAGCCCTTGGATCACCTCCAAGAGATCTAAATGACTAGGCCCTGCCTGTACTAGTACTAATTCTCTCTCAGTGTCATCCACAGGATCCCCCTCCTCATCATTAGCTCCCTCATCCTCTCCCATAGCAGCCTCCTCATCATCAGCTCCCTCATCCTCTCCCATAGCAGCCCCCTCATCATCAGCTCCCTCATCCTCTCCCATATTAGCCTCCTCATCATCACCCTCATCCTCACCCTCATCATCCCCCACATCATCCTTGTCACCCTCATCATCACCCTCCCCATCCCCCCTCTCATCATCCTCAGTGTCATCTCCCTCCTCATCATCATCATCATCAAATCCCTCCTCATCCTCTCCACCATCCTACTCCTCCTCATCATCCTCCTCATTTTGTGGCCTCCCTCAAGGTACTGGTACTGCTGGATCTATCAACGGTCTTAGTTGATGCTGTGCAAACCACCTATCATATGCTACTTTTGTACCTACATCCACTATATCTGTTGCTGCCCCCCATAGCCTCAACTGTAACTCTGCTAACTGTGCATATGCTACCTGTGTCCTCATAGGCAGTCCCCACTCTTGCACCTCTACTCTAGATCGAGCAAACAATGCTAACCCTATAGGTACATCCTATGTCTCCCCAAACTGTCTCCGCACCCACTTTGGTAGGTACATTTCTATTACCAGGTGACCAATCACTGTCTGCCCTATGAGGTAGCGCTCCTGCCTGCAGTATGGTAAGTGGATGTCATCATCATCCCATTCAGGGCAAGCTCTATATGGTCTCCATATGAACTGAGTCATCATGTCTATCTGATGGCGAAAATACCTCACATATCCCAATAGTCCTCGGGCTAGGACACCTCTATAATTGTAAGCATATGGCATATCATCCACCAACACTTGATCTACTAAAGGCCTAAATACTGCAATATGCTCATATTCCCAAATCTGTAATAATGTGCCACCAGTGCTAAAGGATAGTCCCCCTCTGTATGCTACCTGATGCAGATAATAATATAACATCCCCAACATGCATGGGCCCCAAGAAAACATCATGCCCTCCATAATCATCTGCTCTAGTACTCGACCCCATCCAACTGGGAATCCATGTCCCCTCTTATCAGGTATCAACAATCCACCAACCACCCAATAGATCACAACTATCAGTCACTCATGGCGTGCCACTAATAAGTCCCATCCAATCTCATAATCTCGGATCCCTAGCTCTGCATCTTCACACCCAAATAGTCGATGTAGAGTTGCTCGCCCTATAGCCGAGTCATATACTACTAGCTCTCCATGGATTGAAATCCTAAGGATGTGCCATACATCCTCTAGTGTCACGGTTGCCTCCCCAATCGGTAGGTGGAATGAACTAGTCTCTGAACGCCACCTCTCCGTCAAAGCTGTCAGCAAAGCCCTATTCCCCCTCACCTCTGGCATAAATGTCACATGATATAATCCCAACCCAGCTAATATCCCTCGCTCACCAAGTGTCATCTGATGACGTAGTGTAAGGCTTCATGGCTTATTTCCTTGTACCCGTAACAAGGGTAGCTTCTCCTGCATTATCACATAGCCTATGTCAACCTTCTATGGTTTGCATCTAGTTTACCCTACTTTTGACCCAAGTTTAACTAAGTTTGACTCTAGTTTGACTAAGTTTGACCTTTTTTTGAACATTTTTGACTAATTTGACTTATTTTTTGAACTCTTCCTAGGGTTTTGAACATGTTTCCCAAGTTTTGGGTCATGTCGAGCTCGTTTGCATCATTTTGACCCTTTCCCCATCCATCGATCAACCTTTTTCTCCTCCATCAAAGCTAAGTTTGACCAAGTTTGACTTTTTTGACAATCCTAGCCTTAGTTAACCTATGTTTTCAACTCTTCCTAGGGTTTTGAACATGTATTCCAAATTTTGAGTCATTCCGAGTCCATTTGCACCTTTTCGGGCCCTTTACATGATTCCCTGTCAGCATTTACCTCAGTTTGACCCACATCTGCACTATGTTTGACCAAATTCTCAGAATTTTGACCACCTTGACTACATTTTCTCATTTTTCTAACATCCCCCTAGGGTTATGCTAACCCATACCAAGTTTGAGGTCGATCCGAGACCATTTGGACCTTGATCAGAGCCTCGAAACATCCTAGGGCGTAGTTGGGGTTCCCAACTGCGTCATTGACGCACTTGGTCATACCAACTACATCATTGACACACTTGGGAATGCCAACTATGTCATTGATGCACTTGGATGCGTTTGGGTGCAGTTGGGGCGTTTGGAAGCCCTAACTGGCCTCGAAACCCCCGGTTGACCCTATTTGACCCTGTTTCCCCCCTGATAGACTCCTAGGTACCTAAAGAGCAATAAAAAAGAATTGAAATACAGAAAAAAAGCATGAAAAAAGCAAAAATTACAACAACAGCCTCAATGTACTCACCGGAGGTCCAGCATCTGCTCGCCGTCAGAAGGTTTGCACCCGTTCACCACGATGTTGCTCCCTAGGTAGTCGATCCATCCTCCTTGCTCCAGAGCTCTTTTTTCTTCCAAATGAGAGAGTGAAAATGACCACCAAACTCCTCTCAAAGCCCTTTTATAACTTTCTACTACCTAGATGGTTGTGCCAAAGACCCTTTCTGTGTTGGTTGCGATGCTTATTTACACTCCGGAGGCCATAACTTTTGCATTTTAGCTCCGATTTTCAATCTGTCAGTTCCTATGGCTTTGTTTTTCTGTTTTCAATGAAATCAACCTATCATATGCCTATGTTGGTAAATTTCTCAAGGGGGCATAAATATATACCGCATCGCTAGGGCATGCTTTTATTGCTTTTTCATTAGCATTCTTTGACACAGCGCTCTAAATCACATTGTATCAAAGAGGGGCAAAAATGTAGACACTCAAAAATGGTTTGCATCTATGAATTCATCACTTCTTCATACTAATTTTTCCCATTTTCTCATTCTACTTACATCGATCTTTTGGCCAGATTGACCATATTTCATCATTTGTATCCTTCTTCACATCAAGTTCATATCAACTCGAAATCATATCAAATCAACTCAGAATCACCCCAAATCAACTCAAAATCACTTGAAATCAGTCCTAATCAACCCAAAACATATCAAACATCTCAAATCAATCATCATTTATCCACTCCTAGGCATTTTTGTGGCTTTCAGTGCCTTGGAAACCTATCAACTTATCAATCTTATCAATCTGACCTTAATACTGTCATGGCTCTCAGTGCTAGGTCAAAATATCATTCATGTCATTCAATATTTGACATTGTTGAGGCTTTCAATGTCAAATCATGGCATCATCAATCATTTTAATAATATTGACAATGTCTGTCAGTGTTATTATGATCAAACCTTATCAATCAATTTCAATCTTGTAGCATTTACAATGTCGGTTAAATGTTACATATCAATTTATTCATGTCATGTGTCCTTGGCATGTTATCAATTTTGATCTATCAATTAATTTTACCATGGTTTTGGTCTACCTTTTCATCATCTTATTCGATATCCATCATCGTCACATTTTCATCAAAGGATACGGTCGCATTCATTTAATCAATTTGGCCAATCATCTGCTAATTTTCTCTATAGGATTAAATAACCCATAATTTAATCCTATTCCTTCTAATTATTCTTCCCAATTATCATCCTCAATTAATTAATTTTATTAATTAATTGATTCATTATCTGCAAACCATGGAAATTCTTAATTTCCTAAGTTCCATTTTTCATCATTAAATCCATTTCCTACTAATTCTTATTTTGTGGAATAAGAGGATTTTTTATTCAAATATTCCATAAAATATTCAATCATCATGACACTTGGATATGACACCTCATGGATTCTCCTTTGACACTTGGCTGAGATTTGTCATAATCAAATATTATTACCTCTTACGCATGTCTCTATTTGGCTTCTTTGTCATAGATTCTTGGCTTTAAGTGGGTTGAGGTGTCTTATGACGCATCATAGATTCTCTTCCACATTTAGCCAAGTTTGACTTGCATGCGTCATAGAATCTCACAATTGGCATATTCTGTCATATGCGTCATAGGAATCTCTTGCCACATTGCATATCTGTGGGTGACAAATCCAATGCTCTCAACCTCCATGAAAATTATAAAATGGACACTCTTCCTCTCATTTCAGATCTGAATGCTTGAGTTTTTAAAGTCCAAATCTTTGAACCTTTGAGTCTCTACTTCTTTGCATGTTGCATTTTCTCTCTCACATTAAATCACAACTTCAATTATTCTCATGGCTTTATCCATATCATAGGCTTTTGCTTCAATCTTGTGTGTACTATAGGCAAATTGGAGCTACAATCATTTGGAGAAGAAAGAAGGACATGGGAGCTACAAACGGAAAAGGGATTTTTTGATTATGTTTGCTTTCTTTTATTTATTTTGGCTTTCATGGTAGACTAGTGGGTGCTAACATATGATTATTGAGTTTTGTGATTTTCTCATAGTGTGTTATGCATTTGACCTGTTTTTCTAGTCCTACACACTTAAGCCTTTGAAATGCATTAGATTTATGTTTCAGAAACATAATTATCATCATCTAGAACAATCATCAGCAGATAAGATAATGTGTGTGTCACCTTTGTATCTTTGCACATCAATTAGTCCACACAAATATGTTTGAACTAATTCTAAAATTTCTTTAGAGGAGTGAGTCTTACTTTTTAAACTATATTTTTTCATCTTGCCTAACTGACATTGTTTGCAAATCACATTATTAGGTTTCTTCAGTTTAGGCAAACCTCTAACTCTTTTCATGTTATTGATATTGACTAAGCTATCAAAGTTAACATGACATAACCTCTTGTGCCATAGCCATGCATCATCAAATTCTACAAAAAGACAAGTAGCATCATTCATTTCAAGATAAGATAGATTACCTCTATTCTGATCTCTATTTCCAATCTGTTTCCCATTAGTTAGTTTGATTGATCCTTTACCTCTTATTAGACATGTTGCATCGTTACCAAATTTTACACTATCACATTTTAATAATCAAGGGTAATGAACTTACTTTAATCTCCATTCATGTGATGTAAACATCCACTGTTAATGATTCATCTATCACTCTTGTTCACATAAGATACCAGTGCAGTTGCCTCATCCTCATCAGAACCATCCTCCATAGAAACATACACAACTTCATCATCATGTTCATTAGATTTGTCTTTAGTCTCCTTTTTAGTAATGTAGCAAGACTTCTTTCCTTTATCTTTATAATCTTTGTTGTTATCATCTCTTTTACTTATCTATTTATCTCCACTTCTATTGTTCTTCTTCTTGGGACATCTAGTGGCAATATGACCAAGCTCATTATAATTAAAGAACATGATAGGTAGCTAACCTTAGTGTTTCCCTTTGCCTCTATGAAATCTCCCACTAGCAATGCTTCAATCTCTTCTACATCTTCTTCATTTGTATCACTATCACTAGAAATATGTTTAACCTTTTTCTTTTTCCCTTTAGATTCCTTTAATGATAATTTTGCTTTGAAAGCAAATTCAACATTTTCAATTTTGAAATTATCAAAATTAGAGAGTTCAAAGGCAATGAGTCTAGCCACCAGTCCTTCAATGGTCAGATTACTACTAGGAACACACCTTAGTTCTTGTATAGTAGAGACTCTAATAGTATCGATAGGTAGTAGTGTTCTTAGTACTTTATTGATTACAGTCTCATCTTCAATAATACCATTAGCTCCTCTGAAAGAATTCACAACATCTTTTATTCTTGTACAATAATGGGCAATGGTCTCACCTTCTTGCATTCTCATGTCATCAAACTTCCCTCTTAGACTTTCATCTTTGGCTCTCAAAACATTTGTATCCCCTCCATAAATTGTTTGTATAGCATCCCACATCTTCTTTGTAGTGTCACAATCTTTGATGTCATCAAACTCTGAGAAGCCAAGGGCAGAGGAAGTTTCTAACATAACCTAATTGTGTTCTTTCTTCTTTTTCAGATCATCAATAGTTAAGGCTCCAACAAGATGAACATGCTTAATGGAGATGGTAGATTGTGTATAGTCTCCAAAACCTCCTAGATGTAGCTTCATCAAACTTTGTCATGCAGGAAATTTTTCCTTGTTCAGTTTGGGCCACCTCCTTTCTATACATTTTGATCTTTTAGCTTTCAGTACTTTCAAACTATTCCTCACAAGCACCAATGCTCTAATACCAATTGTTGGAATCCTTTAGAATAACCGAGAGGGAGGTTAAATTAGTTATCCAAGGTTCAGATGTACAAATAAAACTTTTTAGTGCTCAACCAGATCCATATCTATAAAACCATAACATGCACGCATCTATTAGATCATACAATACCTTAACTTAGTAGGTTTCTATCCTAGGTCAAAATAACTTTGCAGAATTGTAAACATGAAATACCATAAGTACATTCACACAATTTGACACAAGGATTCTATGTGGATACCCAATTTTGGAAAAACCACCAGTAATATGCTACCCAATTTCACTCTTCTGAAGTGAACCATGTTAAAGGTTACAATACACATTGTTAAATGTGACCTAGTTAGATTTAAATCACCCTGTTATGAGTGGACCTTGTTACAATACTTTAGAATATTAAATTATAATGTCACCCAGTTAAAGGATTTACAAATGACTGTTAGGTCAACCTTAATCCAAAGGATTTTATCCACACTAATACAATTGTTAAAAACCAATAGTAGAACTTGATCTAATAAAAACTTATAACTCACTTACAAATTAAAGATCTTTGGTTTAGTCATCCATTCTTCTTGGCATTCATACTCTTCAGCTCTAATAGCTTCTTCACCCTTCAAGAATTCATCCCCTTAATCCTTCTTTCTGTGTATGCCAACTACAGTTTCTTCTATTTGGCCACTAGATGAAGCAACACCCTAGACTTCTTGTCTTCCTCGGGTTCTTGCACATGACAAGCTTTTCTTTTGGTTAGCTATCTCTATAAATAGAGAATTTAGATCTTTTTCCTCTTAACCACAATTGTCCATTTTAGGGTTAGGTAAGATTCAATGATACTACCCACTTTTCCATTTGAGTTCCTTGATAAACTTCCTCTACAAGCTTCCTTGAATTCACCTCAAAATGTTTTACCTTGAATTCTATGCCATCAGCTCATCATAGTCATCTTCCACATGCTTCACATAATTCAAGAAATCAAATTAGTCAGCTCAGATTCATCAAATCTTTGATTTAACACGATTTGCTTTCACTCAACATCTATATTGCCCTATAACTCAACCAACACTAGTTCACTTAGTAAACACTAAAATTTACTAATGCTTGGCACCAATTAAACTTAACTTGGCATATACTTACTTTCACTTAGCTTCTACTATTTTCTACTTGGCTTGCACTATTCTCTCAGCAAAGCTTGGTAGACACTTTTCTTACTTGATCTTCTTCTAGTCTTTGCTTGAGTAATCTTTCATTACAGATTTTAAGTAGATAAAAAATACACTATAGTATCAATATCTTACTTGGTCTTAGTGCTCCTTTTATACACCAAATAAGTCAACATTTCTCTAGGTTCTCTTGTTATCTCCTCTTTTCAAATCATCTTCATCAATCAACCAAATGATATCATTTAGACCAAAAAACAATTGTCTCACTAGGAAGGAGCAGATTTGACATCATTGAAAAAATAATGATTGTTCCATTACAGGTTCTACACTTCAAAACAATCTCTTTTCAAAAAATTTGTCTTACTTTCCCATATTTTCAAGAGATTTAATTCCTTTCATATATTGGCTTCGTAATTTTTATATTAATCTGTAACCTTTGGAAACAATTCACTGCACTCTAGAGATGAATTTTTTATCTTCCAATGAGTAATATTCTACGTCATGTTAGGGGATAATTATTTCCAATGGAGGAATAATTCATTGCATGTAGAAGAGACAAATCTGCATTGGTTTTATGTAAAATTATAGTCCCCCCCTCCCCTTTGATACAGGCAACTAAATTTTGAAAAGTTTTAATCTTTTATGAAGGTTGTCTAGCCTTAGTTGGTTAATAAAAATAGTTTTATTTTAAAAAATTACACCTCCTAGCTAGGCCAACTTGCATAGGGAAAGCTTCAGTATTTTAAAATGTTTATTTTTAAGATCAAATGAGGGGAAATTAAGAAAGGTCAAAAGATAAAATCTTTATGGGAGAGTATATTCCCCCATCCCTTGAGGAATTTTTTAATTGATCAATCCCTCATCTACCATACTTTATCGATATCATCCCCCAACTCACTATTTATTAGAATAGATCTACATGGTGCAAGGGTGCAATGTTGGATACAATTTAATATAATCCTATAAGGAGGATGGAATCCACCCTTTACAAAGGATAGCTTTAGTTTTCAAACCATTCCATTGGGTTGAACTCATTTGAAGTTTCTTCTTCCTTGACTATTTCACTGTAAACCTTTAAAATAAACTCTAATACTTCCATGTTACCAACGCAAATATTGCAAGGGAATAATGCTTATGAAATTATCTTTGGAAGAATTGATGTATATTCATGGATAAAAGTCTATAGGAGGGAAGAATCCACCCTCCACAAAGGACAATTGTGTTTAATTTTCATAACAATTGCCCTCTCTACTTCAATTTTGCCTTTATCAACTTGAATTTACAAATTGTTTCCTAAAACATGGATCATGGCATAATTTATTGCATCAAAGTACTAACCTTGAATACATTTTACATATATGTATTTATAAGAAACCCCTCACTTCATGCAATTTTTGGATCTAGGGCTTTTTCCTTGCAAAAAGTGTGCTAAAAGCATTAACTTTAAGTAAATGTGTACAAACAAACTCCTAACTAGGTGCTAAGTAGACATGTACTCTTTATTTTATTAATTACATGGTGCATAGACCTTTACATGAATCTAAAACTAGAAAATAATAAATAAAGAAGAAGAGAGAAGACTTGAGATGATTGTCTAGGACTTCTAAAAATGTAAACTTGACCTTCTTTGTGTGTCTCTATCAATTAAACTACCACCAAAATGGATTTTTGGTGCATAAAACACTTAGAAAATGGAACTAACAATCAACTGCCACTACCACCGCAACTAATCAAAATCATTGACACACCTGCACACCTTGGAAAATTATGCACCTACACACCTTGAGGTATCACATGGTCAAAACTGGTGGAGTTTTCTAAGTCCCAAAACTTCAATTTCTTGCATCTAGGTCTTCTTCACCCTCTACCAAAATGATGTCTTGATGTGTTAGCTTAAACTTCTCAATGGTGGTATCAATCTCTTGAGGCTCTGGTAATTTAAGGGCTTGATATTTGCCTCACTTCTTTGTGAAAATATCATACCTCTTTCCTTACTTCAAGAAAATTTTGCATCTTGGAGTCTAAGTCTATCAATGTCTCTTCAGCTTTAAATATGTGTCACACATCATCCTTAGAGGAAACTACTTCAAAATCTCTCCTAAATTTTTGTATGACTGCTTCCATTAAGCATAGATGAGTCATGGAATCATCATAAAAAATCTCCAAACTAGCCACCTATAATACTTGTCTACTTCCAAAATTTGGGCCTAAGTTCTGGATTACATATCCTAGATGTCCTCATATAATCCTAACATGACCTTGTTCCATGATTGAATATTCTCAATCCAGTCATTGATCTTGTTGAGCTCTTCCCCTATATAGACATTAAGAATCATTTGATATCTTTTCCCTTTTATTATCTGTAATGCCTCTAGGTCATTTATCCAAGTGGACACTTCGTCCATCAACCCAAAATATTGGTTGACCACTATTGCAAGTCTTTTTTTTATTTCTCTATATTCTATGCATTAAATGAAAGTTTTCCTTTATAATCTCTACTTCCTTATCCTTAAAATTTGGGTGCCATCTCTTTCATGCATCTAAAAATGAAACACTATGTTTTGTGGTCAGAGCTCATTCTTTGATGGTTATCACTAGAGCATAATCTATGTGATTTGGTTCAATGGGACCTACCACCTCTTTTACAAATTTATTCAATCCATTATTATTTCTTCTCAAAAGTTGGAGCTCTTCTTCTCTACTGTCCAACTATTGGAAAACCTAGTTCAAACCCAAGGTTGTTAATGCTTTAGTAGTATCCTTGGTTGGTTTCCCAAATACAACTTCCTACATCTGAAAGTTCTAAGGTATAATAGCCTTTGGATTGGCATGGAGTGGGGGAATAGCTATGTGTGCTACCATGTCATCCTATATATTCTTTGAAATAAAATCCATTTGATGTATCTCCCTTGAGGGGGACATTGTTGTATGCATGGATAATGTCATAATTGATAATCTCTCCTCTAGGGTTTGTATAAATCTCCTCTATCGGGTCTCTACTACCCATGTCAACCATCTCAAGGTTGTACCCATTGAAGACATATCCTAGCTAGACAATGACACTATCATGACTCTCAATCCCTTCCCTTGTGTATTCTCTTTGGATTTTCCTTTACCCATAGTTGTTCCACACTAGATGTAACCATTATCATTATAGGAATGAAGGACAATGGTTGTACTATCAAGGGAGTCTACTCTTCTATTTCAACTACTAGACCATCTTTTGGAGCTTCCTCTCCATTAACTGTCAATGTATCCCCCTCTACAATACTCTAGGTTTTCTCTTCCAACATTGGAGGGAGCACTTTTATAGTTTCCTACTTTGGTGGAGACAATGGAGGTGTTTCCATCCTTCAGAGAGGTAGAGGTGGTATTCTAACTGGACCCTATGGAAGAGGAGGTATTGAATTCTATTCATCGCCTAATAGCTCTTGCCACAGTGTGTCACTTATTTCTTCTTCCTCCAAATACATCCCAAGGGCCATCAAGTCAAAATCAAAAAAATCAAACACATAATCTGCTCCCCAATGTAGACTCAGTCCATCCCTCATGTTCTTGATTTGTGACATATTTGATTGGGATGGGTTGATTTTAGGTGGCTAGGGGTATTTGTGTCATGCTTATCTATCTCTCCTCTTCAGATTCTCATGTCAACTATTTCCTCTTATTAAGAGGGAGGGTATCAATATCATTCTCTTCCTACTCTTCTTCTTTAGCCTCTTGAATGGTCTCAGGGATCTAAGGTGAGGCAGTACTTTTCTTCTTCAACTTCCATCTTTTCACTCCTACAACCATTGTCTCTGTTCTTCTTTGTTTGAGAATTGATGGGGAGCATTTTGTTTGTACCAGAGTTTCTTTAGCATATTCTTCTTTAGTGTTAGTGGACTTCCTCTTCTTCTTTTCCTTTAGCTTACTATCCTTTTGAATGTAAGCCACATCCCTTGCATGTTGATACATAGTCTCGAGCCTAACCAGGGACTTTTAATTATACGTTGGGAAAGTAAATTTGGTCCTTTTACCTTTCTTTATCCTAGAAGGTTCTTGTAGAGTGGAACATTTGATATGCATCCAAACAAAATGGCTTCTTAACCCATTATTTTATCATCCCAATGACACTCCTAGCCCGATGTTAGATATCACCGTTCTTCTCTATGCCCACCTCTACGTTCATAATAGGATGATCTAAGATCTTGTCTCTATTTTAGAGGGGCTCTAGGATATTTAGGTTATCCTTGTTCCATACCTTTAGGAGCATGTGTAGGTTCATGGCCTTATCCACTGGTGACAATCTCATCCTACAATAGTTACTTATTTGAACTTCATAGTCATCTACATAGTTCAACTAGAGATCTTCAATTGCGACATCTAGGATGAAATTCTTTCCTATAATTTGTTGGATCATCCCAATATTATCAAAGTAAGGATAGGACACCAAATAATCATCCAAAGGATACTTATCCCTTTATATCTCATAGGTAATGATGTCATGTTTCTTTTTCACCTCATAAGAACCTATGGTGATTGGCCACAACCATGTCTTCCTATGAAACTTATGAACTCTCTTGTATGTCAAGATCAATTGCCTTGCAATCTCTAAAAGAAAAAACCTATCAGAAGCATAGTGTGGAAACTTCTTGGGGCATAAGATAGTTTTGACCACTTGGATATATGTGAATGTGTTGAACTAAATAAAATATCCACCCACTTGTATTACTTTGGTCATAGCTTCAACGGATAGTCTCTTTGCATAATCCCCTTTAAAAAATAAGATTATAGAAAAAATAAAGGTATCATTCACCAACTTGTATTCTAGGATCTTATATGGTAGCTTCTTCTATACTAATTATGGGTTCACAATGTAGAGCCATGCATTAGGTTCATGTTGATTGCATCTTTTTACCATACTTGGATAGTTTGTTTCCCTAGGTGCCAAAAAGTAGACCAAGTATGACATTATGTAGAACCATAGATGTTCTTGTATGAAAGTATGCTATTCATCCAAGGAAGATTTTATGATGTTGCCTTAGTCAATTTTGAGATCTCTCTTCCTAATGGTCTTTATGAAGTGTACCATCCAAGTCTCCAAGTGACTTTCCACACAAAGCCCCATTACTCTGGTCAATAGAATGATGTTGTAGCCAATGTCATCAATTGTATACCCTTAGTTCATATCTACCTTTCTCACTCTCCTATTTCCTAGGGTCCTAATAATCAATTATCTTTCTTGTAAGAATTTGGTATAGCTCTGATACCATGTAAGAATTTTCCCAAGGAAAGAATGAAATGCCAAGATCTAGAAGCCCAATAGAAAAAGAGAGACAAGATATGATCAAATTAGAATGAATATCATATGATTGGATGAATACATCATAGAAGTCCCTTGTATATAAAGGCAACTGATATGACTAGAAGTCAACAAAGAGATAAGTATACCAACTAATCATGTGTCCATCAAGAGTGGATTATCCTCCATTGTGCATGAATGTACGTACAACAATGAGAGGATAAGAATGTAAAGGTGTATCTCATAAAGAGATGTAGTAGACAACATGTGCTCAATTGGAGTGCAAACTATTGTGTTGTCTACATGACAACTCATATGAATATGAGAACTCCTAGGTGTTTATATGACAACTAATATGAATATTCATTAACCTAAGTATACTTAAGTAAAGTGTAAATAGTAAATACTTATTTACACCAACACCCCCCCCTTAAGTGAAACTTAGGAAAATGTACTTAAGCTCACAAAACCTAGATAATAATGCAAGATGGGTCCCAGCTACTAGGCCATATAAGGTACCCATGTACAATATGCAAGTGCAAAAGATATGCAATGCAATCTCTCATAAAGAGGAGAAAGAGGGAAAACTGCATGGGAAATGCCCCCCTCCAAAAAGAGAGACAAGTGTAATAAAAGAAAATGAGGGAGAAGAAGACCTCGTGTGAGGAAAATATCCCCCCCATAAGAGAGAAGAAGAGGAAGATAGACCAAGTAACCTCCCCTCAATGTAGAATATACACCAATGGTAGATGCTCTAGGCTTGATGTAGAAACTATTCCATGAGTGTAGAACAACATTCCTCCCCTTGGGAAGAAATAGAACCAAAGGTGTACCAATCAAGCCTCTCCCATCTGTAGGAAGAAACCTCAAAATGTATAAAATCTCTAAAACTTGCTCAAGTGTCCCCATGTCAATACTGAAAGGTTCCTCCTCCAAATCATGTGCACTATGCCACTCTACTGAAAAAGAAAAATCATGCTCAATTGAGGATGAATGTAGAACATGTATCAAAAACTCAAGTGTCTCCTCTAAAGAGAAAGTGACATCCTACAAGTGTTGTATCAAAGGATCTACCATTATGTCAACCTCGAAAGACCTATCAAGTAAAGAATGAAGATGAGGGTTAGAGTGTTCCCTTGCAACAACTGAAGAAGGATCATCTTCACCAAAGAGAAGATGAATGTCATCAATAGTCTCTCCCAAATCTGCAATGTAGGACTCCACAAACAAACTAGAAATGTCTGTCAGGTAGTCATCCCATGGAACTAAGTCTGGAAGATAATATCTTGCTACACTGAATCACTTGAATCTATGGCTATGTGAATACAAAAATCATCAAGAACAATAGTAGATGGAATATCAATAGGAGAATTAGCAGCTACAACTGGAGTCTTTGGATCATCAAGACTCACAATATCAATAAAAGTTTGAATCTTCCATAAGGCATGCTCATCATAGGGAATGTTATCTACATCATCAAGTGGAAGGAGACAATCTACAACTAGATCTTCTGGTAATGGAGGAACATGAGGATCTCCAAAGTGTTCCCAAATAATAACCCAATGTGTGCATAGGCACTTAATACCTTCTAGCTTGCTATCAACTTTAGAAAAGAAAGATGGATCAAGGCAATAAGAAATTAATCCCCTTATATGCATATTCCTATCACACCAAGCTAACTTTTTGAACTTTGACTTGGGCTTAGGAATAAGTCCATAAAGATTAGGCAAGAATTTTATCCATCTATAATATGTAATTATTCCCTTTGTCCATGATGCATAATTATCCCTGATGAAAAATACAACTGCAGGATGGATTATCAATTCCATGACTTTACCCATGATGTGCTTATCTCAAGAAAACAAATCAATGCACTCTCTAAAATGCAAAAAAAGAAAGAACCACCTCCCCCCCCCCCCCCACCCCCAAAAAAAAGATGCTTTGGCACTTTATACATAGTGCATGTACAATTGCCACTTGGCAAAATGAACCAAAGTGGACTTCTGATTTTGATAGTTACAACAACAAATATGAAGCTATATATGACTCAAAAAAATAAGACACAAGAGCTCTCAAGGATCTAATTAATTACAAGTTCCAAAATAGGCAAAAAATGACCAAATACTAAAAGTACTATATCTACTCAAAATTACTCCAAACTGATACCAGATTTGGAAATTAGACAAAACATTATTCACTTTCAAAAAAATAGCACCTAAATATTTGTCCAAATGAGCCCAAATGAAGCCTCTAAAGTTGTAAAAATTGGGATTAGCAATTTTCAAAACAATTCAAGAATAGAGATCACAAACAATCTACACTAATGTATAGATCATGAAATTATACCCCAAAACAAAACAAAAATTGCTCAAAAAAAGGAGTTCATATGAGAGAGATATTGTTGTTTGAAATTCACCCCTGTAATTATTTTTCCTAAATCACCATCATCGCACCTCCAAAAATCAAATGACTCTAGATTTCCCCTCATATGTTGGATTTTGATGAAACAAAAATCAATTTGGGGGTTTTTTGACCTTTTGAATGTGATGCTAACTTTTGATTTGCACTAGTAAGCTCCAAGCTTGACCTCCAAAAAAAATCTCTCCAATGGCTATGTAATGGTGCTCCTATGGCTCTAATACCATATAAGAATTTTGTATAGCTCTAATACCATGTAAGAATTTTCCTAAGTCAAGAATGAAATTCCAAGATCTAGAAGCTCAAGAGATAGCACAAGAGAGACAAGATATGATCAAATGAGAATGGATATCAGATGATTGGATGAATACATCATAGAAGTGCCTTATATATAAAGGCATCTGATATGACTAGGAGTTAGCAAAGAGCTAAGCATACGAACTAAGCACATGTCCACCAAGAGTGGATTATCCTCCATTTTGCATGAATGTACGTGCAACAATGAGAGGATAAGAATGTAAAAGTGTATCTCATAAAGAGATGTAGTAGACAGCGTGTGCTCAATTGGAGTGCAAACTACTGTGTTGTCTACATGACAACTCATATGAATATGCAAACTCCTAGGTTTCTACATGACAACTAATATAAATATGCATTAACCTAAGTAAACTTAAGTAAAGTGTACGTAGTAAATACTTATTTACACCAACATTTCTTATACAAGGTTTTTTTTGTCTGTTAATTTTCCATGCACCATGTGTCCCCTATATCATATGTGATCTTCTGATATTGGTCGATTGCAAATAGGTAGAATTATTTCTCTATGTTATATGGTCATACATCCAATACAATCACCACACATACACTCTTGGCATCTTTCTCTTGGGGCACATAGTGTTGAGCTAGTGTCATAATCAACTCTAAGGACTACACTGACACTAGGTGTAACATTTCCTTCACCAAAAATGCTCAAAAAAAGAGAGGAAATCATCTCTCATATCTCATGTGGATTTTTGCACAACACGAGAAATGCATTCAAGTCTATATGACCAAGTTCTATATCTTGGATCTCAGAGTGTGTATTTATGAACCTTGCCTTCTTGGGACAACCTGAAACTTGAATTTCATTGCCTTGGGTGTAATATTTTTTGATATAGAAGATGAAGATGCTAATGTAACCTAAACAAAAGGTCAAAGATCAATATACTACATCTTGGAAGCCTACACGAAATTCGACAATAAAAGAAAAATTGGAAAAAACTAATGAATTAGGTCAAAATTTTATAAAAGGAAAAAAATGTACACTACCACACCTAGCGCACCTATGCAGGGTTAGCCTAGTGCACTCGTAAGTACAAGTTGAGGTCTCTGCATTAACACTATGTTCAAAGTTGAGAAGTTCTTCAACCTTAACTGATTTTGATCCTTGGAAGAGGTATTTCTTTGTCAAAGAATTTGGAAAATTGTGTTTCTTGTGAGGACTAAATACTAGTGTCATGTGCAGGTAATTAGAGATTAAAACACTAAAAACTAACTCCATATTCACATGTCCAAGAACTTAAAACACTAATTCCAGGATCAGATTAAAATAAGAACAACATAACAGAAAACCTAAGTAAATGACTCAAGTTTTATTTTTATTTTTAAATAACTCAGGCTTCAAAATAATGTTTCAAGAATAGGTCTTTGACTAGACATGGAATCCATTCCCCTTCAAGTGACCCATAGGCATTGGAACTTGGTGTGACCTCCTAATTTCTCCTTTGCCTTATCCCATATTAGGATGAGTTAGAGATTTTGAAAGCCTTTATTGTGGCTCTCTTATCAAACTAGAATTTGATAAAAACTTGGTGCTTTAACATGTGTTCTAGTGCAGTTGTTCTTTTCTCGTCTAATTCTAAAATGTTCATCAAACTTACTTGGACCTTATTAGTGTTTTCAAAATAACCCCTCATGAATTTCAGTTTTAGAATATTAACAAGATCCTGGCCATAGACCAACAAATAAGGGGATGTGCCCAAAGCATTCTTAACTCTGAGCCTGTCAATCCACAAGCAATCTGTTAACTGTGTATGTCAATCTCTTCGATTTTCTATAGGTAGGTATTTTATGATAGTTCTAAGGTTTTTATTCATGGACTTAGCAACTCCATTTTCTTGTGAGTAATAATTGGATGAGAACTTGATTAGCACATGATTCTCCAAGGCCTGTTGGGTAAGGAAAATTGATGCAAAGGAGGATCCATTATCACATACCAGAAAGAAAGGCATCCCAAACCTGGTCATGATGTATTCTTCAAGAAAGTTGGTAACCACTTATGCAATAAAATTTTGAAATATTTATGCTTCTATCCACCTTGTGCAATAATCAGTGACTTTTAATATGAATGTGTGCCCCATAGAAAATGACGAGTTTACAAGTTCGATAAAATCTAGCCCCCACTTGACAAAAAGGAATGCCTCAAAAATTGGTTGCAATAGCATAGCTAGGTTTCTTTCTCTATTTGCATTAATTTGAAAAACATGACAAGAATTGAGATTTTTGTGCATATCCTTGAAAAGGGTAGGCCAATAATAACCCAACCTCAATATCTAATAAGGTGTAGGTTCTATTGACTGATGTCCAGTACCATATTTATTGTGATATTTCTCCAACACTTCCTTGGTTTCTTCATAATTCAAACACTTCAATTATATTCCCTTGTAATTTTGTTTGTAGAGCTTTCCATCTTAAAGTATATAGGACTCACATTTCATCTTTAAAGCTTTGTGTTGTGAACTATTCATTCCCAGGGGACTATTATAATAATTTAAGATAACTGGGGGGGTGAATCAATTAACCTCAGGTCTAGATGTACCAATTCAATTTCTAATATCTTCATACAACTTAATCAATCTCATAAAATAACTATGTCTAATAGCATATCATCAACAAAACAACTTTTCATGCAATTACTTAATTCTATGTTTCCTATATGTGTCGATTGCTAGTAAATAAAACTGTTGTAAAAATAGCATGCATAAAAATAACATCCACACATGTAAATAACACTTTGACACTAGGATTTAATGTGGAAACCCAATTTGGGAAAAAACACCAAGTAACATGCCACCAATTGCTCACTCTTCTGAAGTGAGCTCAATTAAGAGTCAACCCTGGTAAAGGTTATAAAACACACTATTAAATGCAACCCTATTAAACAATTTAATCACCCTATTAGGAGTGACCTTGTTAGAGGACTTTGGATCATTCCATTAGAATAACACCTTGATTAAAAGATTTACCAAATGGTTGTTAGGTCAACATTGATTATAGGATTTTGACTACCACAAAGGTTAGAATGTAACAGTAGGTTTGATCTATAGAATAAAAGTCACCTTGCAAATTTAGATCTTCATTCGCTCATCTGTTGGTTCATTGACTAGCCTCCATTTACTTCTTTGTCATTGATCTTCTTGGTATCCCTTCGAGCAATCATACTTAACCAAATCTTCACACTTCTCCTCTGTTGCTTTGCTCTTCATAGCTTCTCCTTAAGATCATCAATCAACAATTAACCAACCTTTAAAAAACATCTATTATGCCTCCTTAAATATGTAATTTCGATATTTTTTTGCTTAAACATCACTATTTATCTAAGGGTTAGGTCAAATTCATCAAATCCTTCCATTATTTTGTTTTCCTTCTTCCTCTAAAAACTTTTGATCAAATCCTTGCCTTCGATTGCTTATCAAACTCTCCTTGTGAATTAAATATACCATCTCATCAATTTCTATCTTCTGCGTACTTTGACTAATCCATAACTTCAATTGTATCAAGCTCAATCTTGATTCTTTCACAAACTATAACTTTTGTTGTTACTCAGTAATCATTGTGTTCTTATGCTCAGTCATCACTATGTTCTTATGCTTGGTCATCACTATGTATATCGACATACACTATATTTTCTTTCTCGACATCAATAGGCTTGCTCATCCATTTCTATGCTTGGTCACTACTAATACTTCTTCATACATTTTCTCAACAATAACTATCACTCAACTTCTACTTAAGTTCCTTAATCTTCTCCTTTGACAAATATTGATACTTGGTCAAGCTTATCCTTTTGACTTGTTCCAACTCTAAGCTTCATCCAACTCTCTTCTATACTTCATGTATTGATTGAACAACACATTATCTTTTCAAGGACTAACTTATCAAGTTCCCATTGTAATTCCATGATACTTAACTTCTCATCTCTCAAAAACATCACTAGCTCACCTTGCTATTTATACTTCTCAAATCCTCTTCATCAATAAAATGATATGACACTCTACATTGTTAGTAAAATATCTCTCTAGTAGGTTTGACACTTTGTCTTACCATTAAGTTTGACATCAATGACAACATAACAATTTCTCCAATTTTAGTTTCCAACAGGGACATTGGCTTTGCAAGAGGTAATATACAATATCATGATATTGGACATCTAATATGATTCCTTTGCTTGTGTACACACAAGAAACTACGCCTTCCTCTTCTTTGTCTATCATCATCTTGGTTAATCCTTTTCCTTGTATAAATTTCATAGGTTAGATTTCCAAATCATATTCTTGTAAGATATCTATCTATTTCCCTCTCCTTTCACCTATCTTGTTTGGCATCAGTAATTACTTGACCATGAGATCAGATACACTGGCATAAACCTTACTGTGTAGTATGTAATAGTGAAACTTTATGATTAATTTTACTAGGGAAAATGAATTTTTATCCAAATTAGGATAATATAATTCTACATTTTTCATAGGGAAACTCATGAGTGCAATGGGTCTCTAATATTCACCATCCTTCCTTTTCATGAGAATGCTTGTGCATGAATGTTTGGAAGCAATAGAGAAGACCTTGAATGGGAGCTAATAATCTATACTCACAAGTACTGGAGTAGTAGAAATGGCCTCCTTAATATCTTAAAAATATTTCTTAACTTTAGTGGTTCATTCAATATTCACCCCTTTCTTTAGAAAATCATTGAGAGGATGTACTATTTCAGTGAAATCACTAATGAATTTCTACATGAAGTTTATCTTCCTTAAGAAATACTTTAATTATTTATGGGCGGAAATAATTTGAATATCACCTTTACTCTTTCTAGGTCAATTGAAATACCAACATTAGGAATTATGTGAGCTAGGAGCTTCCCCTTCATAACCCCAAATGAACACTTCTTGGGATTGAGGGATATCCCAAACTTCCTGCATCAATTAAGTACTTTTTTCAAATCAGCAATGTGATTGCTCCTATTCTTTGAGAAAACTATAAGGTCATCCATGTCAATGAGATTGCACTTTTTCACCAACCCTTTGAGTGCTTCATCCATGGCTCGTTGAAATGTGGCTCTAGCATTGAGCAACCCAAAGAGCATTTTCCTATATGTGAATATTTCCCACTTCATGATGAATGTTGTCATTAATTTGTCCTCTTAATCCACCATTAATTTATTGTATCCAGATTACCCATCTAGAATTGACATCATCTTGGATCCATTCACAATTTGCAACACTTCATCGAGTGAAGGTAGTGGGTATTTGTCCTTCTAAGATGTTCAATTAGGTTCCTAAAGTCAACACAAAGATGAATCTCTCCGCTCTTCTTTCTTATAAGTACAAGATTGGTGACCCAATCAGAGTGTCAAACTAGGAAAATGATCTTAGCATCCAATAGTTTTTGGACCTCTTTCATTATCAACGGGTTAATGAGTGGGTGCATAGTTCTTTTTCTTTGATGAAAAGGTTTGGCATTAGACTTCAAAGGAATATTGTGTGTAATGATGTTAAGACCACATGTTTTGAGTTCCTCATAAATCTATGCAATGACATCCATGTGTTTTGTGAGGAGGTGTAGTATTTTTCCTCTATTCTGGGTGATGCATGCTTTTTTTATCCTAACCATTTTGGGGTCATCCTCTATATCTAGGTTGTAAAAATCACATTTGTCACTTCCTTTCTCTTCAGGGTTTCTCTTATGGGATGTTGATTCATCACAATAAAAAGTGGGTTCCAATTCTACCATCCCTCTCAGAATACTATTGGTTTTTAGATTTATGATGTCATCATGATCTTCTTCTTCTTCTATTAGGTCTTCTTTAGGCTTGTCGTCAATTATTGTCCTTCAAAAAAGGTTTTGTACATGATGAAATATAGAATGTGTTGATCATCTTGGAAGACTTGAAAATTCATAATATTATCTAGAATTGATGGAGTGGCTACATGTTTCACAAAGAACCTTTTGAGTTTCATTCTTTGAATAGGTTGTAATGTGCTAGCCAAGATAACAAGTGTGTTTTCCACTGCATTCCTCTTTTTGGGTATAGACCTAAGGTTTAGCACCTCAAAGTCATTCATTAAGCACCAAACTCTCTTGTGATAGGCCATAAACCTCTTGTCATTACAAGAGAAAATTTCTTTAACTTGTCAAATTACCAACTATGAATCTCCTTCTACCACGAGCACCTTGACATTTTGCTCAAGTGAAAATAGGAGTCCTTGTACAAGGGCCTCATATTCTACCATGTTGTTGGTTCATATGAACTACACACAATAGGCAGCATAGAAACAATTGCCTTTGGGATTAATTAATTCAATCATGGCTCTAGCCCCTTGCTTGCATTTGGAGCCATCAAACCTAAGAGTCCAGATCCCATTTGTTTTGGGTGCCTTAGACTTATGTTTATCCATTCTAGCTTTTTCCTTCACTTTATCTTTGAAAGACCTCTTCTTGGGGACCCATTGCATCTTTTCTTAACTTGGCATGTTCCTATTAGTTGCCTCTAATATGGGGGACAACTTGTTTCTGTTGTTTATCCTATATTTTTTCAATTAATTTGGAAGTTTGGGGATCTAGGTGCATAACCATAGAGACCCATCCTTGTCCTTTTTCAAAGTTTTTCTTTTAAAAAACTATGACTATTCCCCTGGGAGGAGACAATAAGGCCTCACCATCTAAATTCATATTGCAGTATGAAGCATCAAGATCTTTAATTTCTTTCTCAAGGGCATCATCTACCATGTTAGGTTCTCCTTGGTGAACCACAATATCATTGCTACTCATGATATTCCTAGGAATGTTGTTAGTTACCTCATTGTTTATCACCTGTAGAATCCATGGTAGAAAGATATTTGGATCCACATCATCCCTGAGATAATTAAAATTGGCCACCACATTGTCCATTATTTGAGTGAAAATATCATCTTGTGGAGAAAATTCTTGCAATTCCATAGTGGGACTGTCATTGGATGTCTCTGTCTAAAGCACATTAGGCACAATAACTCTCAAGGAACCTAAGTTTGACTAAAGAAATAATACTACACTAGGGGTGTTGTATTTTGTGATCATCTTATTTAGCTTGGGCTCAGCATTAATTTTGGTTTGGTTGTTCAATCCCTTCCATGGTAACCATAATTGAGTGAAATCCATGGAAAACCATCCTCCTAAACATCTAGTTTGTTCCCTTCTTAGAAGAATGTCATCTATTTTAGAGATTTCTACCACATGAATATCAATGATATCTTAGATCCTAGGGTTTTTGGCTAACTAGATGTATACACATTTCAACACTCTAATGATCTTTACCTCTATTTTATCAAGTTGAATCACCACTTAGTTGGTAGGTTGTAGAGTAGCTCCTTATTGTTGTGGAGTCTAATCAATCTCCAAGTGGGAGATTATTGTGATGTGGAGCCTTATCAAACTTGGAGGTTTATTTAGTATGGTTTCCCCCTAGATTATTTCTACTAGGGTCTAGGGGCAACACCCCCAAGGCAAGGAAGAGTTGATGCAAACCCTAGCAAAATTGTATGAAAAGCCCTCTGCTTCAAACAAGGTATTTCTCATGAAGCATTTATTTAATATGAAGATGGATGGAGGTGGATTTGTTATAGGTTATCTAAATGAATTTAATACAGTTACTAGTCAATTATCTTTAGTGAATGTCAATTTTAATATAGAAATTAGGGCTCTCTTGATTTTGTGTTCTTTCCCTAAAATCTGGAATGTCTTGGTAATGGATGTGAGTAATTTTGTTTATGGGTCTAATCATCTAAAATTTGATGATGTGATTGGTGTTATTCTAAGTGAGAAAAATCATAGGAAAACCTTAGGTAAATCTACATCAGGAAGTGCTTTGAATGCACAAAGCAGAGGTAGAATGACTAAGAGAGGAAGTAATTCTAGAAATCATGGGAAATCAAGAAGAAAATCAAAGGGGAAGAGGTCTAAATCCAGAGGACCACGAGATTTTTAGTACTATGGAAAACCAGGGCATAAGAAGAAAGATTGCTAGACTCAAAAGAATAATGAAGAAGATAAAACAAAAGGAAAAAAGAAAGTAAATGAGGTAAGTAACAAATCCAAAGACTTTACCAGTTTCATCTTGTCCTTTGTCCCCCTAGGGTCATAGTTATTGATAATCAATGCCACCAATAGAATTCCCCTACGAGTACCAGTACTGGAACTAGAATCCACATGCTACACCCTTCGCCTAATAAGGATAATAAGAAAAAGAAAAACCTAGACCTGGTAATTGAATAGAAGGGTAGTAAAAAAAATCAAAATTCAAAAGCCAATGGAGGTGGACCTTGGGGATTCAGAGGAGGAGAAGGGAGGAAATGGTAGGAGAAGATTAGGGAGGCCAGCCAAGTTACAAGCAAATTATTAAAAAAAGGCCAATAGATTTAGGGTCAAGGAGGCAGAGGAGGAGAATTCTGAGAACAATGGGAAAGAGTTGGAGGAGGAGAAACATTTTGACTCCAAGAGAGAAAAAGGTAAATGAAGAGAAAGAAAAAAGTGAAAACTCTGTTGATAACACTCGGGTGTCTTCTAGCAATGTCAAAATCACTGAGACTACTCATGTGTCAGCTAGTTTTACCTTATAGCCTATCACCTTCTATGAGGACAGTAATAAAGTGGATACCTCCCCTATCACCATCTCCTCTCTGGCAAAGGAAAAAACCAATGTCATTACTAACCCCCAGGTTTTGCAGGATGAGAACCAACCATTGACAAAGATTAAGGAGGCATCTAAAAATGTAGAAATAGGAAACAAGGAGAAGGAGGAGGAATAGAATGAGAAGAATGCTTAGATGGAGAAAAGGGTCAAATTTTTAGAGGATGGGTTTTACTCCTCTAAATTTACATTGAAGGTTACTCATGTTGCTGCAACTACCCTCCAATTACTGGCGTAGGAGAAGGACAAGGCAGGGCTAGACATGGAGGACACTAAACTCATGAATAAGTTTCTTGCTAAGGATTGGGCTAGGGTGCTTCTTTTCTAGGAAAGGAAATGATAAGGATGAGAAATAATGTGGAGGTCTGTAGGGGTTTTTTGCCCTAGTTTGTCTATTTGTTTTTGCAATTCTTGTTTGTTGGTATACAATTTATTCTCAAACTTGGGTTGGCTTGTTTTTGCCAATAGTTATTATGTTTTGAACAATCATAGTATGTTTAATACTATAGTTTTTATAATTAGTGTAGATGATACTCTAGTAGTTGTGAATGTTTGTGTGTTATTTTTTGGTTGGGTTGGCTTGTTTATGCTAACAGTTATTATGTTCTGAACAATTATAGTATGTTTAGTACTATAGTTTTTAGAATTAGTATAGATGATACTCTAATAGTTGTGAATGATCGTGTGTTGTTTTTTGGTTACTAGTTTTCATTCTCTTTAGCAGTGGTTGCTATTTGCTTGTTTCTGTTAGCAGTGTGCTGGTTGTCATCTTTTTGGTTGTAAGGGTCAACCCCTTGTTTTTGTCACCTTTTATTTCAAAAAAAAATCCAAAGAGGATGCTTTTCTTCTTTCTTTAGAAAGTATTGATGATTATTGGGTTTTAGATTCTGGGGCTTCATTTAATGCTACAATCCATAGAGGTTATTTTATTGATTATGTCTAAGGGGATTTTGGGCTTGTTTATTTGGGGGTTAATGAACACTGTCAGATTGTTGGAAAGGGAAAATTTAATATTAAATTTTAGAATGTGAATCATTGGCTACTACATGAAACAAGACATGTTCTAAGGCAGAGTAGAAATTTAATTTCAATAGAGAAAATCAGTGATGAGGATTGTGTAATTACTTTTGATGATAAAATTTGGAAGGTTTCAAAAGGTTCCCTTGTAGTAGAAAAAATTATAAAATTAGGCACCTTATATCTTTGTATAGGTCATATTGTTCCTTCTAATTTAATTATTTCAAGGAAAAATGAATGTTCAGGAATAGTTGTTGCAATTGAGAAGGGAGAACAAACATATGATGTAGATTCTGATACAACGTTATGGCACTATAGACTTGGGCACATGAGTGAGAAAGGTATGAAATTACTTCATTCAAAGAAAAATTTTCCAAGTCTAAAATGTGTCAATATGGATTTCTATGAAAGTTGTGTGTATGGAAGAAAAAATAAAGTTAGTTTTGTGAATAGTGGGAAGGAAAATAAAAATGAGGAATTAGAGCTTGTGCATATAGATGTATGGGGACTAGCTCAGGTATCTTCCCTTGGTGGCTTTCATTATTATGTTACATTTATTGAAGATGCAACTAGAAAATTATGGGTTTATTTCCTTAGACATAAATCTGATGTATTTCAAACTTTTAAGAAATGGAAATGCTTGGTTGAAAATGAGACTAGTAAGAGATTAAAATGTCTCAGATATGATAATGGTGGTGAGTATTGCAGTTATGAATTTGAAGATTATTTATCTACTAATGGTATTCACAAATAGAAAATTATTCAAGGACTCCACAAGAAAATGGACTGTGCAAGGAGCATGAGGTTACATGCTAGGCTACCCTTAAACGTAAGGGTAGAGGTTGTCAATACTATTGTATATTTGATTAATAGAGGTCCCTCTACTACTTTGGGTTGTGGTATTCCAAAGGAAGCATGGACTATTAAGAAGGTGATTTATTCTTTTCTTAGAACCTTTGGTTGTGAAGCATTTGCACATATTGATTCTAAAAATAGAACCAATCTAGAAGATAACTTAAAGAAATGTGTATTTGTCGAATATGGCATTGATAAATTTGGTCATAGGCTTTGGCATTTTGAAGATCATAAAATTGTAAGAAGTAAGGATGTCATTTCAATGAGAAAGTATTGTACAAAGATCTATTGCAACAACATGAGAAGAAATAAAATAATTATGCAGTGTTGGATGGTACTCAAAATGGAGATGTTCCAGTAGTCCCTCATGGTCTACATCAACATATGCCACACACCCTAGTGAATGTTAGATGGTCAACAAGGCTAAGTATTCTATGTTAATAACAGATGTTGGTGAACCTAAATTCTATGATGAAGTTGTTTAGGTGGATACCAAGATTCAGTGGGAGCCTACAATGAAAGACAAAATCGACTCCTTGTTGAAAAAATAGACTTGGGATTTATGCAAGTTACTTGCAGGTAAAAGGGGTTTACAGAATAAATGGGTTTATAGGTTGAAAGAAGAGGATGGAGCTAAGAAAATATTTAAACCCAAGTTAGTTGTAAAAGGATTTGCATAGAAAAAGGGCATTGATTTTGATGAGATATTTTCTCCTATTGTTAAAATGATTTCTATTCATGTTTTTTTAAGTATTATGGCTATTGCAGATCTATATTTGGAGTACCTTGATGTTAAAATAGCCTTTCTTCATGATGATTTGGATGAAGAGATATATATATATATATATGGTACAACCATAGGAATTTGAGGTCAAAGATAAGGAGAACTTAGTGTGTAGATTGAAGAAAAAATTATATGGCTTGAAGCAAGCACCTTGGCAATGGTATATTAAATTTGATAGTTTTATGCATGACCAATATTATACTTGATGTCATTTTGATCATTTTGTTTATTTTAAGAGGTTAGATGATGATATCTACATTGTTTTATTTTTGTATGTTGATGATGTGCTTGTAATGGGGTCTAACATGGATCACATTAAGGGGTTGAAATGAAAATTAGAAAATCTATTTGCTATGAAGGATTTGGGGGAAGCAAAAAAAACCCTTGGTATGAAGATTTGTAGAGAGGAAAAATAGAAAATTGACTTTACCTCAGGTTTATTATATTTTCAAGGTGTTGCAACATTTCTCTATGAAGCATGCTAAAGTTGTCAGCACATCATTACCTAGTCATTTGAAGTTGACTAAGGAGATGTGTCAAAAGGCACAAGAAGAGGAGGATAAGATGTCCAAGGTACCTTATGCTTCAATTTTATGAAGCTTAATGTATGCTATAGTATGTACTAGGCTAGATATTGCACACGCAATGGGAGTTGTTAGTAGGTATATAAGTCATCTAGGGATTGAGCATTGGAATGTATTCAAATGCATTCTTAGATATAGCAAGGGATATTGATACCAGATTTAGCAAGGGATATTTATACCAGGTAGAGTACTATATGTTATGTATTTACTATTGGTGAAGCAGTAGTGAGTTGGGCTTCTCTGTTACAAATGGTGAGTGTTTTATCCACTATAGAGGCTGAGTATGTTGTTGCTACAAAGTCAACTATAGAGATGATATGGTTTTAGTTCATCATGGGAGAAATGGGACACCTACGAAGGGATGATTATTTGTTCACAAGTAGCCAGAGTGTCATTCATCTTGCAAATAATTTTTTTCTATATTCAAAGACAAAACATTTACATTTCTAGTACCATTTCATTCAGTTAGTTTTGGATGATGGATAGTTAAAGCTGGAGAAGACACATATAGATGATAATCCAACAGATATGTTTACCACTTAGAAGTAACAAGGGAGAAGTTAAACTCCTATTTAGCTTTGGTTGGTCTTCTAGACTAAACAGAATAAAATAACATTAGAGTCCAGGGTGGTTTGATATTCTAGTGGGAGCTACAAGTTTAGCGGTGCTATGATTAGTCTCCAAGTGGGAGGTTATTTGTGTGGATTCTAATCAGTCTCCAAGTGGGAGATTATTATGATGTGGAGACTAATTAGACTCAGACGTTTATTTCGTGTAGTTTCCCCCTAGATTATTTCTATAGGGTTTTGACAGGGTGAATGGGCAAAGCCTCAAGTGCACTCCCTATCACAGTACATGGTGGGGTCAAGGAGCAACTCCCCCATGGGGGTTTTGGGGGGCAGTTCCCTTGAAGCCAAAAATAATCCTACTATTGTAAAGGGCATTAGCTACTACTTTTCTATTGGACAAGTTATTCTAGCCCTAATTTTGTAAGCGACAAAAGCTTGTATAAAATGGATTAGGGTTAGGGATTTCATAATGTATGGTGATATTATTGCTTCTTAAGGTAGTATTGAGTTGTAAGGGATTATAGATTGTAATTAGGTTGTAATCACCAAATAATAATAATATTGGACTCATTGTTTGGTGGACATAGCCCAAGGATTGGGTGAACCATGCTAAATATTTGTGTCTTGTGTTCTCTTCTCTGTGATTTATTATTTTTTGATATTGGTTTTATTTGCATGTAATTGTTATTTTTGTATGTGGCTAATCCTAACACTCCTAACCTTTGAGATATTAAAAGTGGCATAACATTACTTGAAGTGCTAGAATTGATAAGGTGATTATGTAGATTTTTCCCAAAGATTTAGATGTTGAGTAGGAAAGGAGGTACCTCTACTATATCTTTGAACATAGTGGGTATATTTTTGGTTGGGTTGATTTGTGGAGTTGATACCTTTTGAGTGTTGATGCTGACAGTTTCCTTAGTGTGGTCAACTATCTTCAATAGTGTTTCCATTTGGATGGGAAAACTTTGTAGCATATCATACATTAAGCTATTTGTCTTATCCCTTTTCATCTCTCCTATTGCATTGTACTTCTCTGTTGACTAAGTGAGATTCTTCAGCATGACAAGGATGTTACTTTTAGGTTGTTGTTTTTGGGTGAGTGTGCACATTGGCATAGGGTTTTTACTTTCCCATAGATTAGGAGGAGTGGGTTGTAATCCTAGAGGAATTATGTCAATCAGAGGCTCCTTCTAGTTGTGCAAGTTGTAAGTATTTCATTTGTCATTGGAGAAGATGAACATCTCAACTGGCTCAGGCTCAGCTTCTTGGTTGAATGGGGAAAAAAATTCTTCATTGGCTAAGTCTTCTCCCTTGGTATGTAGTGGAGTATCATAGGATTCCAATAACATTGTGTTTAATTGTAGAGGATACATTTAATTAGCATCATGTGAATTCTAGCTCATGTCTTGGTTTCCTCTAAAGAACATATTATTACTATCATTGGGGACATTTTGGTTGATGTCCATTTGATTAATTTTGGAAAACTAAACATTACATTGTTGTTACTATCAGTCAAGATGCTTCCATTGTTTGGGAAAGTAGTCCACTATCAGTTTTGCCTAGGAAGCCCAATTTTGCAATCTAATGTGTTGAAGTTACATCTTGTAGTGATATTCTTATAGGAGTTGAAGTATTTTTTATGGTTTTGACCATAACTATTATTGTTTGGGGTTGCATTAGACTGCTGGAAATTGTTGTTATGTCCTTGTGATAACTGAAGATGGTTGAGTTTATTCATTATCTGGGACCTGGTTTTCTTCATCTGCTCTGATTCAGGTGTCACATTATTTTTTGTCTCATTGGGTTGTGTAACTTTTTGCTTAAAAAATGTTGTGTTTGGAGGCTCATATCTTGGATAAGTTATGGTAGGGGACAAGATAGCATGCACCTATTGAACTAGCATATGACTTAGTAGGGGAAATTAATTAGGAACCACTTGTACCCCTATGGGATAAGGTGGTACCATTATGGCAGTGCTAGTGGGAATCACCATGCTTCGTCCACCATTAGGATTAGTTTGTTTGGTGAAGGTAACTGCCTCCTTCAAGACTTTCTCTTAAGTATCAATGTCTATAGTAGGAATTCTTCACAGGAAAATAGAGGTGAGCTAGTCCATGGAATTCAAATAAATATATATTGCAACTCCAAGTAGTACAGTGTAGTGGGACTCCAACCTTTAGTATGTCATGAAAATGATGGTTAAATCAAGAGACAATTTTTGTTGGGTCTCTTTTGAATGACAAAAATTGGTGGTGTAGGATAGTTAGGTTGATGAGTGTCTTGAATTCATCCAAGAATAACTTCTCAAAAGCTGCCCAATTTATAATAGATAGTGGTGGTAGATTTGTGTACCAATTGAATGCAACTTCTCTTGAAGTGTATGGGAAAAAATGGAGAACCATGTTTTCATGTTCAATTTTCTTCTTATTGCATATCTCTTTGAAAACCTTGATGTGCTTTTTTGCTATTCATGTTTCACTATACATATGTTGGTATCTCTAACCATTGTTGTCTATTAGTGTCAACCACTTAGTCATCTACAAGGCAGAGTCAAATGGTCATCATTGCAACCGAGCTACTCTACATAGGTCGAGTCATGTACATTATATAGTACCTACTAAGCAATTATATAGAAGTTGATTAAGTGTATGGTCACAAAGTAATTTTCTACATGCATTGATCACATCAATGATTGAGTGAGTTATTAGTGCCTGGGTAAATTACAAGTATATAAGTACTAAGTGATGTAATATATGTTGAGCATCAGAAGGTTAGCAAAGGTCGAGCAACAACAATGTCAAGCAACAGAAACAGTAAAGACTGAGCAATGTAGAATCTACATAAAAGTCAAGAATGGAATAGATTTTTAGGCAAAATAATTATCAAGTTGACTTGGAAGGTTTATTTAAGTTTTGAAGAGGTTGTTATAGAATATTTACATGATGTGGATCACATATCCCTATGTGTATGTTCAATGATCAGGATGAAGAGGCAAAACCTAGAACCATCTGGAAAACTCTTTATGGAAATCTTTAAATAGTAATGATCTTAACCTAGATCATATACATGACAAGAAGGTTAGAGAAGAGGAGAGTATAGGTGCGAACATAAAGCATTACACTATGAAAGATTGAGAAGATTAGAAGTCATTCAAGGGTTTTGTTATCATCTAACAAAGCAAGTGACCTATTCATAAGTAGTGAATGTGAAAGGGAAAGACAAGTGTTATCAGATTGGAGGGGAGGATCCATTAGTAAGGAGGAGACTTGAAATCATCTTGCAAAGAAAACTGAGAGTTAGGTATTGAATCAGTTTTAACATACTTGAATCAAGGTAAATATCTTAACAGAGTGGTCTTGACAAATCTTTATAAATCTCCTACTAGAGTCTTTACTTAGTTATAAGTGTCAAATCCTTTAAAAAGGTGAAACCTAACATTTTCTTAAGTCTTTAACAGGATAGACTCCTCACAGAGTATATCATATTTTATGGTCAAACATTGTAGCCATAACTGGTTAACTTTATTATGGAAGTGGTGAATATTTGTGGGTGTCATCCCCACCCTAGTTTTACCTTCACCTTGGAGGGTTTTTGGGTAACAAATATCATATTATTTTTTATTACTTTGATGCATGTGATTGAACTAATCTATATGTTATAAGCAAGTTTACATTTATAGTTTTGCATGCACAAGTTATTGATAGATGTGGATGAATCTATGAAAAGTGTAAAGTGTTATAGATTCTGATTCACCCCCCCCCCAAGTATCTAGTTTACTCCTCCATAAATCAATGATAAAAAAATTGGACATAAGTTTTTAGGATTCTTAAGAAGGTCATGAAGTGGACCTTGCAAGTTAATTGCCAAATCTTGTGTGCTTGCAAAGAAAGCTATAGGTGGAAATGTTGGTAGCTGACTTTTCTATTGCAAAGGGTTGTGTTATATGGTGTGGGAAGACTATGAAGTGGATGATGATGATGATGGTGGTGGTGGTGGTGGTGGTGGAACTTGTGGCATGAATAGAAAAATTTTAGGTATATCCCTTTGTCGATGTGAGGCTTATGGAAATGCTCAAGCTCCACGAACTCGTGTTTTCTAGGTGAAGACCTTAATACTTGTTGAAAGGGAGACAATGGATCAAGATTTTCTAGTTTTCAACCTAAGAACATGCACACCTTTGTAGGTGAAAATTTTTAGAGTTGTAAAACTACAAAACTAAGACCCTCCTTCTAGTGCCACTTTTATTGAGCAGCCATTTTGCATGATGACAAAGGCAGAAATTGTTATAGATTTCTCTCTTGAAAAATTGATCGAGTTAACTAACTCCAAGATGCTAGATGGTTACTTTTCAACATAGTGGGTAGATCAATTGAAGATAAATGTGTTTGTTCACAAGGAGGCCTTTGTTGGTATCTGTAGATTCTGCAAAACTTGGAAAAAAAATGTAACCACAAACCAATACAATCCTTGTATTTTTAGATTTCATGATGAATCCAAGTTTCTAACAATGCAACTATGTGAATTCCTATTCTAACCACATGTTCAAAAATAAAATTACTGAGATAGGGTAATGAGAAGTTAAAGAAAATTGTATAAAATGAAATCCCTAACAAACATAAGTCAAAGTAACAACACATCTATGAATTAAATCTTCAAAAGGATCAAGAAGGAAACAAATGAAATCAGGAGCATTGTATCGTTAACTCCATCAATGCAATCATCAAAGGAACTAGTAAAAATTGTATGATGTTTGAATGATTCACCAAATCATACATCCATGGATAGTGTACACATGCAAGACAAGTCACTATGCAAAGCTATAGAATGATCATTTTTCGAATTCATCACAATAGAGGAATTTGTTAATGAATATAAAAAGCACCAAAATTGTTTGATCATACAAGCATTAATATACAAAAAAATTATTCGCTCCATAGTTATTCATAAACATGAAATTCATAAAGGAAATGCACATTCTAACAAGAAATATTACACACTAAATGAGAGTACTAATAACATACTTGATTACATCAAAATACTAACCTTGAATAAATTTTGCATATTTATTTTTATAAGAAACCCCATCCTTCATGCAATTTTGGGATCTAGGAATCTTTCCTTGTAAAAAGCATGCTAAAATCACTAACTTTAATAAATTGTGTACCAATAAACTTCTAGCTAGGTGTTAAGTAGGCCTACAATCTTTATTTTATCAATTACATAGTACATGGACCTTTACATGACTCTAAAAATAGCAAAGAATAAAGAGATAAGAATAGAGAAGACTTTAGATGATCCAGGAGTCTTTGGGACCTCTAAAAATGTAAACTCGATCTTCTCTATGTGTCTCTACTAGTCTAATTGCTACCAAAATGCATTTTTAGTGCTTGAAATGCTTAGATGATTGAACTAGAAGTTAACTATCAGTGCCACTGCAATAGATCAAAAAATTTAGTGCACCTATGCACCTTGAGATATCATAGGGTCAAAACTAGCAAGAGATTTTTAAGTACCAAAACTTTAATTTCTAGCATTTGGGTCTTCTTCACCCTCTACCAAAATGGTGCCTAGATGAGTATCCTTTAACTTCTTGATGGTGGTTGCACTATCCTAAGGCTCTAGTAATTCAAGGGCTTTATATTTTCCTCTCACTTCTCTGTGAAAATCTTGGACCTCTTGCCTTACTTCAATAAAATTTTGTGTCTTGTAGTCCAATTCCATCAATGTCTCTTTGACTTTAGATATGTGTTGCACATCATCCTACACTGCTTCAAAAGTTTCCCTAAATTTTTGTACAACTTCTTCCATTGAGAAGAGATGAGTCCTATTGGTCTTAGATTGGTTTTGACAATTGAGTGTCAACACACTTAACCAATTCTCAAGATGATGTCGAGTATAATACAGATGTCGAGCTATAGTATGTGTTGAGCTAGAGATTTAATAGGTGTCAAGTGAACTTTAGGTTTCAAGTGATTCTCAAGATGATGTCGAGTATAATACAGATGTCGAGCTATAGTATGTGTTGAGCTAGAGATTTAATAGGTGTCAAGTGAACTTTAGGTGCCAAGCAAGATTCAAGTGTCGAGTGATAAGTGATGCCGAGTCACTATAGGTGTCAAGTGAAGTATAGATGTTGAGCGAAATAGAATTACTATAGGAGCCGAGTGAGACAGAATTCCTATATGTGCCGAGCATCAGCAAGTAGTAAGTGCTAAGTAACACAGAATTAGCATATGAGTTTATGCCTTCACAAACTCAAATGAAAACTATTTTTGAGCTGACTTGAGATGAATCTCGAAGGATCTTGAAGATAAGATCGAAACCTTTTGCATTTCCTATGAAATTTGCATGTAGCCAATAAGAAAAATGGAGAAGGCATGCAACCAATAGAAAAAGTGAATGAATTGAGTAGGAAAAGAAGAATGAATATTGATCATAGATTCATACCTAACCCTAAGTCTTCGAAGCCTTTAAAAGGAGGACGAAACCCCATTGTTTGTATGCATGAGTAAGAGTTTACGGGTGAATTTTAGCAAAGTTCAGAGGGGTGTTTAAAGACTTAGACAGAGTAGAAACCCCATTGTTTGTATGCATGAGTAAGAGTTTATGGGTGAATTTTAGCGAAGTTCAGAGGGGTGTTTAAAGACTTAGACAGAGCAGAATAGCATTGTTGAATTTAGTTGTTCAAGAATAGAGTATCAGAATTTTGAGGAGAGATATATCAGATCAAGGAAGGATTAGAACAAACAAAGCAGAACAAGGATCTGGAATCAGAAATTGAAGATTGCAAGTCATCAGGTCAAGACTTTCTAATACTCTCTGGCCATTGTATTAGGAATGAAAATCCTATGATGATAGGTTGGTCTAATAGCCATGTTGTAAGCTTTCAATAAGGTGCTAAATCCTTTAACAGGGTAACATTCCAAGTGAGTGTTTGTAAATCCTTTAACCAAGTCGCTTTTAACAAGGTGTAAAGTCTTTAACAAGACAAGCCTTTCATAGGGAAAACCATTGGAAGTGGTCAAACTTTGTAACCTTAAACAGTTACATATTGCTACAGTGATACTTTATGGGTGTCATCCCCACTCTAGTTTTACCTTCTCATTTTTGGAGGGTTTCTGGGTTACCAAATTCTTGTGTTATCCATTTTCATGCATGTTTTTATTTTCATGTTTATTAGATGAATTAGATGCATGTGAATGATTTCAGCTAAAAGGATTTTAAAAGGTTAAAATCTAGTTACTTCTGATTCAACCCCCCCTCTTAGAAGTAAATCTTCTTACTTGTAAATTCCAACAATTGGTATCAGAGCCTAGTTCTCACAAGGAGGAGCCTTATGGCTTGGAGAAAAGATCTGAAAATAGAAGTCTACAAACTTGGGAAGATCATAGAGAATCAGGCAATTGATATACAACTTGCTCTACATACTTTGGAAGAAGCAAGAGAAGAATTGAGAAAATCCTTAAAGAGAAGAAGAGAGATTACCATAGCTGAGAATGATACACAATACAAGGAGATTGACACCTCAAAATTATTTGCAAATGGAGATTCCAAAGAATTTGATGCAGCAATAGCAGACCTAATGGAGAAGAATAGAGCTCAAGTACAAGAGATCAGAACACTCAAGCTTGAACAAGAATCACAAGCCATGATGCTCTATGAAGTAACTGAACAAAAGAAAAAAAATCATGATAAGTTTATGCTAGAAGAAGCCAAGAGAAACCTTGGCAACAGATTGGAAGAAAAGTCAATTGAGGTTGCAAGAATATCAAACATGCAGCTAGACACCCTAAGCCAGACGATGAATGCACATCATGAACTGAATATCAAGGACATTGAGATCTCTACAATGAAGATGCAAAATGACATGAAAAGAGAGAAGGAAATTGTAGAGAGCTTCAACCAACCAAATGAGACCATTAAGTACTTTGAGTAGCTACTGAAATCACCAAGGGCTTGCAATGATACTTCAGGATTAGGATACACCAAAACTGAACAAGGAGAGTCATCCAAGACTATAGAAGAAAGAAGTAACAAAGGTAAGAACACTAAACCTACTTGGCATTTATGTGGTAAAAAAGGACATACCTCTAATGTATGCAGGAGCAAGAATTCCCATTAGCATGACAAACCTAAGAATGTGAACCACTGTCATAAGTGCAACAAACAAGGACATCTAGCACATAACTATAGGACTAAGACTATCAGAACACCAAGATTTGAAGGTCACTACTACAATTGCAAGAAGTATGGTGATAGAGCTTTTGAGTGTAGATCAAAGCCTATGTGGACACCTAATCAGCCAGGAAGGGGAAATAACCGTGGACATCACCACAATTGGGACTACAACACCAGGTATAGCTGCCATTACTATCAAGAATATGTGCACATCCCTGAAAATTGTATAAGAACACATTTTAGTGGAAACTACAGTAGATGGCTCAGTTAAACCACATGCTTCAATTGTTTGAAGAGTAGTCATATCAACAAAAATTGCCCAACAAGGTCAAAGGCACCCAACTTAGAGGTCAAAAAAGGAAAAGAAAAGGTAGATGTTGAACACATCAAAGGAGAAATGAATAAGACATGAAAGAAGAAAGATGGGAGTAGCACATCAAATGAAGGGATCACTTCACCTAAAAGGTCAAGTGATCACATTTCATCAAACTAAGCACAAGAAGACATATGGAACTGATTTACAAGGCTTTATCACATATCAGTTCCTAAACAAGCAAGTACTAAAAAAGAAAAGACCAACATGAATAGAGATGCAAAAGTTAAAATTTCAAGATTCTTGCTGAGTTTCCCTCAAATGCCAAGTAAAGTTCCAGTACAAGCCGAGTTGATTACCAAACACAATAGAAGCCGAATGATTAGTTGTAGCTGAGTTGGTAGTAAAAGCTGAGTAAAAAGAAATTTCAGTTGAAGTCAAGTGAAGGATACTTCTGTGGATGTTGAGTGGTGGAAAGACAATGGAAGTTGAGTAACGTAGAAATGCTTAAGAAGCCAAGTGGATAGCTGTAAATGCACTAAGCATTAAATACTATGAAAATAGGGTATATTATCATATTTTGAATCATTTTTCTTCATTGTGAATGAAGAGAAAAGATGAAGAAGAGTGCAGAACGACTTCAAAGAAGAGAATCTAGCATTTGAGCCAATTTTAACACTGATTCAGCATAATTTCATCGAATTCAAGGTATTTACATTTGTGTCGAGTTATAGAGTTTCACATTTTCTTTGTTTTCAAACCCTAGATGGCACAAATAGCTTCTAGCTCTAGGAAAACATAGGAAAAAGAGCCATTTGAGGTTCAACTAGAGTCAAATGAAGTAAAACAACTAGATTCCTAGCCAATGCCAGAAGTGGCATACAAAAATGACCTAGTTGGAGCCCTATCTATTATACCACCTAAGGTAGTTATCGTCCAAGATGTTAGAAGATGTTACAACTACAAAATTGGAGCCATAGGAGATATGGAGATGAGGGAAGCCTATGAGAAATTGTGTGAAAATGGAGTTTTGAAAGAAGAATACCAAATTGTTGAGAAGAAGGGTTTGACGTGTGCCTTAGAATTCCCCACAGTTTTTGAAATTAAATGGATCATAATAGTACTTAGCAAAATTCATGATGGAAGTTTATGGTTGGAAGATGGTCCAGTAAAAATTATAAAAAGGGTTGTACATAGAGTAACAGGGTACCCAACCCTAGATCAGCCAAAGACCCTTAGGAGTGATTCTAAGGAAGCAATTGAAAAGAACAATAGTGACAAATGGAACAAGAGAAGAATGACAATAGACACTATTCAAGACCCTCTTGTTGACTTTGATGTTAGGGTTATTGCACACAAATTCTATCAATCGAGCAGAATTAATAGTGTACCATGCATTGCAGTGGATGTGGGTTACAAATTAGTGAAGAAGGATCATACTTATGATCTTTTAGAACTACGACTACAACAAATCAATGAAAATTTAGCAGCAATAAGGAGAACCAAGGGAGCACAGTGCAAGTTTGCTGCAATTTTGATTTGCATATTCTTCTATGTACAAAATGAGTTTCCATCTTTTGGTAAAGTTGTGTGGAAATAAAATAGGTATATAATAGCTCAAGTTAATAAATACATTGAACAAATGGGAGCTAATTTTGAGACCCTAATGACTAGCTATTTTGAAGACTTCAAGAAGACCATGAAGTAGATGCTACGCATACTAGTTTCATTGGTAGAAAGGCATGTAAATGATGTATGTTTTCTTGTAGATATTGACTACACCTACATACAAGCAACTACACCAAGAGTTAGATGGTTAAGACCTCTAGGCTATGAAATAAATATAGATGAGGGATCAACGGCTATAACTGCATTATTAGCTGAGGAAGTAAACAAAAGTGCACCACATTTTAGTACTTTTATATGGTGAGATCAAAGGTGGACATGGAGTTGAAGACTACCTCCACACTAAAGAAGAAGGACAAACTTGTAAATAAATTTAAAGCCAAATTTGGTGAGGGCACAATAGAAGAAGATGAAGATGAAGAAGTAGAAGATGATGATGAAGAAAAAGGATAGGAGAGACTTGTTTTGACCCAAGGTATGGGTGAGGATGCAAAAGAAGAAGAAGGTGCAGAGCAAGAAGCACCCAAGGCTGAACCTAAGAAGAGAGAAGCACAAAAATAGCCTGTTGCACAACCCCAGGGGAAGAAGAAAGCAACAAAGCTGAGACTAACCAAGCCAACTATAAGGGCAGACACCAGGGCAACAACATAAGTGGCAAAGGAACAAGCGAAGCAAAAATCCACAGAGCAAGGAGGGCCTGTAGAACAAAAGAAAAGAAGAAAATATGTTGCACCCCCAGAGTCGGATGAAGAAAAGACAGAATCTAACAATGATCAATTCAGATTGGTAAGACATTCTACCAAATCTAATTTGGAAAATGTTTTTGATAACATTAAAGATAATGCAAAATTAACTAGTTTAAAGACCATTGATTTTAATAAATTGTCAAGAGAATAACAAAACATAGTGGAAGAGTCTATCTACACTATGATGGCCAAGTTCAAGACTACCCCACTTGAACTAGATAATTATATGCCTTAGGAGCTAAGCTCCATTGTAGAGAATAAATGGCATTACTACCTTAATATGGAAAAGTAAATAAGGGAGTCAACATTGGCTTGCATGATGCCAAACCTTACAAAAGTCAAATAAGCAAGGCCAATAAGAAACATGGGAGCAAATTTGCACCCAAATACAGAGCCTTTAGTATTTTATAGAATAAAATAGAGGATGTTGTAAAGAAATCCACACAAATGTGGAAATTAATTTACGGATTGACTATTGTCAAGGAAGGGCAGGAAGATCCCTTTGAGGGAATAAATTATGAAGAAGAGGAAGAAAATGAAAAAGAGGAGGAAGGAGAGAAAGAGAAAGAAGAGGAAACAGTGGAGAAGACACAGCAAGGTGAAAAGGCAATAGCTGGGGAATAGCAGCTAGAACAAAGTGTCCAAGACACCTAATTGCCACCACCAAGTCCTCCACATAGAGCTCCTACATCTATAGAAATTGTAACTATAAAGGATGTTCCTAACACCTCAGGTCAAAACATCAATCCACTAAATGTAGAGGATCTCAAAAAGATCCTTACCAAACAACATTGCAATCACAATTGTGCATAAATCTTGTTTTGGTGAGTGTAGATGAGTTGCAAAAAGTTGTAGCAGAAATTACCAAGGAGAAGGTGAATACACAAGAACCACCTTCACAACCTCCCACAACTATAGATGATCAACCAAAAGAGCAAGTAGCACAAGACACAACTGTTAAGGTTGATTCTACAGTAAAAGTGACAACAACTGTCGAGGAGTCAACAAGGAGAAGACAGGACAAGATTTTCCTATAGCACAAAGCCATGGTGCACCTCCTCAAATAATTGTCATTGATCAAGGCAAAAGTGGAGAAGATAAGGAATAGGAGAAAACCCCCAAGGAAAGAGAGCAAGAGGCAATACAAACACTAGTAAATTTTCCTACTATAGGGACTCCTACCAAGTAGTCGAGCACTGATGTAGTACCTCTGCAAATCTCAGTACCAAGCTCAACCTCCACCAAGGTAGCAAGGGTACTTCATTATGGAGACCATGCACTTGATGAAGAAATAGTCATACCAAGTTACGACTCCAAGACAATAAACCTAGCATAGATAAATGAAGTGCAAGAGGCACTGGAGAGAAGGAAGAAGCAAGAGATACTTAGAAATGAGTATAGACAGAGCCAAGCATTAATAGAGATCAAAGACATCTTCCTTAATGCATTCAGCTTGCTTATACCTAATCAAACAAAGTCCATCATGGAGCAATTGTCCAACATAGTGGACCAGGTACAAAATGAAGACCCTGATTCTAATGTCAAATTATTAGAATGGTCTAAAAAGAAATTTCAAATGAAAGTTAATGAGAAGATATCCAGTGAGATAGCACTATCATAGGTTGAACTGGCCAAGAAAATAGAAAAGGTGAAAATAGTACTTGAGAACATATTCTCATTGTACTCCAAATTGTGTGACTCATCATATTTCACATAAGAAACTAGCCAGAGAATACTGAGCTTGGAGAGGAATCTTAAGATATCTAGCACACAGCTACATAAAGATCCAACTCAAAGTGAGAAGCATTTTGCAACATCGCTTCACACTCAAAAGGAGTTAGTTGTATTGATAGCAGAAGAGGCCAATGTTAAGGCCAAATTAATACATATTCAATTTGCAATCACCTCGCACTTGGAAGTACTACATAAGGAAGTGGCCTATGCAAAAAATGTTTTAAAGAAATACCCTAATTTTTCTACCTTAGAAGGCCTTGTACATCTTGCAGCAGAGACAGTCATCCAGCTCAAAGCACTAGAAATAACATTGGACAACTGGGATGCTTCTCTAAAGATGATAATGAAGGTAAATAAAACATTTTTGGCTAAATATTCTATTCATTCTTATGACCCTTTGACATAAGTTTCAAAAAGGGGGAGATATAATGTTTTGGGGGAGATAAAGATAGGAGATAATAAGAATGGGGAAGTAATACATTATGTAGATATGGAGGAGATATACCCAAAGGGGGAGTTACAAATTTTTGAGGTATATAGTCTTCTACAAAATTTTGAACAAGTTTTTGGAGTTTTGTACATATGTCGAACAGAATGTGTATTATACTTATAGAGATGAGATCCATAATGTTTAGTTAAGTGTTTTTGCCACTCATGTCAAAGGGGGAGATTTTTGGTCTCAGATTGGTTTTGATAATTGAGTGTCAACACACTTAACCAATTCTCAAAATGATTTTGAGTATAATACAAATGCCGAGCTATAGTATGTGTTGAGCCAGAGATTTAATAGGTGTTGAGTGAACTTCAAGTGCCGAGCAAGATTCAAGTGCTGAGTGATAAGTGATGTTGATTCACTATAGGTGCTGAGTAAAGTATAGATGTCGAGCGAAACAAAATCACTATAGGAGTCGAGTGAGATAGAATTCCTACATGTGTTGAGCATCAACAAGTAGTAAGTTTTGAGTAACATAGAATCAACATATGAGTTTTTGCCTTCAAAAACTTAGATCTAAACCATTTTTGAGCTGACTTAGGATGAATCTCGAAGGATCTTGAAGATAAGATCGAATCTTTTTCATTTCCTATGAAATATACATGCAACCAATAGAAAAAGTGAATGAATTGAGTGGGAAAAGAAGAATGAATATTGATCATAGATTCATACCTAACCCTAAGTCTTTGAAGCCTTTAAAAGAAGGACGAAACCCCATTGTGTGTATGCATGAGTAAGAGTTTATGGGTGAATTTTAGTGAAGTTTAGAGGGGTGTTTAAAGACTTAGACAGAGCAGAATAATATTGTAGAATTTAGTTGTTCAAGAATAGAGTATCAGAATTTCGAGGAGAGATATATCAAATCAAGGAAGGATCATAACAGACAAGGTAGAACAAGGATCTGGAATCAAAAATTGAAGATTGCAAGTCATTAGGTCAAGACTTTCTAATACTCTCTAGCCATTGTATTAGGAATGAAAATCCTATAATGATAGGTTGGTCTAATAGCCATGTTGTAAGCCTTTCAATAAGGTGCTAAATCCTTTAACAGGGTAACATTCCAAGTGAGTGTTTGTAAATCCTTTAACCAGGTCATTTTTAACGGGTGTAAAGTCTTTAACAAGGCAGGCCTTTAACAAGGCAGACCATTGGAAGTGGTCAAAATTTGTAACCTTAAACAGTTACATATTGCTGCAGTGATACTTTGTGGGTGTCATCCCCACCCCAGTTTTACCTTCTCATTTTTGGAGGGTTCTGGGTTACCAATTTCTTGTGTTATCCATTTTCATGCATGTTTTTACTTTCATGTTTATTAGATGAATTAGATGCATGTGAATGATTTCAGCTAAAAGGGTTTTAAAAGGTTAAAAGCTAGTTACTTCTTATTCACCCCCCTGAAGTAAATCTTCTCACTTGTAAATTCCAACAGAGTCTCGGAGTCATCATAAAAAAATCCATACTATTCATGCTATAATACTTGTCTACTTTCAAATTTTGTGCATGAGTTTTGGCCTGCATATTTTAGATGTCCTCATATAAGCCTAACATTACCTTGTTCCCTTGTTGAATCTTCTTAATATATTCATCAATCTTGTTGAGATCTTCCTCTATATAGACATTAAGTAGCATTCAATGTCTTTTCCCTTTTATTATCCATAATACCTCTAGGTCATTTCTCTAGGTTGAAACTTTGTCCATCAACTCAAAATATTGGTTGTCCATTGTTACAATTTTTTCTACATTTCTCTATATGCTATGTAATAAATGGATGTTGGCCTCTATAATCTCTACTCCCTTGATTTCAAAATTGTGGCAAAAAATCTTGCACGCATTCGAAAATGAATCATCAGGTTTCATGGTCAGAGCTTATTTTTTGAGGGCAACTGTTAGAGCATCCTCTAAGTGATCTTGGTCAATGGACCCCACCACGTCTTTTACAAACTCCTGCAAGACATAATTGTCTTCCCAAAATTTGGATCTCTTCTTCTCCACTATTAAATTATTGGAATAGCTTCTCCAAACCCAAGGTTATCAATTATTTCGTGGTGTCCTTGGTTGGTTTCCCCAATACAACTTCTTGGATCTGAAAGTCCTAAGGTCTAATATCCTTTGGATTGGCATGGAGAAATGGAATAGCTATGTGTGCTACCATGTCATTCTGCATGTTCTTTGAAATAAAATTCATTCAATGTACCTCCCCCAAGGGGGACACTTTTGTATGCATAGCCTATGTTAAAAATTTTAATGCCTCCTCTAGGGTTTGTATATATCTCCTCTACCAGGTCTCTACTGCCCATGTCAATCATGTCAGGGTTGTACCCATTGAAGACATATCATGTCTATATGATGACTCTATCATGGTTGTCAATCCCTTTCCCTTGTCTATGGTCTTTGGAGTTTCCTCGGCATTTGTCTCTTCCATAGTAGATGTAACCATTATCATTGTGGGAATGAAGGAAGATGATTTTTCATGACTCTAAAATGACATAAAAATCAATCTATTTTAATGCATATATAACATATTAAAATTTATAAAGATCTTATCCATGCTAATCAATATACATTTTATATTAATCTTATAATAAAAAGAATCAAATTTTATATATATATATATACACATCCTTATATATATAATTACAATTGAAATATAAAATAATACATTACAAGAAAAATAGAAATAGATTGATAAAAGTATAATATAATTATAAATAATAGTTCACAATAATTAATATTTCTAAATCATAATGATAAATTATTATAATAACATGTTAAAAGAGTGTGATTAAGAGTTACGTCCAAATCTTCTTCACTTGTGTATTTGAAGGCAACATATATAATCAAATAAATATAAGATAATCAAGGGAGGGGAAAGACATTCATATTGGAATCAAATGGGAGAAAATAACAATAATATATCTAGAGTCATTGTAGAAAACAAAAAAAAAGATCAAAAAAATAGTGAATAGGAAGATATCCCTAATAGAGAAGATTGAAGGAGGAAATATGATTCACATAAGGAGAGCTTACTCTAGATGAGCATTGTAGGCAGAACTCAGAGGATTGAATGATCAATAAAGATGAAAGTCAACATTCAAAAATTAATAACCAACCAATATCTTTAGCGATAATAAGGGAGAGACCATGTCATTAGTGCAGAGAAAAATGGAAACTTCCACCAAGGGAAGATACCTTACATTCATAGTCAATGTGAACATATAATTATTGAGACCAAATAATAAATACCATTGTTTTATATTGAGCATTCAGTGTATTTATACCACTTCTAGTATAATCAAACAAAATCCAATACACAACAAGGTTAAATCATGAGAATAATGGGGATGAAGGATGTTGAAGGAACAATCAACACTCCAAGTCAATGTTTCATTCATAGAACAAAGACAAATACTACTTTTAGAAGTAGAGGGAACCCATCAAAGTGATACATAGAGAAGAAGATAATTTGACAAATAATCGAATCATATTTGCATCTGCCAATCACAAGTAAGACTAAGTTCTACGTAGGGAGTCCATATTGTCATTAAGTATTGGATACATATACACAAGCACATATAGAATAAAATGAATGAATACACATGTGGACAACTAGACATGTAGAAAATATCATAGCCAAGCAGTCATAGCAAGAGTATTGCACAAAATAGTGAGCAATCACAAACAAGTAAATAAATATAACATACCATCATTCATGCTACTTACAAGATTACTAGCATTGTGAATGGAAGGACAACTGAGGGTGAGGAACAATATGGGATATCAACGTTGAATATTGAAGTCAGAAAGAGTTGAACACAAGCAAAAATAAGGAAATAATAAGTAATTAGAAATCCACCTCATACCAATTTCCTAGGGAGCATTTAGTAAATGGGTAAAAGCACAAACCTATGTCACCCTTTTGTAAAGGAAAAGGCTAACAAAAGTATAACCGTTAACCTTCAATGACATAAAATTGGTATTATAATTTTGAATTTGAAAATGAATTAAACTAATGAAATGTGTAGAAATGGATGAATTTTAGGATTATAATTTTTAATAATTATTTGGAATAAGAATTTATATGTTTTCCTAATTTTTATAGATAATTTTTTAGGTGCTGAAAAATGCTAAAAATTAGGGTTCTAGTTCCCACCACAAAACTATATGGAAATAAACATATTTCCCTTTGATCTTATACTATGTTATAGATAACATATATATCTAGAACAATCAAAAATAAAAATTGGCTTTAGCCCTATATTTTCTCTTTTATACAAATTGAAATTTCAACTCACCTCAAATCGATAGTTTTCATTTCCCACCACATTTTTTGAAACAAATCTATTCTAACCTGGAGAAAAATTATACATTCTAGAAGAGGACTCTCTCCTCTAGAACGACATATAATTTTTAGATTTTTTTGATATGATTTAATATTTTTTTCTTTCTCAAAACCAACATCTTTTCGAGCGTTAAAATACGTGGTTGTGGAATTTTTTAATTACAATATACTATATCTAATTATAACACTATAAACTCTACATGAGAATATTCTTGACTCTGAGCTCCATAAAATGATATTTATATGTTACTAAACAAATATCATAAAAAATAGTAAGAGTTATTGAAATGCCACTTTTTTGAAATAATTTGATTTCTTTAGTAATTGGATACAAACTAGTACAAAACATACAGTTAATGGACATTTCCAATTGGAAAAGTGTGAGACCATATATAACTTAGCTAGAATGAATTTATCTAGATCATATGTTTAAAAATAAATAAATTTTAGATATAAATACTCAAATTCAGTCGTTCTGATATGTCAGCCTAAAAGGTGAAACAACTTTGTACTTTTACCCAAATAGATAAAGGAAACTAGTAAGGGATATGATATACATATCAAAAACCATCTTAAAGTTAAAACTAGAGGAAATAAGGGATTAGTAGAAATAGTAGACAGAGAACTAAATATCTTAAAGAGCATAAAATTGTGACTATAAGGTAAGTGAACTCAATGCTAAAAAAGAGAATTTTGTAATCATCAAATACATAGGAGAACTTTATGGTTCTCATAGAGATCAAGCAAACCCTTGGTAGAGGGCATCCATTTTGGATGTCAAGTTTCTCTAAAAAGAACTTGAAGAATTATAGGACATTCAAAGATGAACGATGGGATTTCCAAGGGAAATCCTAGAGAGAGATTCACAGAGAATCTCTTAGAGGCAATGTATATTATAGTGGTTAAACATATGCATATGTCAAAGATAAGAGACTTGGTTAGACGTGGGATCTCTAACAATTAGTGTTATACCACCAAGTAGTGTTATACCAGAGATCCTAAGAGGCCTTTAGAAGACACTCTTCACATAACGATTACCTAATCAAGAAGCAATTCTGACTAGAGGGTTAGGTTGTTTGAAAAGAGTTTCTTCCAAAGGATTAGGAGGGTTTAAAAAGGGTAGTATTTAGACTTGTACTTAATTAGGTCAACATCCCTAACATGTTCAATATGCATTTTTCTATGTTGTACTAGCTATTTGTTGTTGGTTCCAGCATTCATTTCTTTATCCTGAAGAGGGGACATTACATGGTTGCACTGTCGAGGGAGTCTTCTCCCTTGTTTCAATTATCAAACCCTCTTGTGGAGATTCCCCTGCACTAACCACTAGTTTTTCCCCCTCTACAATATATTGGCTTTGCTCTTCTAGCATGTGAGGGAGCACTTGTATAGTTTCCTTCTCTGCTAGAGGAAAAGGAGGTGTTTATGGCCATTTGGGAGGCAAAGGTTATATTACAACTAAACCCTATGGGAGAGGAGGTATTGAATTCCAGTCATTGCCTAATTTCTCTTGGCATGGTGTGTCCCTTATTTCTCCTTCCTCGAGATGCATTCTAACAAGAATCCATACAAAATTAGACAAATCAAACACATCTGATTTTCTCCCCAATTTAGACTCATTCTATCCCTCCTGTTCTTGATCTATGACATCTTCGATTTGGATGGGTTGATCCTATGTGGTTGGGGGTGTTTTTGTTGTGCTTCTTTGTCTTTCGTCTTCAGTAGCTCATGCTGACCATGTCCTCTTTCTAAGAGGGTGGGTGTCAATCTCATTTTCTTCTTTCTCTTCTTCCTCAACCTCTAGAATGGTCTCGGGGATCAAGGGAGAGATAGTTCTTTTCTTCTTCAACTTGCTTCTTTTCACTTCTACAATCATTGTCTCTTTTAAAATTCATTTCAAAATCAATGGGGAGGCTTTAGTTTGTACCAAAGGTTCTTCATCCTCTTCTTCTCTAGGCTTAGTGGACTTCATCTTCTTCTTGGCCTTTACCTTACTATCCTTTTGAATGCATGCCCCATTCGTCACATGTCAGTACATAGTCTTAGGCCTAACCACGGAATTTTTGTGATATGTAGCAATATTAACTTTAGTCCCTTTACCTTTCTATGGCATAGTAGGTGCATGCATATTTGAAACATTTAGTGCCCCATCCAAATGAAAAGGATTCTTAACTCATTCTTTTATCATCTTAATGACATGCCTAGCCTAGTGCTAGATATCATCATTCTCCTCTTTGTCCATCTCTATATTCATAATAGGACAAAAAATTATCTTGTCTCTATTGTAGAGGGGGTCCAGGATATTCAAGATATTCAGGCTATCCTTGTTTCATAACTTGAGGGATATATGTAGATTCAATGGCTTCTTCACTAGTGATAGAATCATCCTACAATAGTTCCTTATTTGAACTTCTACACAATTCAACCAATGATCTTCAACAATGGCATATGGGATGAACTCCTTCAATATAATCTGTTGGATCACCCCAATATTGTCGAAGTAAGGGCAGGGTACTAGATAATCATCCAAAGAATACTTATCCCATTCTATCTCATAAGTAGTGATGTCATGTTTATGTTTCCCCTCATAAGGCCCAATGGTCATTCACCACTACCATGTCTTCTTGTGAAACATTTGAACTCATTGAGGCCAATTTCTTGGAAATCTCCAAAAGTGCAAGCCTATTAGAAGGATTCTATGCATACTTCTTGGGGCATAGGAGAGTTCCATCCACTCATATGTATGTGAATGTGTTGATAAAATATCCACACACTTGTGTTACTTTAGTCACAGCTTCAATTAATAGTCTTTTCATGTAATCCCCTTCAATGAACCAGATTATTGTAAAAATGAAAGTGTCATTCACCAACTTGTATTTTGGGCTCTTATTTTGGTACCTTCTTCTGTACCAATCATGGGCACATAATGTAGGTCCATGTGTTGGGTTCTTGTAGACTACCTCTTTTCACCAGACTTGAATAGTTTATTTCCCTAGTGCCTAGCAAGTAGACCACGTATGATTTTATGTAGAAATGTTAATTTTCTTATACCAAAGTAAGTTGTTCATTCCAGGAAAATTTTATGATGATACACTAGTCAATTTGAGGTCCCTCTTCCTGATAGTCTCTATGAGTTATATACCCTTAGATCATATCTAGCTTGTCATGTCTCCTATTGCCTGGGGTCCTCGTGGTCAAATATATTTCTTATACTAGGTCTTTTATTGGCCATTAATTTTCTCTATACCACTTTTCCACTATGTCATGGGTGGTCTTCTAATATTGGTCGCTAACAGGTAGATGGAATACTTTCTCTGTCATTTGGTTGTGTATCCAACACAATCTCCCCAGTTTAACACTTGACCAGTTTCTCCTCAACCATGTAGTGTTGATCTAGTATCATGATCAACTTTGAGCACTATACCAATACTAGGTGTGATGTCGCATTCACCAAACTACTTGAAATAAGAGAGGATATCATCTTCGATCTCTCATGTGGCTTATTATTAAGCATGCAGAATGTATTCCAATATATATAGGCAAGTTCTATATCTCAGATCTCAGAGTGTACGTCTATGAACCTCAACTTCTTAGGGAAACCCTAGAACCTAAATGTCACTGGCTTGGGGTGGTCTTATTTATAGGCACTCAAATACAGAGGAGTGCACACCTACGTAAAGTGTGAAGGTGCGTGCCTTGCCATGTGCGATCATGGGATTAGGGCAGCACACCTAGTACACCTTCATGGGTACATTAGTGCGCTAGATGTGCACTAGCTGACTTAGTCCCAAAATATCCTTTCAGTTGCTAGTTCTTGAATGATGTGGAATGACTTGGCTCCTAAACCTAACTTGTAGTGTCTTCACTCCCTAAGGTACCTAAAAGACACCTTATTCTAAGGAGCAAGCTTCTAAGCTTGCGAAACCACAACAAATAGCCCAAACAAAAGGAAGAAATGACAAAGGCATTTCTTTATCAACAAGCAATATTCAAACGTGGGCCAAGCTAGGAATTAATTCATGATGTCATGAGAGGTTATTCAAAGACCTTGGCCCAAAACTTAAACCTTCAAACTTCACTCTCAGTGTGTGCTTAGAGTCTTAATTATATTAACTCACCTAAGCGCCAGCTACCACAAGTATTCAATAGTTTTAGAACAATAGGTCATTGTTTGGAAAGAGCCTCAAAAATATCCCCATGAATAAACTTTTGACCGTTGTATGACTAGCTCTTGATGTATCATTTTCTTGCATTTTATTTATTAGTGATTTGTTTATCGACTTTGTAGAGCTCAGGTGCTTCCACTTGATTCTTCTTTGAAGCTTGCTTTATCTAGCAAGGCAATGGTAATGTTGTGCTAGCCTTTCTTGATTTCTCTATTTATTAATGAAGTCCCTTTTACGACACCATTTTCCATTTTCCTTTTTCTTTTCTTTTCTTTTTTTGTCCTTTTCTCACACTTAGGATGTGCAATCAAGTTGTGGTGTTCTATCTTTCCAGATTCTTATCATATCGATGTCTTATGCGTTCCTCTTTTAGTAATCTTTGGGAAACTCACATGCCAACAAGTGACCTTGGTGTGATCATGGGGAAACCCTTTTCTCAAACTAGAGAGTTTTGAATTATCCTTGGTTACTACTTATCCAAGTTGAAAGCAAGTTAGGCATTCATTTATTTATATGAGTTATAGTGTTGAGTGATTGGCCTAGGATCTGAGTTAGGAGCTCAAAACCTCTGATTGCCTATGCACCTGTGCAAATTCATAATTTTGAAATTTCATAGTAGTAAAACTACACAACTAAGACCCTCCTACCACCACTCATGTTGAACATTTATTTATCATAATGAGAACAACATTAATCCTTACAAATTTCTCTCTTGAAAAGTTGATTCAGTTAACTAACTCCAAGGTTTCAGATGCCTATTTTTCAACCCACTTGGTAACTTGATTGATGATAAATGTGTTTTTTCACAAGGAGGCCTTTATTGGTATCTGTAAATTATGTAGAACTTGGAAAAATTGTAACCACAAACCAATATATTTTTTGTATTTTAGATTTTATGATGAATGCAAGTTTCTAACAATGCAACTATATGAATTCCTATTATAACCACATGTTCAAAAATAAAATAACTAAGATAGAGTAATGAGAAGTTAAAGAAAATTGCTGAAAATGAAATTCCTAACAAAAATAAGTCATAGTAACAATGTGTTTGCAAATTAAATCTTCAAAAGGATCAAGAAGGAAACCAATGAAATTAGGAGCAACGTGTCCTTAACATCATCGATGTAATTGCTAAAGGAACTAATAAAAATTGTATGATGTTTCATGATTCATCAAATCATGCACCAATGAATAGTGTGTGTATACGAGACAAGTCGCTATGAAAAATTCTAGAATGATCCTTTCTCCAATTTGTCATCGACAAATTTGATAAACACCAAAACTAATTAATTGTATGAGAATTAACATACAAAACAAATATTGGCTCCATTGTTATTCATGAACATGAAATTCATAAAGGAAATGCACATTCTAGCAAGAAATGCTACACACTTAATGAGAGAATGAATAGAATACTTTATTCATCAAAATACTAGCCTTGAATACATTTTACATATTTTTATTTATAAGAAACCTCATCCTTCATGCAATTTTGGAATCTAGGGTTTTTTTCCTTGTAAAAAGCATGCTAAAATTATTGACTTTAAGAAAATTATATACACACAGACTCCTAACTAGGTGCTAAGTAGGTCTACACTTTTTATTTTATTAATTACATGATGCATGAACCTTTACATGACTCTAAAACTATCAAAGAAGAAATATATAAGAAGAGAGAACACTTTAGATGACCTGGGAGTCTTTGGAACTTCTAAACATGAAAACTCAATCTTCTATGTGTCTCTCGACTAGTTAAGGTGTCGCCAAAATGTGTTTGTGATGCATAAAATGCTCAAAAAATGGATCTAGAAGTAAACTATTAGTGCCACCATAATTGATAAAAATTGTTAGCACACTTATGCACCTTGAGTTATCACAAGGTACAAAATGGCAAGATTTTTCTAAGTCCCAAAAATTCAATTTCTAGCATATGGGTTTTCTTCACTCTCTACCAAAATGATGTCTGGATGTGCCACCTTAAACTTCTTGATGGTGGTAGCAATCTCCTATGGATCTGGTTAGGCAGGGGCTTGATACTTTCCTCTCACTTCTCTGTGAAAATCCTAGACCTCTTGCCTTACTTTGACAAAATCCTATCTTGGAGTCAAATTCCTTCAATGTTTCTTTGGCTTTAAATATGTAGTGCACATCATCCTTAGAGGAAACCCGCTTCAAAATTTTCCTTAAATTTTTGTATAACTACTTCCATTGAGCATAGATGAGTCATGGATTCATCATAAAAATCCTCTAGACTAGTCATGATATAATACTTGTCTACTTCCAAAATTTGGGCTTGAGTTTTGGCTTTCATATCTTGGATGTCCTCATATAAGGCCAACATGACCTTGTTCCCTAATTGAATCTTCTCAATCTACTCATCAATATTTTTGAGTTCTTCCCCTGTATAGACATTAAGCAGTATTCAGTATATTTTCCCTTTTCTTATCCGCAATGCCTCTACATTATTCATTGAGGTGGACACTTCATCCATCAACCCAAAGTCTTGGTTGACCATTGTTGCAAGCCTTTTTGAAATTCTTTGTATGCTATGTAATAAATGCATGTTGGCCTCTATGATATCTACTCCTTTATCCTCAAAACTATGGTGTCATCTCTTACACACATCCAAAAATGAATCACTAGGTTTTGTAGCTAGAGCTCATTGTTTGAGGGTGTTAGTTATAGCATCCTCTAGGTGATCTAGGTTAGTGGGACACGCCACCTCTTTTACAAATTCCTACAAGACATCATTTATTCATCTCAAAATTTGGAGCTCTTCTTCTCCACTGTCCACCTATTGGAACACCTACTTCAAACCCAAGGTTGTCAATGCTTTAGCATTATCCTTGGTTGGTTTCCCCAATACAACTTCCTAGATCTAAATTTTTTGAGGTGTAATAACCTCTAGATTAGCATGGAGTGGGGGAATGGATACATGTGCTACCATGTGATCCTGCCTATTCATCAAAATAAAAGCCATTTGATGTGGTGACCCTAAGGGGACCACTATTATACACATGCCATGTGTCAAAACTTATAATCCATTCTCTAGGGTTTGTATAAAGCTCCTTTTTTGGGTCTCTATTTCCCATGTCAACCATGTCGAGTTTGTACCTATTGAAGACATATCCTAGCTAGATGACATTACTATCATGATTTCCAATGCCTTCCCCTTGTCTATGCTCTTTGGAGTTTCCTCTATCCTTGGTTGTTCCAGACTAAATGTAACCATTATTTTTGTACCAATGGAAAAATATGGTTGCACTGTTAATGGAGTCTTATCCTTTGTTTCAACTACCAAACCCTCTTGTGGAGCTTCCTCTACATTAACTATTAGTGACCCCCCCCCTCTATAATACTCTAGGTTCACTCTTCTAGCACAGGAGGGAGAACTTATACATTTTCTTGCTCTGGCAAAGGCAGAGGAGGTATTTATATCCTTCTGGAAGGTAGAGGAAGTATTCCAACTAGACCCTACATGAGAGGAGGCATTGAATTCTAATCATCTCCTAATGGCTCCTAGCTTGGTGTGTCTCTTATTTCTCCTTCCTCCAGATGCATCCCAATGGGCATCTAATCAAAATTAGACAAATCAAACACATCGGATCTACTCCCCAATGTGGACTCAATTCATCCCTATTGTGCTTGATCTATGACATCTTCAATTGGGATGGGTTGATCTTGGGTGGCTAGGGGTGTTTATGTTGTGCTTCTCCATCTCTCCCCTTTAGTGGCCCATGCCGATTGTGTCACCATATTAAGAGGGAGGGTATTAATCTCATTCTCCTCTTTCTCTCTTCCTCACCCTCTAAAATGATCTTGAGGATCTAAGGTGAGGCAGCAATTTTCTTCTTCAACTTCCCTCTTTTCACTCCTACAATGACTATCTCTATTTTGGTTCATTTCAAAATTAACGAGGAGGCTTCAATTTGTACCTAAGGTTCTTCAACCTATTATTCTTCAGTCTCATTGGACTTCCTCTTCATCTTGGCCTTTACCTTAATGTCCTTTTGAAGGTAGGCCACATCCCTCACCTATCAATACATAGTTTTGGGCCTAACCGAGGTCTTTTCCTAATATGTAGGGACAACAAATTTGGTCCCTTTACCTTTCTCCATCCTAGAAAATGCCTATAGATTTGAAACATTTGGTACTGCGTCCAAATAGAAATGCTTCTTAACACATTATTGTGTCATCTTAATGACATGCCTAGCTCAATGTTGCATATCATCATTCTCCTCTCGTCCCATCTTTGCGTTCATAATAGGTCAATAAAATTTTAAGTCTCTATTGTAGAGGGGGTCTAGGATATTCGGGCTATCCTTGTTCCATACCTTGAGGGGTATGTGTAGGTTCAGTGCCTTCTCTACTAGTGATATACTCATCCTATAATAGTTCCTTAGTTAAACTTCGTAGTCATCTACATAATTCAACCAATGATCTTCAACAGCGGCATCTAGGATAAACTCCTTTACTATAATCTATTGGATCATCCCAATATTGTCAAAGTAAGGGTGGGGTATCAAATAATCATACAAAGGATCTTATCCCATTCTATCTCATAGGTAGCAATGTCTATTTCTATTTCACCTCATAGGGCCCTAAGTTGATTGGTCACACGCATGTCTTCCTATGAAACTTTCAAACTCTCTCATATACCAAGGTCAATTTATTGGAAATATCCAAAATCATAAGCCTATCCAAAGGATAGAATGGAAGCTTCTTGGGGCATAAGATACTTCTAGCTACCTGGATGTATCTGAATATGTTGAACTGGAAAAAATATCCACCCACTTGTGTTACTCTAGTCACGGCTTCAGTGGATAGTATCTTCACATAATCCCCTTTAATGAGCTGAATTATAGAAAAAATGATGGTGTCATTCACCAACTTGTATTCTAGTTTTTATCTAGTAGCTTCTTATATACCAAGTGTGGGTACACAATGTAGAGTTATGTGTTGGGTTCCTGTAGACTAACTCTTTACATCATATCTGAATAGCTCATTGCCCTAGTGGCTAGCAAGTAGACCACATATGACATCATGTAGAAGTGTGGATCTACTTGTATATACCAAAGTTAGATGTTCATCCAAGGAACAACTGATGATGGTTCCCTGGTCAATTTTGAGGTCCCTCTACATGATGGTCTCTATGAAGTGCATCATCCAAGTCTCGAAGTGACTTTCCATAGGAAGTCCTATTACTCTACTTAATAGAATGATGTTATACCCAATGTCATCGATCATATACCCTGGGGTCATATCTACCTTGCCTGCTCTCATGTTTCTTGATGCCCTAGTGATCAAATATCTTTCTTATACTAGTTCTTTTGCTACACGTTCATTTTCCATGTACCACATGTCAAGTGATCTTCTAATATTGGTCAATTATAGGTAGGTTGAAAACTTTCTCTATGTTATCTAGTTGTATATCCAATACAATATCCCCAGTTACACTCTTGACCACTCTCTCCTTGAGCACATAGTGTTGAGCTAGTGTCATGATCAGCTCTAAGGACTACATCGACACTAGTTGTGATGTTGCATTCACCAAAATGCTCAAAATAAGAGAGGATATCATCTATGACCTCTCATGTGTCTTTTTTCATAGCTCGAGGAATTATAATCTATATGTCCAAGTTCTATATCCTAGATCTTGGAGTGTGCATCTATGAACCTCGGCTTCTTAGGGACACCCTAGATCTTGAATGTCGCTAGCTTGGGGGTAATATTTTCTGCTATAGACGATGAATATTTCATTGTACCCTACACAAAAATGAAAACTATTACTATACTACATCTAGGAAGCCTACATGACATTTGATGATCAAGGAAAAACTTGTGAAAACTGACGAATTATAAAATTTGACAAAAGGCAAAAATTGCGCACCAACACACCTAGCACACCTATGAAGGTTTGTAAGGTGCACCAAGTGTACTGGCAAGAGCAAGTGAGTGTCTAGGCATTGACACTATGTGCTTAATGCAGTTGTGCATTTTCTCAGGTGTGTAAGGTGTGCAATTATGCAACATTATTTGTGCATAAGTAGCAAGTGATATGGTCAACTGAGGAAATTGTGTGCATGTAGTGCACATGCACACATGCAAGGTTCCATTGGATTATTATCTCTGTGTTCATTTGCGTAGAGTTGCAAAGGTCTTGGATGTGTGATGGTGCGATTATGTAATGGTGGACAAGTCTAGAGCTCTCAAAGAATAATGAGTACACTAGGGGGGGGGGGGGGGGGGGGGGGGGGGGTCTTATTTATAGGCACTAGTGTATAGAAGGGTGCATATTATGCACCTTTTCAAGGTGCATTCCTTGGCAAGGTGAAATCATGGGATTTCTTCTTGCACCTTCATAGGTTTGCTAGTGCACTAGATGTGCACTAGGTGACTTAGTCCCAAAATGCTCTTTTCAGATTATAGTTCTTGAATGACACAGACTAACTTGGATCCTAAACCTAACCGACAATAGCTCTGCTCCTTGAGGCACCACAAAAGACACCTTATTATGAGGAGTAAGATTCTTGGAGTCAAAAGAAGAAAGGGGGTCCTCATTTCCAAGTCAAAAATAGGGTGTGCATTGTGAAGCCACAACAAATTCCCCCATCAAATTTAATTTTAATACATGCCCATGGAAGGAAAAACAAAACCAAAACAATGCTCATATTCATAACCTTACCCACGGACTTAGAGACATCAATCTTAAGATTCCAATATTTTTAAATTCTTACATCTTTATCCTTGTATAGAGTCCTTAGTTTATTCTTTAAGACATTATGGAGAAGATTGATATTCTCCCCAATGGTCCTAAAAATATATCAGTGATAAAATTGGGGGGGGACACTTTCTCTCTAAAATTTTGTTATTGCATTATTTATTGTAGACTTAAAACAAAATGAGCAACACTAATGAACCGTAGAGATTCAAAAATCTGGATAGATGGAGGAGGACAACACTACATAAAGAACTCTTGGATTGTACTAGGAAACACCCAACAAAGATTCTAACTTTAGAGTATCCTAGACCAAATCTTCCCTGAAGAAGCTAAAAATTAATGAGGATATAAGAAATAGATTCCTTGGCCTCCATACATAGGTAGCACTTGTTAGGGGAGAAAATCCTCTTTTGAAAAGATTGTCAATAGTAAGAACTTTATTCTAAAGAAAAACCACTAAAATATATTAATTTAGGGGTAAGAATCTTCACCTATGAAACCACCTAGAAAGGAGGCAATTCATGGGAAAGAGAAAGAAAATAGGCAGTTGAAGACACCAAGTACCAATTTTTGAGAGTAGAAGACCTCATAAGAGTCTTGAACCTTTGAATAAATAATCCATGTGTTATGAGAATACTACACCAATGAAAGAGCATCATCAATATTTGAGATATTGACCCAATGTTTCCTCTACCAATATCCACAAACCAAAGAGCCAAAGGATGCCTTGAAAATTTCCTTAAAGGGAGAAAAGGTAGAGAAACTAAAAAGAGGTTGATCAAGGAGTCAAAAGTCTTCCCAAATGATTATTTCTACCATTCCATTCTTCCATCTAGTTCTGAGGGTAGCTATATTTTGGATCTTCTAGATGTCATTCCAAAGGAAAGCTTCATTGACAGTGGTTTGAGAGTTAAAGAATTCATCCAATAAAGAGAAGTAGAAGAGATAATTACTTCTCCAGATTCAGTTCCATTCCTTACAATCTCCAAAAAATCTCCAAATCTATATAGTTGGCAAGGGCTTTAATGATTTGTTTTAACTTTTATTAAATTGAGAATTTATCAAAATAGAAAAAGGAACCCATTATATTTGTCAAACATTTGATAGGAGGTGCAATAGCAAGCCTAACTACAATTTGCTTGTTGATTTTAAATTTTGAAAGCATAGAAGAAAATGATGTTGCAGACAAAATGATATTGTCTATGCATTGAGAGCACAAAATTTATGGTGATTTTTTGTCCCTTCTTATCTTTGATAGCACAACCTACAATTAATATTAAAGGATGGATTGCTAACTATGGCAGACGGAAGGAAAAAAAGAAAGAAAAAAGAATTAGCACATTGTAAAAATATTGCAACGTCATATTATAGGCAAATGTTGCTACCTAGTTAGACATTAAAGAATGAACTATGGAGTATACACACACACACACCCACACTAAAGAAATGGGTAAAAGACTTGTGTAATACAGATCATAATGTACATGAGATACCCACAAACCCTCTTTGTGTTGTTCAAACAACATAGAATAATCATTTATGTACAGCAATATTTCTCACCATAATTGTATCTAGGTTGGCATGATATGGCCAATCTATATACAAATACAAAACAACATATCACAAAATATTAAACCCTAAATCTCAACATATCACTCGTGACCAAAGAACAACTAATATAATTATGTTCCTCTTTAGAAATAATGTAATTGTGTTTAGTTTTCTGAAACTCCATGATAATTTGAGATTTTGTATTTAACTGGCACTTTGAATAAGTTGTTGTAAACATGCTTAAGGAAACTCTACTTGTGGTGAGGTCAACTAAACTTAAAAAGCACTCAACAGTTCTAATTCCTAAAATTATCTATGGACTTTCTAAAATTAGAACCTAAATTATAGACCGAAGCGGTCCTAAGCTCAAAACCTCAAGAATCGTCATAAATAGAAGGGAATAAGCCACAAATATCAAATATGTTAGTAAAATTGGAAAACCTCCAATGAGACAAAATATAATGAACTTGTAACTACAAGCACTCATATTTTTTCACGCAAGCTTTGAAAATATCATGTCTACGAGGAACAAAATTTGTTGAAACAAAAACTTGGATTTGAGTATAATGTAGAGAATGAAATACTCACAATTTCTATGTGATTGGTTAAACAAAACCTACAAGTAGTCATGGCTCCACAAAATTCTACCCTTCTTCTCTTCAAATTACAAATCACAACACTCTAATTACTCCAATATGTCGTTCGCATTCACTTTGTGGACAAATTCCTCTAAATATTATAATTTGTAGTGTAAGTCCAGTGAAATGAATTTTCTACGCCACAACAATCTAAACATTTGGTCACAGAATTTTCAAAGTAAAATCACAAATTATTGTTATAGTTGAGAGTGTAAAATTGCGACTAGTAGGGCAAAGTTAAACATAAATGGATCTGTGATATGAATATCAGGATTTAAATTATCTCCTACTTATCAATTGATGAGATTAAGGGGCTTTCTAATGAATGTTTCATAAGGCACAACACTTGGTGAAGGTTTTGCAAATGGGGTTGCAAGCTTTGGGTTTAACTATGGAGGAAACTCCGTAGTTAAGTTCGCTCAGGCTGGAGTAGTACTGGGATGGGTGACCTCTCTGGAAGTCTCCGTGCTTCACCCCTATGAGCATCACCTAGATCCAATGAGTGCTAAGTGTTCCATTTATTCTCGTGAGAGATGGATTCATGTTGAATCACTACTCATGAAATATGGGTCATCGAGTTTGACTCAAAATCACATAGTTAAATCCTGATATTCATATCATAATTTGACTAGCTGTGGAAATTATCTCCTACTTATCAATTGATGAGCTTAAGGGGCTTTCTAATGAATGGTTCATAAGGCACAACACTTGGTGAAGGTTTTGCAAATGGGGTTGCAAGCTTTGGGTTTAACTATGGAGGAAACTCCGTAGTTAAGCGCGCTCAGGCTGGAGTAGTACTGGGATGGGTGACCTCCCGGGAAGTCCCCGTGCTTCACCCCTGTGAGCATCACCTAGATCCAATGAGTTCTAAGTGTTCCATTAATTCTCGTGAGAGATGGATTCATGTTGAATCACTACTCATGAAATATGGGTCATCGAGTTTGACTCAAAATCACACAGTTAAATCCTGATATTCATATCACAATTTGACTGGCTGTGGAAATTATCTCCTACTTATCAATAAATGGATTTGATACTACATAATGAAAATTTTGTAGATAGTTTTTTTCGCTTGTATAGCATTTTGGTAAATCGAAATGTAGATAACAAAGATAAGCAAGTAAACAGTTGTATCATTTATGCACATTTAGTGATCTCCTACGATCTATATTAAATGACATAATAGCACTGACAATGATAGTAGAATTTTTTTCCTAATTAAAATTTGAAAATGTCAATTTTCTTCTTACCTTTTTCAAATAGAACCAATAGAAATATAAATAAATAGTACTAATTAAATTTATTAGATATATCAAAATTATCTAGAAGATAGAAATTAACTTTTAAAAAACTCAAAACTTATTAATCTAATTTAAAAAAATTAACTAATAAAATCTCATTATTAGTTTAATTTTATTTTAAAAATAACTAATAAATGGAGTAGTATCATGTTTATGACAAGAAATAAAAATAATAAGCCACAAAGATAAATACATGCAAAATTTTAACCTTATAAATACACCATGACATAACTCCAAATTAAACTATATGTAAAGAAAAGGAGCATGCACTTAAACACAAAAGCAAATATTGCAGATCTTGTAATTGGGTTGTGACATGGGTGAAGCCACGTCAAATTATTCTTTAGTATAGGAAAGTGTAGGCAAACGTCTATTATAAATTTGGTATGGGCCAACATCCACCGACAAATAGTATTTTGGGGAAAGGGAATTTTAAAAAAATCACATGTACCTTCTCTAGGCATAAATAAATGAGGCCTATATTCACCCTTTGTACTTTTCTAATGTCAATAAATTCTCCACAACTTTATACTCATAAATAAAGATAGTGTCTATTTCAAATATTAGGTGAATAAAATAAATTTTGCCCAATAAATTTATATTTATCCATTGTGAGATATTAGGATGATATAACTTTTTAATTGGAAAGTTATATTGATTTGAATTTAGATAGAAATGGTTAAACTATCTAATAATATATTTTATTCACTAACATTTTCTTAAGGTTGAGGAGGGAGGGTTTACTTGTAATAGAGTTGTGAGAATTTCTATTCAAATATTATTTTGTATCAAAATTTATTTGATTATTCATTAAAAGATAGGGTTAGTCTTCTTTATTCTATTTTCTTTGTGAAACGATTATTTTGAACTTTCTTATTAGCATAATTATATAATTACAATAAGTATATTACATCTATCCAATTCATCTATTTTTTATTTACTTAGGTAAATTAGGAAATAAGAATGCATTTAAGTCCTTTGATTGATATGTTTTTTTGGCTCCTTCTACTAATTCATCCCTTCAATAATTTGTAGTCATGTCCCAACTTTATTTCATAGGGATGAATTTACTTGGCACCTTTGCTCCTAAATGTTGAGTTAGTCTTATTGTTCACCATTACTCTAGAATGCTTGTCATAGTGAATTATATTTATGGCTTGAAGTATACGTTATGGTTTGTTTATTTTACTATGTAAACTTTGAAAGTTGAAACTAGATTATCATTTCATCTACATTTGAATCATATTTGTATCTTGGTGTTTCTCATAAAAAGTTCTTTATTAAATCTAACATGAAATCAAATTTTGAAAATACCCAACCCTAAACCCTTTTATACAAGTATTAAACCACTTTAGGGTTATAACATGTCAGCTATAAATTAGCCATAACTTTAGTGGCAAATCTACGAATAGTACCAAAAAAAAAAATTTAGGGCGATGCCCCAAACCCCACTAATTATGGAGTATGTATAGTACTTTCCTGATCAGTCACCATAATCTAACAATCTCCCACTTGGCGACTAATCAGGCTCCATAGTCAATAACAATTCATGGACATGAAATTCATAAAGGAAATGCACATTCTAGCAAGAAACACTACACACTTAATGAGAGCATGAATAGAATACTTTATTCATCAAAATACTAGCCTTGAATACATTTTACATATTTTTATTTATAAGAAACCTCATGCTTCATGCAATTTTGGAATCTAGGTTTTTTTTCCTTGTAAAAAGCATGCTAAAATTATTGACTTTAAGAAAATTATATACACACAGACTCCTAACTAGGTGCTAAGTAGGTCTACAATTTTTATTTTATTAATTACATGGTGCATGAACCTTTACATGACTCTAAAACTATCAAAGAAGAAAGATATAAGAAGAGAGAACACTTTAGATGACTTGGGAGTCTTTGGAACTACTAAACATGAAAACTCAATCTTCTATGTGTCTCTCGACCAGTTAAAGTGTCGCCAAAATGTGTTTTTAATGCATAAAATGCTCAGAAAATGGATCTAGAAGTAAAATGTTAGTGCCACCATAATTGATAAAAATTGTTAGCAAACTTATGCATCTTGAGTTATCACAAGGTCCAAAATAGTAGGATTTTTCTAACTCCCAAAAATTCAATTTCTAGCATCTGGGTTTTCTTCACTCTCTACCAAAATGAAGTCTGGATGTGCCACCTTGAACTTCTTGATGGTGGTAGCAATCTCCTATGGATCTGGTTAGTTAGGGGCTTGATACTTTCCTCTCACCTCTTTGTGAAAATCTTGGACCTCTTGCCTCACTTCGACAAAATCCTATCTTGGAGTAAAATTCCTTCAATGTTTCTTTGGCTTTGAATATGTAGTGCACATCATCCTTAGAGGAAACCCACTTCAAAAATTTTGATGAATTTTTGTACAACTACTTACATTGAGCATAGATGATTCTTGGATTCATCATAAAAAATCTCCAGACTAGTCATGATATAATACTTGTCTACTTCCAAAATTTGGAACTGAGTTCTAGCTTTCATATCTTGGATGTCCTCATATAAGACCAACATGACCTTGTTCCCTAATTGAATCTTCTCAATCTACTCATCAATATTGTTGAGTTCTTCCCTTGCATAGACATTAAGCAGTATTCAGTATATTTGCCCTTTTACTATCTACAATGCCTCTACATTATTCATCGAGGTGGACACTTCGTCCATTAGCCCAAAGTCTTGGTTGACCATTATTGCAAGCCTTTCTAAAATTATTTGTATGCTATGTAATAAATGCATGTCGGCCTCTATGATATCTACTCCTTTATCCTCAAACCTATGGTGTCATCTCTTACACACATCCAAAAATGAATCACTAGGTTTTGTAGCTAGAGCTCATTGTTTGAGGGTGTTAGTTATAGCATCCTCTAGGTGATCTAGGTTAGTGGGACACACCACCTCTTTTAAAAATTCCTAAAAGACATCATTTAGTCATCTAAAAATTTGGAGATCTTCTTCTCCACTGTCCATCTATTGGAACACCTGCTTCAAACCCAAGGTTGTCAATGCTTTAGCATTATGCTTGGTTGGTTTCCCCAATACAACTTCCTAGATCTAAAAGTTTTGAGGTGGAATAACCTCTAGATTAGCATGGAGTGGGGGAATAGATACGTGTGCTACCATGTTATCCTACCTATTCATCAAAATAAAAGCCATTTGATGTGGCTACCCTAAGGGGACCACTATTGTACACATGCCATGTGTCAAAACTTATAATCCCTTCTCTAGGGTTTGTATAAAGCTCCTTTTTTGGGTCTCTATTTCCCATGTCAACCATGTCGGGTTTGTACCTATTGAAGACATATCCTGGCTAGATGACATTACTATCATGATTTCCAATGCCTTCCCCTTATCTATGCTCTTTGGAGTTTCCTCTATCCTTGGTTGTTCCAGACTAAATGTAACCATTATTTTTGTAGGAATGGAAAAATATGGTTGCACAATCAATGGAGTCTTATCCTTTGTTTCAACTACCAGATCCTCTTGTGGAGCTTCCTCTACATTAACTATTAGTGACTCCCCCTCTACAATACTCTAGGTTCACTCTTCTAGCACAGGAGGGAGAACTTATACATTTTCTTGCTCTAGCAAAGGTAGAGGAGGTATTTATAACCTTCTAGGAGGCAGAGGAAGTATTCCAACTAGACCCTACATGAGAGGAGCCATTGAATTCTAATCATCTCCTAATGGCTCCTAGCGCGGTGTGTCTCTTATTTCTCCGTCCTCCAGATACATCCCAATGGGCATCCAATCAAAAATTAGACAAATTAAACACATCGGATCTACTCCCCAATGTGGACCCAATTCATCCCTGTTGTGCTTGATCTGTGACATCTTCAATTGGGATGGGTTGATCTTGGGTGGCTGGGGGTGTTTATGTTGTGCTTCTCCATCTCTCCCCTTCAGTGGCCCATGCCGATTGTGTCACCATATTTATTAAGAGGGAGGGTATTAATCTCATTCTCCTCTTTCTCTCTTCCTCACCCTCTAAAATGATCTTGAGGATCTAAGGTGAGGCAGCAATTTTCTTCTTCAACTTCCCTCTTTTCACTCCTACAACGACTATCTCTATTTTGGTTCATTTCAAAATTGATGGGGAGGCTTCAATTTGTACCGAAGGTTCTTCAACCTATTATTATTCAGTCTCATTAGACTTCCTCTTAATCTTGGCTTTTACCTTAATGTCCTTTTGAAGGTAGGCCACATCCCTCACCTATCAATACATAGTTTTGGGCCTAACCGAGGTCTTTTCCTAATATGTAGGGACAACAAATTTGGCCCCTTTACCTTTCTCCATCCTAGAAAATGCCTATAGATTAGAAGCATTTGGTATTGTGTCCAAATGGAAATGCTTCTTAACACATTATTGTGTCATCTTAATGACATGCCTAGCTCAATGCTGCATATCATCATTCTCCTCTCTTCCCATCTTTGCATTCATAATAGGTCGATAAAATTTCATGTCTTTATTGTAGAGGGGGTCTAGGATATTCGGGATATCCTTGTTCCATACCTTGAGGGGTATGTGCAGGTTCAATGCCTTCTCTACTAGTGATATACTCATCCTATAATAGTTCCTTAGTTGAACTTTGTAGTCATCTACAGAATTCAACCAATGATCTTCAACGGCGGCATCTAGGATAAACTCCTTTCCTATAATCTATTGGATCATCCCAATATTGTCAAAGTAAGGGTGGGGTATCAAATAATCATCCAAAGGATCTTATCCCATTCTATCTCATAGGCAGCAATGTCTATTTCTATTTCACCTCATAGGGCCCTATGTTGATTGGTCACACGCATGTCTTCCTATGAAACTTTCAAACTCTCTCATATACCAAGGTGAATTTCTTGGAAATCTCCAAAATCACAAGCCTATCCAAAGGATAGAATGGAAGCTTCTTGGGGCATAAGATACTTCTAGCTACCTAGATGTATGTGAATATGTTGAACTGGAAAAAATATCCACCCACTTGTGTTACTCTAGTCACGGTTTCAGTGGATAGTATCTTCACATAATCCCCTTTAATGAGTTGAATTATAGAAAAAATAATGGTGTCATTCACCAACTTGTATTCTAGTTCTTATCTAGTAGCTTCTTATATACCAAGTGTGGGTACACAATGTAGAGTTATGTGTTGGGTTCCTGTAGACTAACTCTTTACACCAGATTCGAATAGCTCATTGCCCTAGTGGCTAGCAAGTAGACCACATATGACATCATGTAGAAGTGTGGGTCTGCTTGTATATACCAAAGTTAGATGATCATCCAAGGAACAACTGATGATGGTTTCCTAGTCAATTTTGAGGTCCCTCTACGTGATGGTCTCTATGAAGTGCATCATCCAAGTCTCGAAGTGACTTTCCATAGGAAGTCCTATTACTCTACTTAATAGAATGATGTTATACCCAATGTCATCGATCATATACCCTTGTGTCATATCTACCTTGCATGCTCTCATGTTTCTTGATGCCCTAGTGATCAAATATCTTTCTTATACCAGTTCTTTTGCTACACGTTCATTTTCCATGTACCACCTGTCAAGTGATCTTCTAATATTTTTCAATGATAGGTAGGTTGAAAACTTTCTCTATGTTATCTAGTTGTATATCCAATACAATATCCCCAGTTACACTCTTGACCACTCTCTCCTCAGGCACATAGTGTTGAGCTAGTGTCATGATTAGCTCTAAGGACTGCATCGACACTAGCTGTGACGTTGCATTCACCAAAATGCTCAAAATAAGAGAGGATATCATCTATGAAATCTCATGTGTCTTTTTTCATAGCTCGAGGAATTCTAATCTATATGTCCAAGTTCTATATCTTAGATCTTGAAGTGTGCATCTATGAACCTTGACTTCTTAGGGACACCCTAGATCTTGAATGTCACTAGCTTGGGGGTAATATTTTATGCTATAGAAGATTAATATTTCATTTTAACCTACACAAAAATGCAATATATTACTATACTACATCTAGGAAGCCTACACGACATTCGATGATCAAAGAAAAACTTGTGAAAACTGATGAATTATATTAAAATTTAACGAAAGGAAAAAATTGTGCACCAACACACCTAGCACACCTATGAAGGTTTGTAAGGTGCACCAAGTGTACTGGCAGGAGCAAGTGGGGGTCTAGACGTTCACACTATGTGCTTAATGCAGTTGCGCATTTTCTCAGGTGCGTAAGGTGTGCAATTATGCAACATTATTTATGCATAAGTAGCAAGTGATATGGTCGACTGAGAAAATTGTGTGCATGTAGTGCACATGCACACATGGGAGGTTCCATTGGATTGTTACCTCTGTGTTCATTCATGTGGAGTTGCAAAGGTCTTGGATGTGTGATGGTGCGCTTATGTAATGGTGTGCAAGTCTAGAGCTCTCGAAGAATAATGAGCACACTAGGGGGGGTGGACTTATTTATTAGCACTGGTGTATAGAAGGGTGCATATTATGCACCTTTTCAAGGTTCATTCCTTGGCAAGGTGAAATCATGGGATTTCTTCTTGCACCTTCATAGGTTTGCTAGTGCGCTAGATGTGCACTAGGTAACTTAGTCCCAAAATGTTCTTTTCAGATTATAGTTCTTGAATGACACAGACTAACTTGGATCCTAAACCTAACCCACAATAGCTCTGCTCCTTTAGGCACCTCAGAAGACACCTTATTATGAGGAGTAAGATTCTTAGAGTCAAAAGAAGAAAGGGGGTCCTCATTTCCAAGTCAAAAATGGGGTGTGCATTGTGAAGCCACAACAAATTCCCCCCGTAGACACTTAAAATTGTCCTAAACACTATATTAATTCATTTAATATTACCCTTGACATTATAATTAATTATTTATTAATTAATTATATTGATCGTATTTGTCTACTTATTTAATTAAATAAGTTCACTTTCCTTATGTATTTAAATTTAATTTAAATACTTCCATCCCCAATGTGTTAAATTTATTTAATACATGATCCTCCATAAATCCACTTGTTAAATAAATTATATTTATTTAATTCCTCCATCTCCATTAATTTCTCTAAAACTTTGATTAAATTGAATCCTATTTAATTTAATCCTAATCCTATCCTAAAACCTAATCTACAACCATCACTCTCATCCTTCTAAGCCTACCGACTACTTAATCCCACTTTATTATCCTAAATCCCTTTCTAAACACCTTTTAGCTCCTAAGAGTTTTCTCACACATGTGTGAGAAGATCTTGATCCAATAAAGCTTCCATCTCTTACACATTTGTCCCCCACTCCTTCCCCCAAGGTTGCTCACACATGTGTGAGCACACCTTGAGCCTCTCAACCATTAAAGACTCTTTTTGACTTTTGCATGGATTGTCCTATAGCCCATGTGTCTCCTTTGTGGCACCTATGTGGATGCCACATGGATGCCACCTCACTAAGCCCTCCCTCAAGCCTATAAATAGAGGCCTTGTCTCAAGCATTTGCATCTCCCATTATTACATTGTTACCATGCCATTTTGAGTCTTGAGTTTTCATGCTAGGGTTTTCATTGTAGTTTGAGTTTTCATAGAGATTTATAGGTGAATACTAACCATTTGGTAGTTGTTTTAGCTTTGCATTTTCATTATTGGTTTAGTTTACATGCATTTTCTCATCTCCATTTCATTTGCATCTTAGTTTCACTTGCATATCTAGTTAGTTTCTTTGTTGCATTTCATATTTTCACCATTGAATGCTTTCAAGTATGGATTTCTCCATAGCCATTTCTTGAAGTATTCTTCATCTCATATAGTTTAGGTTCATATTACATCATCACTCACATTTGCACATTCACTCAAGATATTCATCATTTTCTTGTGTTTGTGAGAACACACCAAACATACCCCCCATCTTAACACACTAACAAGGTCTCTCATAGGTGCCCTTGTTGAGTTGTAGAGGTGGCTTGAGGGCTTGACTTGTTGGCTGCTTTGGGTTGCAATACCCAAGCAAGCATTAGTTTAGTTTTCCTTTATTTTGATGAGTTCTTGTTACATGTATTTGAACTAATGTTTGCTTGTTTATTCAGGCTCTCAATAGATCATTTCTTCTAGCACACACCCCCATCAAATTTAATTTTAATCCATGCCCATGGAAGGAAAAATAAAACCAAAACAATGCTCATATTCATAACCTTACCCACGGACTTAGAGACATCAATCTTAAGATTCCAATATTTTTAAATTCTTACATCTTTATCCTTGTAGAGAGTCCTTAGTTTATTCTTTAAGACATTATGGAGGAGATTGATATTCTCCCCAATGGTCCTAAAAATATATCAGTGATAAAATTGGGGGGACACTTTCTCTCTAAAATTTTGTTATTGCATTATTTTTTGTAGACTTAAAACAAAATAAGCAACACTAATGAACCATAGAGATTCAAAAAATTGGATAAATGGAGGAGGACAACACTACATGAAGAACTCTTGGATTGTACTAGGAAACACCCAATAGAGATTCTAACTTTAGAGTATCCTAGACCAAATCTTCCTTGGAGAAGCTAAAAATTAATGAGGATATAAGAAATAGATTCCTTGGCCTCCATACATAGATAGCACTTGTTAGGGGAGAAAATCCTCTTTTGAAAAGATTGTCAATAGTAAGAACTTTATTCTAAAGAAAAACCACTAAAATATATTAATTTAGGGATAAGAATCTTCACCTATGAAACCACCTAGAAAGGAGGCAATTCATGGGAAAGAGAAAGAAAATAGGCAGTTGAAGACACCAAGTACCAATTTTTGGGAGTAGAAGACCTGTTAAGAGTCTTCAACCTTTGAATAAATAATCCATGCGTTATGAGTATACTACACCAACGAAAGAGCATCATCAATATTTGAGATATTGACCCAATGTTTCCTCTACCAATATCCACAAACTAAAGAGCCAAAGGATGCCTTGAAATTTTCCTTAAAGGGAGAAAAGGTAGAGAAACTAAAAAGAGGTTGATCAATGAGTCAAAAGTCTTCCCAAATGATTGTTTCTACCATTCCATCCTTCCATCTAATTCTGAGGGTAGCTATATTTTGGATCTTCTAGATGTCATTCCAAAGGAAAGCTTCATTGAAAATGGTTTGAGAGTTAAAGAATTCGTCCAACAAAGAGAAGTAGAAGAGATAATTACTTCTCTAGATTCAGTTCCATTCCTTAGAATCTCCAAAACATCTCCAAATTTATATACATGGCAAGGCCTTTAATGATTTGTTTTAACTTTTATTAAATTGAGAATTTATCAAAACAGAAAAAGGAACCCATTATATTTGCCAAACATTTGATAGGAGGTGCAATAGCAAGCCTGACTACAATTTGCTTGTTGATTTTAAATTTTGAAAGCATAGAAGAAAATGACATTGCAGACAAAATGATATTGTCTGTGCATTGAGAGCACAAAATTTATGGTGTTTTTTTGTCCCTTCTTATCTTTGATAGCACAACCTACAATTAATATTAAAGGGTGGATTGCTAACTATGGTGGACAAAAGGAAAAAAAGAAAGAAAAAATAATTAACACATTGTAAAAATATTGCAATGTCATATTATAGGCAAATGTTGCTACCTAGTTAGACATTAAAGAATGAACTATGGGGTATACACACACACACACACACACACACACACACTAAAGAAATGGGTAAAAGACTTTTGTAATACAAATCACAATGTACATGAGATATCCACAAACCCTCTTTGTGTTGTTCAAACAACATAGAATAATACTTCTCACCGTAATACAATAATACTTCTCACCATAATTGTATCTAGGTTGGCATGATATGGCCAATCTATATACAAATACAAAATAGCATATCACAAAATATTAAACCCTAAATCTCAACATATCACCCGTAACCAAAGAAAAACTAATATAATTATGTTCCTCTTTAGAAATAATGTAATTGTGTTTAGTTCTCTGAAACTCCATGATAATTTGAGATTTTGTATTTAACTAACATTTTGAATAAGTTGTTGTAAACATGCTTAAGGAAACTCTACTTGTGGTGAGGTCAACTAAACTCAAAAAGCACTCAACAATTCTAATTCCTAAAATTATCTATCTAAAGCAGTCCTAAGCTCAAAACCTCAAGAATCATCATAAATAGAAGGGAATAAGCCACAAATATCAAATATGTTAGTAAAATTGGAAAACCTCCAATGAGATAAAATATAATGAACTTGTAACTAAAAGCACTCATATTTTTTCACGCAAGCTTTAAAAATATCATGTCTACGAGGAAGAAAATTTGTTGAAACAAAAACTTGGATTTGAGTATAATGTAGAGAATGAAATGCTCACAATTTCTATGTGATTGGTTAAACAAAACCTATGAGTAGTCATGGCTCCACAAAATTCTACCCTTCTTCTCTTCAAATTACAAATCACAACACTCTAATTACTCCAATATGTCATTCACATCAACTTTTAAAAAACTCAAAACTTATTAGGCTAATTTTAAAAAATTAACTAATAAAATCTCATATCTTATTAGTCTAATTTTATTTTAAAAATAACTAATAAATGGAGTAGTATCATGTTTATGACAAGAAATAAAAATAATAAGCCACAAAGATAAATACATGCAAAATTTTAACCTTATAAATACATCATGACATAACTCCAAATTAAACTATATGTAAAGAAAAGGAGCGTGCATTTAAACACAAAAGCAAATATTGCAGATCTTGTAATTGGGTTGTGACATGGGTGAAGCCACGTCAAATTATTCTTTAGTATAGGAAAGTGTAGGCAAACGTCTATTATAAATTTGGTATGGGCCAACATCCACCGACAAATAGTATTTTGGGGAAAGGGAATTTTAAAAAAATCACATGTACCTTCTCTAGGCATAAATAAATGAGGCCTATATTCACCCTTTGTACTTTTCTAATGTCAATAAATTCTCCACAACTTTATACTCATAAATAAAGATAGTGTCTATTTCAAATATTAGGTGAATAAAATAAATTTTGCCCAATCAATTTATATTTATCCATTGTGAGATATTAGGATGATATAACTTTTTAATTGGAAAGTTATATTGATTTGAATTTAGATAGAAATGGTTAAACTATCTAATAATATATTTTATTCACTAACATTTTCTTAAGGTTGAGGAGGGAGGGTTTACTTGTAATAAAGTTTGTGAGAATTTCTATTGAAATATTATTTTGTATCAAAATTTATTTGATTATCCATTAAAAGATAGGGTTAGTCTTCTTTATTCTATTTTCTATGTGAAAAGATTTGAACTTTCTTATTAGCATAATTATATAATTACAATAAGTATAATACATTTATTCAATTCATCTATTTTTTATTTACTTAGGTAAATTAGGAAATAAGAGTGCATTTAAGTCCCTTGATTGATATGTTTTTTTGGCTTCGTCTACTAATTCATCCCTTCAATAATTTGTAGTTATGTCCCACCTTTATTTCATGGGGATGAATTTACTTGGCACCTTTGCTCCTAAATGTTGAGTGAGTCTTATTGTTCACCATTACTCTAGACTGCTTGTCATAGTGAATTATATTTATGGCTTGAAGTATACGTTATGGTTTGTTTATTTTACTATGTACACTTTGAAAGTTGAAACTAGATTATCATTTCATCTACATTTGAATCATATTTGTATCTTGGTGTTTCTCATAAAAAGTTCTTTATTAAATCTAGCATGAAATTAAATTTTGAAAAACTAAATAGCATTTGATTTTAGATTTGGGGTTGTAATTGCATTCTTTAACTTAGGTTTTATAGTCTTGCAATATAGATGTTATTAGATGTAGGTAAATATCACAAGAAGATATTATGTCATCATAATGAAACTTTTAAGCATATTTCTGGGAGTGTGATTGGGCCAAAAGGAAAAGATCTGCTATTTTTCAAAATATTTCAGCCATTTTTAACCATGACTTAGAATGGAAAGAAGTTATTTTGGGCCTGAATCTTCATAAGAACACTTTTATTGATTCTATGTGACATTTTATTTTATTTGATATATGGAATTAGATGTATGGCTTTGTTTTTTAATCATGACAATCATCTAGGAGGTGAAATGCTAAGGTTTTACTCTAAATCATATTTCAGACTATTTTTTTGTGCTCTCACATATAGGAAGGTGCCAAAAATAGATTAAAGATCAACAAACACTTGGATAGAATCAAGGGATAGCTTTTTCAACATCATGGTCATGATACTATACTTTCAAAGCAACTTCAAAAAATGCTAAAATTCATATTATGACTAAGCTTTGTGAGTTCTTTTTGAGCTATTATGATATGTTGTCTTATCTACTTTGGTCATGGCTTGCCGAATGAAATTTGATAACAGTGAGTTTGTAAATGCATATAGCTTGAGCTACTCTATACTTTTATTTTAATTGTATAATTATTTACATTGTTTCAATACAAAAAAATAAAAAATAAAAAATATTTATTACAGATTAGAAATAATATTATAATAACATAGTTAGATACCATGGCTCAAATAATCATATTGCAAGATAAGAGACTAAACTATGATACAAAGTGTAATATTACATGTTAGTTTTCCCTTGCTTCAATATTTCTGAGAAATAAATTGTGTTTTTAGAAGCTAGAAATGAAACCTTGACTCTAAGTATCACATGTCATTGAAAGACTAGTTAGGACAACTTGCCTACCTAGAAAGCGATCATTGGCTTGAAAATAATAGTAATAAGACAAATAAGTAATATTCTCTTAAGAATATTTGGTGGAGTTGGAAAAATAAAATTAGAATTGATTACGTGTAGTCTACAACCAAATATAAGAAAAATCTAACAAGAAACATGCATGACTCTTACATGAAAAGTAAATAATTCTAACTATTATATGTAAGACTATTATACGATAGTAAATTTAAGAAATAAGATAAGTGAAAATTGAGTGTGACTCATTTTCTAAACAATGAAATTCTTTAGCTATATGTTTATAGAACATTGTTAAAATATTAGTAGGTGTACCACATAAAAAAGGAACTAGAAGACAATGACTATTGGGTATTATAAATCTACTATGAAATATACACAACAAATAAAATAAGCTCATGATCAATAATCAAACATGTGAATAACAATGACATTAAAATCAAGGGCTGGAATTACTATGAAAAGGAGATTAGGGATCTAATCAAACATATAATACAAATTTATAATTCTTCTCATGAATAATACATATTAAGGTGACCAGAGAGAGAGAGAGAAGAGTAGCTCATGTACGTCATAGTTCATTAAAACCAAGGACATTGAGTGACTAGTATACAAAAACTGTAGTGCCTGCCCCTAGTTCGCATTTTGTTATCGTTGCTAAACTCTTTTGGAGCTAGTTTTATGTTGATGGTTAGCAGCATTCTTTTGAGACTATTAAATATTGTATGTATGTATGTATGATGGTTATTTTTAGTGTTCACAATTATTGATGATGATCATTACATTGCTTTCAATTATTGATGGTTATTAGCTAGATGGTTTATTATCATATGTGTTTTATTATGGATACTTACCCCATACTTGCATGTGTATGGTGTGCGTGTTTTCTTTTGTATGGCATGTCTGATGTGGTTGGGAAGGGAGTCGTAGTCACCTGCTAGTCGGGATCTACACGATGCACCACTTCCTGCCATTGTTTATTTAGCTTAGTATATAGTGTGCTTGTACATGCATGGTTTTTATGCAGGTTGCAGGTACCGGGTATCGACTTCCCTGAATTGCCAGGATGAGCGTACCCTATCACACTATCTCAATGATAAGAGAGGGGAGATAAACTCTCAAGTCCAAATCCCAACCATTTTAAGCCATTTGTTCTAATTGGAAAATTAGGACAAGTATCTGAGTTGAGTACCCTCCGAATATGTCGAATGACATAATTCGTGATATAAACCCTTGGTTTGATTTTGTATGTATTTTTGTTATGATGGGTTTTTCATATTTTTACCTTGAGAGTCTTTGATGTATTTTCTATTAATTAAGCCTAATTAAAAGATTTAATTAATGGTTTAATTTAATGGAAGATTAATATGATATTTTAATATTTATTTTATTTAATTAATTGGGAAATTAATTAAATAAAATAATTAAATTTGAAGATAAAAGTTAAAAGTTTAAATTTGGAATGTGACAATATTTATTTTAATAATAATATATTTGGAGTTCATTTTTAAATAAATGACTAAATAATATTATTATTAAAGCTAAATAATATTTTAGCAATTAAGCTTTGGAAAATGAAATTTAAAAGTAGAAAATATATTTAAAATTAATAAAAGATTCTAAATCTCATGTGATTAAAATATAAATATATTAAGATTGAAAAGTGGAATTATTAAAGTTTGTGTATGAGATTTAATAAATAAATAAATTAAATTGGAGTGAGTAAATTAAATATTATATTAATTAATGTGCATTATTTTATTATTTGCTCACATAGGAGTTAGCAAATTCTCGAGAGTTGTCATGTAGATAACATGGAAGTTTGCACTCTAAGTTTGCACTAGTTGTCTACACTTAAAAGTTAGCATTTTTATTTGAGCACATGGTGTCTACAACCTTAAGACTTATCTAGAAGGTTGGAGAAGGTTCATGCTTAGTTGTCATGCTTATCTTCTAATTGTTTCTAGAGACACTCTAGATGCATCTTAGAGGCCTCTAAATAGAGGCTCTTCTAGTGTGTTTGGGACAAGCAATGAATGGAAGCTTAAATGGAAGCGGAAGTAGAAGCTGAATGGAAGCTTCAAGCTTACATGCATTAGAGAGGCTCATATGCTCATATGTTCTATATGCTTCTATGATTCTTCTAGCATTTTTAGTCACTTGGAGATTCTCGGTTGGCTTGGATCTTGGAAGGATTGCGAATGATGGAGAAGGAAAGGATTTTCTATGGACTTCTGAGGCATGGTGGATTAGCATCAGTGTCCAGGTGCACTCGTGATAATCTCACACTCTATTTGCACTATTTCTCTTCTTGTCTTCATCATGTTGTTATATGTGTCAGATTATATTCCATGAATAAATTTGGAATTTGGAATTGAAATCTAGATATGTTATTGGTTGAGTAGAAAACATTAGAAAACCCTAGATCCAATTAAAGAGAAATTAGATCTAAACGGGTTTGGGTTCGAATTAGAATCAAATGGAGAATGATGATTTCAAATTTATAGTTAGACTTATTGGATGGATTAATAATCATGTTTAGAAAACAATTATTTAAAGGGGAAAATTCTTGTTTAGGAAAGCACTTTTTGTTTTGATCTAAATATATGTTTTCTTTTGTAAAATCTACATATATATTTAAATACCGTGATAATTGAAAATAAATTTTATATATATATATATATATATACATATATATATATATATATATATACATATATATATATATATATATATACATATATATATATATATATATATACATATATATATATATATATATATATACATATGTATATATGTATACATATATATATATACGTATACATATATACATATGTATATATATATGTATATATATATATACATATATACATATGTATATATGTATACATATATATATACATATGTACATATGTATACATATATACATATGTATATATGTATATATATATGTATACATATATACATATGTATATATGTATATATATATATCTATACATATATACATATGTATATATGTATATATATATCTATACATATATACATATGTATATATGTATACATATATATATACATATATACATATGTATATATGTATACATATATATATGTATACATATATATATATATATATATATATATATATATATATATATGTATACACATACACATACACACACACACACACACACACACACACACACACACACACACATATATATATATGTATAGATATGTATACATATATATATATATATATATATATATATATGTATACACATATATATATATATATGTATACACATATATATATATATATATGTATACATATATATATATATATATATATATACATATATACATATGTATATATATATATATATATATATATATATATATATATATGTATACATATATATATATATATATATGTGTATACATATATATATATATATATATATATGTATACATATGTATATATATATATGTATGTATATATATATATATATACATATGTATATATGTATATATATGTATATATACACATATATATGTGTATATATATATACATATGTGTATATATATGTATATATATACATATATATATATATATACATATGTATATATATATGTATATATATATATATATGTATAGATATGTATACATATATATATATACATATATACATATGTATATATATATATACATATGTATATATGTATATATCTATACATATGTATATATCTATACATATGTATATATGTATATATATATATATTTATACATATATACATGTGTATATATATATACATACATATATGTATATGTTTGTGTATATTAGAGTGAGAAACTTAGTAAATCCGAAATCGCATTTAAAATGCGAATCACATAACATTGTTAAAAATGTTATTTGAACCGTTTTATGGATGAAATATGTGTATATATTATTGGGAGGGCGGATTACCCCCACCCCCCCGTACCCATTCCTCAGTGGCGGAGTACTTGCGCAGGTCGCAGAGTACCCGTGAGTACGCAGGGTACCTGCGACCCGCGGGCCGCACGGCTCATACGTTTGATACAGCGATTTAGTCGCTTGGCCTCCCATGTGTGTTTCTTTCCCTGCCAGCGACTATGAGCCTATCGTTCAATAGCAATGTTATTTGTAGAAGCCGTGCTTTCCTTGCTAACACCCGACGTCCATAGCTTTCGGCGGGTGGCGTGACAAACTGCCCAACCCCTATACGGGTAGACGCCTGTACTAACCATGGCCAACTTAATCGTGGGTGGGGTGGCAGTATATTGAATTTGTGTGTATTTTGTTGAATCGTATTACATAATATACATTTTTAGTATATCATATGATGTTAAGTTTATAATCTTAACTTTAGCAAATATTATCATGTATATTAATAAGTTTTATTTAATAAAGTGTTGATAATTAAAGAACCGATATGTAATAATGTGCGTTAACAATAAGTTCTATAATATTTAAAAAGGAATTACCAAAGGCTCATGATTAATGGGGTTAACTGAGGATACAAATATGTATATTAATAAAATTAAGGAAGAATTGGGTATCCTATTTGAACTTTTAGAAAAGTTTAATTGAAGCTGAATATGGATTAGGCAGAAATTGTGAGTTTTGTAAAAACATGCTTGGGTTAATAAGATTTAATAGGCAGCTTGCCTCTAGTTTATTTTAGAGGATTGATTTAGGTCAAGGTGGGATTATCAACTTAAATAACCCAATTTATATTTAGGTTTTCATTAAGATGTTATTATTATTTACGAACTAGAATATGGGGATATTAGTCACCTTTAATATAATTCGTTATTCGTGACTAACAAGTTACTATTAATGTCAATAGTTGTGATGAGTTATTATTTATTAATGTTTGTTGGGTCTACAAACTATTGATAAATAATAATATAAATGACTAATTCAATTAGAATTAATCTAGAAGAGATTACCTAACGATTGAAGCTTTGTAAGGACATTAGTTTTTGGATTTGAAATATAATTGATTTTAATCAATTAATGAGTTGTCAATATAATTAAATGCGATAGAGATTTAACTAGGAAATGATTATCATTAATACGAAATCGTTAAGAAAGATGAATGTAGTCATTATGGATAGGATTTCCAAAATAACTTGTTAATATTATTATTATTAAAATATTAATATTTGTGTATTGGATTGAAGTTGAATTTTTACGTACAAACTATTGTTAGTCAACTGATACTCATTGGGTTGATAGTTTGGTTGTGAAATTATTAATTAAATCAATTAACTAGAGCTAATTGGATTTAATTAATAATTAAGTTATGTAATAGAGATTTAATTGATATAATTATGTTAACGAGATTGTAGATTATCAATATCGAGGTTGATAAGTCTTATGACTTGAAGTATGACTTTAGATATTATATGGTTATCAATGATTATAACGATTAAATTAAAAGACTCAAACTTTAGTAACCCTTAATTAAGTTTCTAACTGAAGACTATTAGAATGTTGATAAGTCATGGATGGTATATCTATTGATTGGTTAATTTGACCAATTTAATAAAGTTATAATCCTCTTATTTGAACGATGATTTGGTTCTCTTATAATTTAACAATTAATGATCCTTGTTTTATGTGAAAAGTTGAAGTAACGATAAGAAGAGTTGATCAATTTGAATATGGATCCTAGTTAAATAAAGAGAACAATTTAATGATGAACAATTTAATGAGTAAATATTTATCCTTAAGTTATTCTTAGAACGTAATTCTTAATAATGGAAGGATAATGATATCAGGGAATCAAATGGGTTGACTTGTAGGTCAAATGATGAAACTTAAGACACTTGAAGTATACTTGCAAATAGAAAACTGAAACCCCTACAGTTGAGAATGGAAACTGAAACTCTACACATTATTCAACTATGTGAATTTAGTAAACCAAAACATGTGTTTGCATCGTGTATTCTATATGCTTCTTGTTTTGGGTTTTTGGGTTGACTAGTGTTGACCAGTCCTAGGTTGTTACCAGAGGCTTGGGGGTTATGAGATGTGATGGCATGTTGATCTTATTTGGTCTCGATCTTTATAAGCCCAACCATGGTTATGTGATCGTATGCTCTATGAAATGTTTGTTATTGTTCATCAGTCTTCATGTGTGAAGCTGAGATGTATGTGTATGAGACACTTGAGCTAATCATTTTTGAGTCATTGATCAGTTATCCTTGGATTACTTTCTAGTCGCCATGATGGGACTGAAATGTGGATTTATTCTTGATGATGTCATGTTGTGACATGTTTGACTCAACCATTTTGGAGTCTTCGATCAGTATGATTTTGAGATATTATTGGTTGCTTGTTGAGAACCAATGGATGTGATGATTTATTTTGGTTATTGAGAACCAATGGATACTTGTGATTATCAGTGATGCCTTCAGTTGCCAATAGAGAACTATTGTGGTCATGATTTTCTATGGATGCTTTTCAGATGCTCATGGAGATTTGATGATTCTTATCTTGGTGATTTGATGATTCTTATTATGGATATTTGATGCTTTTATCATGGATATTTGATGATTCTTTTTATGGATTATCTTTTGGATTTTCTTTACAGTCGCTTGTACAGGACTGTGGTGATTTTATGATTCCATGAGCATTAGGGTAGGTAATCTACTTGTAGTGTCGGGAAGTGGCTTGCAATGGGGGTCGGGGCCCTAAGAGGCTGCCAGGGTAACTCATTGTAAGTTTGGTTAATAAGTGATAACATTTACACACTAAATGGGGATTAAATGAACCTAAAAAGATAATTGTTTTGGATGTTCTCGCCCATGCCTTGAGCGCTTGTACAGGCTAGGATGGGAGTAGTGAGACGCATGGTTGCGACCATTGCATTCCATAGTATGCCTCGTCAGTATGAGAGGATACTAGTGGCAGCATGAGATCTGTATGGACCCGTGGAGTTTAGCTAACTGCCAAGGTAACTTGTATGAGATAAATGCGATGACACTTTCCCACTTGCAGAGTAGGTTTCCTACATGTCATTGTGTGCCTCCGGGAAGTAGATGTCAATTGTTTTGTGATTGGAACCTTTGAGTTAATATACTTTTAGGATTCCTGGACTCATAGAGATTTATGTGCTTTGTGATTTGGATAGCCTATTTGGGACTTGAGATTATCTCCTCAGCACGGTGGGAGTGGACCACTTAGGTTCCACGCGGTCGGGTGGTAGTGTTTTATCACTCTTATCATTTGAGATCCGACCGAGGCACCGTGGCTGGAGTATTCTTGGTTGGTATTTATCTTCATTATGTTCTTGGAGCATTATGGTAGATGTATTTACTGGTATGTTCCTTTTATTGATGATTTGCATATGTTAGTTGATGATATATTATGCTTTACTTTGCATGTTAGTAGGATGTTTTAGGAGTGACATTCCTACTATGTTTATAGCCGATGATCTCTTCGGTGCTTTGGAATGTTACGCACGGAGGGATGGCTAGGATCCATGATGATCTAATGATGCTATTTACGGTTGGGAGGAACCGTGCACTTAGTTAGTTATGTTTGTGATGTATGGTTATCTTTTATGATGGATGTTTATATCTTTATAATGATGATGTATCATGTATGGTTATGGTTTCATTATGTTATTGCATCATGGATTAACATTGGATGATGATGTACTTTAATTACATGGATGTTTATTGTTTTAAGCTTTTTCATTCCTTGTGATATGTATAGTGGATGATTGAGCAATCTAAAATGTACACTTGTATATGGTTAAGAACATTGGATGTATCATTGTTATTTCATAAGATGTGATGTTAGATGATTAGTTATGATTAGAAGTAATTCAACGTTAAGGGATCTTTAAAGAATGTAATCTGTTATGTTATGTTATGTTAAGTTGGATGTCACTATTGCTTCCGCAAGTGTTGTGAATGGTTTTACTTTCATGTTTAAAAAAAAATTGTTTCGCAAACTTAGTGAAATTCTTTGGATCCCTTGGCGGGGCATTACAAAAACTATGCATGTGAGGTTGTGGAAAATGACCTCAAAGCACATTTTAGAACATTCCTACTAGTGTATTTTTTTATTTATATAAGAACTCATATTTTTTTATACATTCATAGAAATTTTGATAAAGATGACCACAATGATTTTTTTTGAAGAAAGAAAACTTATAATAAATCAAACAAATGGAGAACTTATAGTTTACCATGCTACCATTGCTAAGTTGGAACTAGACATTTGAGAAGACTTCCTAAATTTTTCAATCATTGGAAATCGATTAAGTATTGATTTTCATAATTGATTACCAACGAGGCAATCCATAAAGTATTTTGGGCATATAATAAATAGAAAAGATCAAAGATGGTTGATAATAGGTCCATACCATGCTAATTGGTGCCACATTCAATAAAATTTTCTTAGCATAATAGAATTTGATAAATTGGAATAATGTGTTACAAATTATACATCAAGTATAAAATAGGGAACCTTTTTTCCAAACTACATGCATGTGTGTGACATACAAAATGGTGACCAATGACATAGAGTTTGGCCTTGGTGAAATCTTAAGAGAAACTACTTTTTTTGGAATAAAAGGAATATATTGTGAGCTACATACTCATTAATAGTACTTTTAGCTCTTTATTTTGCATAGACATACCCAAATATATACATACATATACACATAAATACATGCATGTATCTATGTATGAATAGATACATACATGCATGCATTCATATATAAATATAAATATATATATATATATATATATATATATATATATATATATATATATATATATATATATATATATATATATATATATATATATATATATATATATATATATATATACACATATGCAGATATGTGTGTGTGTGTGTACATATTTATGTATACATATATATACATACATATGTCACTACAACTTTTGGGGTCAAATTACGATGACATTTTGTGATGATGGTCTAGTTTGTGGTGGTTTTCATATTTTTTTTTGCAATTTTCCTTGTCACCATCGCAATACCAACATCAGAGTCATAATTATGACATCCGCGTAAGTATCAACAAAAATAAAATGACATAAATCATTCCCCATTTGTTTTGATTGTGGAGAGCTGCACATGAAAGAAGGTGGAGAGCTCCGAACGAAAGATGATGGAGAGTTGCACTCAAAAGAAGGTGGAGAGCTCTAAATGTCATCGTGCCCTTGTGCTTGGTGCATTTTTTTCTTGTGATATCCCTGCATTTTTTTGTTGTTCCTTTTCTCTATATTTTGTTTATGTGCCCTTGCTCTATGAATTGGTTGTTGTGCCCTTGTCATCTTTGCAATTTCAATGCCATGCTCTTGCTCTACAATTTCAGTGTCATGCCCTTGCTCTGCGATTTTGGTTTATTGCCCTTGCTCTGCAATTTTTTTGCCATGGCATGCCCTTTCTCTAGGATTCCATTTTCATGTTGTGCCCTTGGTCTGTGATTTCGTTGCCATGCCCTGGCTCTGCAATTTTCTTCAAGGGCTATGTAAATATTGGTTTCTTTTCCTTGGAAATAGGTATCTCTTTATATCTCCTTCTGAACATCTATATTTAGAGATCTTTTTTAAGGTGCTTATCACATCTTAGCACAATAGAAAAATTGATCCAGCTACATACATATTCTAGAGTCCATATAATAAACCTCACTCAACTTGTGCTAAGTGACTTACCTCAAGATCCTCACAGAAATAATGCAGAGTAGGAAAAATGGGCAGAGTTCACAAGAAATTTTACAAAAAAAATATCATAGCAAATATTTTTAGAAAGAAACTAGTCATAACCAATTGAATGGATCTAGTTGTTATTTCATTGGGTTGATTACAAATTCCTATAGAGCTGTCATCAGATTAGGTACAATAAAATAAACAGTTAGTTATTCCCAGCTAGCAGGATCAAATACAAATTTCCAAGGTGATAAAATTGCATATGCAAGGAATTGAAGAATAACTTCAGTGAAGAGTTGAGTGTAAGGAGTTGAAGAAGCAAGTTTTGATTCTATATAAATGTCATAATCACAAGGCTCATTCCCTTGTAGAAGCCTTTGGCACAATGACATTACCTCTAAACCATGCAAAGGATGTTGAAGTGGTTCTTGACCTTGAAACACTTTTATAAGCATTTGATACTTGGACTATAGATTCTCAAAGACACTTGCAAGTGATTCCAATGTCATAGTACCTACAGCAACACTTTCCTGGATTTATCCAATGGCTCCCATAATATCCTCTATGTTGTCTACCTATTGTTTCTGTTGTGCAGTCTCTTTCTAAAGTCACTCCTTCTCCTTCTCTTTCTAGAGTCACTCATTCTCCTTCGCTCTTGTGCCTAAAATTTTGATTACCAAACTTCTGAACATCTGCCTCTACTTTATCTAAAATCAAATTCACATTGTGTTGTAACTCTAACATAGGTGTTTGATCATCAATAGCTTTCATTTTACCATTCAAGTTTTCAAGATTGGTCAACGCCCTCACCTACAGACCTCTCATGTCAAGCACTTTTTGTACTATTTCAACATCATTTTCTTGCTTCTGAGCTAATAGTTCTTTAGGTGCATTTTCTTTTAAAACATTAATTTTGTTGAGCAATTGTAAACTCTTAGAAAGTGCATTGTTGTTTTCATGTATGTATGTACATAAAATAATGAATAATAATGTTTTCATGTATGTCAAAATAATAACTAAGATTGCCATTGGATCATATAATAATGAAGTAATCAACCTAGTTAATCATCAACTACACCAATTTAACTGTTGTTTCCAATGTCATAATACCTTCAGATGCATTTTCTTGTAGAACATTAATTTTGTTGAACAATTGTAAACTCTTAGAAAGTGCATTGTTGTTTTTGTGTATGTATGTATGTATGTATACAAAGAGATCTTGCGGATTGCAGATTATGGATTATAAACAAAAAAGAAAAGAAAACACAACATTAATCATTCCCCATGTGTTTTGATTGATTGTGGAGAGTTGCATGTGAAAGAGGGTGGAAACCTCCAAACGAGGGTGGAGAGCTCTAAATGTTGGTGGAGATCAATGGAGATCTAGGATTTTGTTGCAGTTCCCTTGTGATCTCTATGCCCTTGCTCTATGATTTTATTCAAGGGGAGAAGAGGTGCCTCTGTAAATTTTCTTTTCTTTTCCTTCTAAACATGTATCTCTTGTTCATATATATTAGCTTTGGTCCTCTTTACACACGTACACACATACACTTGCATAGTACTTGTGCTAAATTAAATTAATAATTCATGTCTTCAATTCACACAAAAATTTCCTTGCATTCAATCAAATTTATTAATACCAAATTAAGTATGTAGAAATCTATACTTACAAATTATATTATCTCTTGGTGATTGAATAAAGATCTCGTGCATAATATTGTCTAGGTAATGATCAGATGGATTCAGATTAAGTCATGCAGATGATCTATTTATGTTACTTCATACTTGTTTTATTGAACATTTTGTTTAACATACTCAGTAATACTAGAATTATACAACTACAACTAGTACTCTTGTTTATTTTATTTAATCATATACATTTAAGACTATTATTTTTCATAAAATTAGACTATATATTTGTTATCACTAAAACACAAATATATATCTTTGATAGTTAGTCTTTTTAATTTCAAGATCTTCATATTTAACGTGAAGAGTTTCCACTACTAGACAGTGGAATAGCCACAATGAGGAGCCACATAGCTCATGGATTTTTCCACCACATTATATTTTTATTCTATTTTTGTCCTTCAAAAATATTATAGGCAAATGTTCTTCTGATTTTCCATATATTTAATAATTTGTCGCTTGTCGTTTGAGGTAATTTTCTATTATGAGATAGAGACATCTATCATAAGGATGGACATGCCAATTTTGATCATTCCACTTTCAAAATTGATTCCCTTATCAAATTAATGAAACTACTTGCAACTGACACCCTATTTTTCACAACTTGCCCGATTGATCATTCACACAACCATATTCCTGCTAGCCCACCATCTAATCTTTTGTATGTCTCTCTCCTCTAAAGATCCAATACATGGAGTCATTATCATCATGAGTAGACTCACTCTTCTCAGACAAATTCAATCAAAATTATTCATACCAAACTAAGTATGCAAAAATTTGTGCATACAAATTATATTCTCTTGGTGATTGAATAAAGATCAAATACAGTTTTCCAAGGTGATAAAATTGTATATGCAGATGTATCGATGTATGTATGTATGTATGCATGTATGTATGTGTATATGTATGTGTGTATGTATATATGTATGTATGTGGTCAGGAGAACCTAAAGTACAAGAACAGGATAAGGTTAAACTTCCTTATATGAGATATTTAAATCCATTTGATTCATTTATGTTGTATTTGGGTCAAGATGTAAAGGCTATGAAGCCATTTTGTCATAAATTGAAATGTTGTCGATTTGCCCTAGTTATCCTAGTAAGGTCATCAATTTGTCAAAAGGTCAAAATTTGTTTGTAAACCCAAGGAAGAGTAAAATTATTGTATATGGTGATTAGTATTCTATTATGAAATGTTTTTAAGGTTGGAACAAATTTGTGAGGTCAAAATTTCTATCGCTTAAATGTTGCAACTTTAAAACTTTGCAAAAAGTGCAAAAAAAGGGTTAAAGAATGTAACAAGTTGGTTCAAAAGTTGTTTGGGAAGTTCTCAACTATAAAAATCCTATAAAGGCATTGTAATGATCATTCCAATTCAATTAATAATAATAAGGAGAATAAAGAATCAGCTTTGAGAATTTTGGTGTTTTCAGCTATTGTTATTTTGATTGGTTTTTTTGGATTTGTGTTGGTTTCAGGCCTTATACAGCCATGTATGGCTAAAAACTCTATATAATCTATATATTTTGATATTTTTGTGAATTATATTTCTTCTCTATTTGGTTTGGAGTAATTTCATTCAATTTTGAGAAAGTTATTAACATTTTGGTGAAAGTTGTTATTTTCAGATCTGAGAACTCTTGCAAACAATCATGTTGCAACATTTGGTATGGACATATATGGATGGTTCAAGAAGTATAAATGTATTCATTGGAAAGATATGTGAATTACCTTCCATTTTATTTTTTTTGGAGATATGTTTATATAGAATTGTAAAAGTTGTGAAGATTTGAGGGAAAATTGGTTTTTAAATGCCTTTAATGGTGTTGCAGGCAAAGATTTGTGCTTATACAATGATTTATGCGTTGCATAAATTAAAGGATTATAGATTTGGAAACTAGAATCACAAATGGATAATATGGAATTATTTTGGGGTTATTTTTATTTTTTTCATGCAAGATATTTGATTCCCTAGGCAGGGTTACATGTTTTACTTCTGGTTTATGACAGAGAAAATGGGTCTTGGTGAAGACAACATAATTTTTAATTGGTATATTATATTGTACTTAGAATTGGATATGTTTTAATAGGTATAATTTTTAACAATTCCATCTAAGGGTTTTTCAAGAAGATGTTTACAACCAAAGTTATGAACAATGGAATCATATATAGAAATTAGGATATGTAAATGGAGAAGAATTGATGTTTTTGTGTTGGAAAATGCTTTGTTTTACCTCCTAAGATGCCTCTAATTAATAAAATTTAAGGGATCAAAATGTATCCTACTGATTGGTTTATTTTTAAGGTACTCTACATCAATATGTGTGTGTGTGTGTGTGTGTGTGTGTGTGTGTGTGTGTGTGTGTGTGTGTGTGTGTGTATCTCTACATCTCATTATCGTGCCCTTGTGATTAGTTTTTGGGGGAAATATAAAGAGATACATGTTTAGAAGGAAAAGAAAAGAAAATTTGCATAGGTGTGTCTTCTCTCCTTGAAGAAAATTGCAGAGCAAGAACTACTACATTTGGGCCCAAACACCACAAATTACACCACCATCTCAAATTGTGGTTGCAATTTGACCCCAAATGTTGTAGTCAGCTGCAAAGGGCATAAAGATCACAAGGGCATGACATGGCAATGAAATCACAAAGCAAAGGCAAGAAGATCACAAGGGCATGACAAAAAAATCCTAGATTTCCATTGATCTCCACCAAGAGCACAACAACGAAATGCAGAGATCATAAGGGGATGAAAACCAAATGCAATGATCACAAGGGCATGGCAATGAATTATCCACCAACGTTTAGAGCTCTCCACCCTCTTTCGCACACAACTCTTCACAATCAAAAAAAATGGGGAATGATTTATGTCATGTTTTTTTTATATATCTAAAATCAATGTTACATTGCATTGTAACTCTACCATAGGTGTCTGATCCTTGATAGCTTTCATTTCAGCATTTCAACATTCAATTTTTCAAGTTTCCTCTTCATTATATAGTCCTTTCCACCCTAAAAACCACTTTTTTACTTCATTATAATTAGGACTTGAACAAATCTAATTATAAAACAAAGTCCATATTCCAAAATCCAAATAATAAAATAGTAAAACTCACTCAACCCATGCTAAGTGACTTAGCTCAAGATCCTACACAAGAATAATGCAAACTAGGAAAAATAGGCAGAGTTCACAAGAAATTTTAGAAAAACATATCATAGTAGATATTTTTAGAAAGAAACAAGCCATAACCTAGTTAAATTGGTCTAGTTTTTTTATTAGTTTGGTTTATTAAAAATTCTTGTAGAATTGTCATCAAATTAGGTACAATAAAATGAACAATCAGTTGTTCCCAACTAGCAGGATCAAATACAAATTTCCAAGGTGATAAAATTGCATATGTAGATGTATGTATGTATGTATGTATGTATGTGTATATATATATATGTATTTTTGTATATATGTATGCATGTATATATGTATATATGTATATATGCATATGTATGTATGTATAGAGAGAGAGAGAGAGAGAGATCTTGTGGATTGTGGAGATTAGTGGAGATCTAGGATTTCATTGTCGTGCCCTTGTGATCTCTGCATCTTGTTGTTGTGCCCTTCTGATCTGTGTGTGTGTGTGTGTGTGTGTGTGTGTGTGTATGTATGTATGTATGTATGTATGTAAACAGAGAGATCTTGGCACAACAAAATAATAATAAAACTCACTCAGCAGGTAGCATGGCCACGGATATTGTCACCAGTGGTTTGAGTAAAGTCTCTTGGCTCTCAAGAATTTGTAGCATAGGTTCAGGGTAGTAACTCCTTATACTCAACTCTTCACTAATTTTTTTTTTATAAACCAAAGTGGGCTAGCCACCATATATATATATATATATATATATATATATATATATATATATATAAACTGATTCAAGGACTCATCCATGGAAGAATCAAGAAGAAACCCCAAAATCATTGTCAAATACAAAAGAGAATGATATTTACAAAAGGTTTTCAAAATAAAACCTCAAAATTACTTCGACTATACAACCAATCCAGATATAGCATGAGATATCATCATAAATATTTACCACAAAAACCCATTATTAGGGGTTAACGAGAAAGTGGAGCCAAAATAAAAAATATAAGACTGCTAAACAAAATGCCTTTAGTAGACATCCATAGGACTAGGAGAATTTTGACACTACACATGGACCCAAGCCAATTCCCAACCCACTGGTGAAGCCAAAGGTTTAATCAAGTCCCAACCATCATCTGAGACTAGAATAGCAAGAAGTTCATTTGTTGACAAAGCTAGAGACAATGGAACATTGAGATCAGGAACCCCAGTGGAAGACACCTGATGTAGATGTGGATGAATCAAAGGCAATGACAAGACAAGAAGATCTAGAACCACATGGGCAAGTCACACAATCTTCTCTGAGAGGTCCATAACTAAGACAAGGTTCACAATATACAAGTTAGCCCTAACAATTTGAAAGCTACACTTTTCCATTACCCATTTAAAATTGTCATACACCATTAGACGTTCATGGCTTGTCATAAGAGCATGATGAGAAAATGGTCTGCCCACCAACACTTTGCTCGACCATAAGTCATACATCTATAAAGCACTCATAATCTGGCTACCCAAGTTGAAATTTAAGCAAACAACTTTATTGACGATGGTGAATAATAAATCCACTGATTGAAGCTAGTCCATCAACTTTGACAAGAAAATGGACAAAATTTGTGAATGAAAAAGAATAGTCTTAGTATGGGGGAATAGCACATGCTCCCCAATAATCCTCCTCACAACCCTATAGTGCAACATGGATTCACACATAAAAACTTGGTCAATCTCTGGCCCCTCAATATGGTGTGGAAATGGGATTTCAAAAATTGATAAGAAAATGAAAACCCTGTAATTTCTCAGCAATAGCTTCGAATGAATAACTCCACAAGAGGCACAACTTGAGAACTCCATCTTTTGACTAGTGCCTAATGACAAACCCTAGGGCTAGAGCAAAAAGAAAGAACAATTACTATGAAATGGAAAAATGACCCATAAATTATATAGAATTTTGAGCAACTAACACCACTAGGTTCACACACTCAAATTCATTTTCTATTGTCAGGATGTAAGTATACTGATTATTTGTACTCCCCTTCATATGTGTCAAAGGTAAAAGTCATATCATCTATATATTAACTTATGAAACTACAGATGCAACATACTTTGAGCAATCTATAAATTAGCAATGACGACATACGAATGCAATATTATGATTCAAATAGTTTACACGTTCATTTTTACATCATCAATACACACTTCCACACATACACAACACTTGATCCATGTAGACACATGACGTTTCATCACTTACACCCACAAATTGATAAATCCTATTGCCAGATTCTACATTGAATAGCCTCACATCTACACATTTGAGCAAGAACCAGCATATGTTTTCTTGTCTAAATTGGGTATGTTATGAAATTTGACATCCTGATTTAAGGATATCATATGGATTAAATGATATTTTGTCATGTCCATCACACCTTTTATTTGCCAAAAGGTTTTCTAACTCGTTTCCTTCCCGCAATGTATGAGAAATGTGTACTTGAAATGAGTCTAATAATTGCCAAATTTATTGTAGAATATATGTGAGTTTCCAAATGTGTGATACTTTATTAATGCATGCTATAATTATAACCATCAAATCACCTTCTATATGAATTTTCTAAAATCCTCCAGTTTTAGCCAGAATTAAAACTACAAATAACGCTTGGGCCTCTACCATATTATTTGTTCCATATGGGAGTGGACAACATTTAAATGCTAATTGAAGCCCTAATTATCATGAATGCATATTCCAGCTCTTGAATTCCCCAGGTTTCCTCTTGGAGAGCCATCAAAATTTATTTTAACAACCCCTATAGATGGTGGTATCCTTTTGACTAAAGCTTTGTTGTGCACCTTATTAGATGTTGATTGGTGACACCAACCAAAAGGTACCTATATTTGTTTCCATTCTCATAGTATAGAAGAGTCTCAATATGTCATGACTAGGTTATGTCTAAGTTTACTATGAATAGCATTTACTAATTTAGATATAGTTCTTTCCAACTCTAATGTAACTACTCGAATTGTTGAAGAAGTTCTACAGAAAATTCTTTTATTTCTCTCCCACCATATTGCCCATACTACTAACACTAGTGTTGATATTTTAAACTACCAAGAAACAAAATAATTGATACCATGATGATGAAGAACAACTTAGTCTAAGGGTTAGCTATTTTCTATGTTTGACTAAGAAGTCCTTAGATCTAGACCTAACTTCAACAAAACCACAAGGATTTTCTACTCTTTAGGTTCTGCAAAACCAAGGCACATGCACTTGAGGGATAAAAGGATTCAAAACTAGATATTATCTTCATACTTCATTCATTTTCTGATATTCTTTTACAACACTTATCCCCTATAGCAAATATTTGGTCATAATTCTTTTAAGATTTAAAGATAATTCTAAGTAACAGCAGCTGATCACAACATAGAAATTAAATGCAACCAAGTGTTGACCAACTATTATATTCTTCATACATTAAAGTAAAATTGATTTGACTTTTGAAACTTTTCTTGATGCTAATCCATGATCTCTTTATATGCAAACTGAAATAATTGATCAGTGCCTCATTCATTGGGATTCAAAGTCTACCCAACTATTTTAACCTAATCAATTGCATTACAATCAATATTATTAGCAGTTTACACTAAACCTTATTCTTATGCATATCCTTCTTACTGACTAGAAATCCTATCATCTCACTAAAGCATTTACTTAATTCATTGAATTAGAACCAATAACAAACTGATATACAACATATCCTAGTTGCATTAAATTGAATAAGCTTTGCACACACAACCTTGAGATAACCAATTAGTAACAATGGAGACAAGATTTAGAGAAAAACTGATATGGTGGTAGTTCTTCTTTGTAGTAATTTTCTTTAAAAATCACATAACATTGATGTAAAATTAATAACAACTTAGGAAAAAACAACATGATCCTTAAATGTTAATGTATTCTCAGATTTGTAGAGAAAAATACATCACAAAAATTAACATCAAGAATACTGGTCTGAATGTAAGCCTAGGAAAAACAAAAAACTACATAAGAGTTTGAACCTCTTTCTCTAGCCTTAGGATCTCATTTATATAACATGAGATGCAACAAGCTTCAGGCTTAGAGAAGAATGACAATTGTCCTTAGGACAAAAAGATATTACAAAAAGGTTACTATCATAAAAGACAAAATTTAGTGCAACAAAATGTTTACATCATGAAAATTCCTTTTGTGGGACCACTTCTGTTGTAACTTCTTGTTGTTGAGGAGCTTCATTTGATAATTTGCCTTGATGCAATTGTCATTCCTCGGATTGTGTGAAAATTGGATTTACCTATGATGGACTAGGTTATAATATTTGAAAGTTGAGCCCAACTCACGGTTCTCCATCCAAGTCATCATGTACTAACAAACCAACAATTACACTTGATTCTTTTGTTACCAAGTCATCAATTTGAACTTTTATACTTGTTACTATAGTTGATCGTTTATCTTTTTCCTCTTCTACTTTAACTAATGCATCAATTATTTGTAGTTCATCTTGGTCCACCTCATCTTCATCAGTTTCATTGAATGCTAATTGTTTTAATTGGACAAGATCTTCCATCCACTTGTTGAAAAGTGTGTCATCTGGCCCATTAAAATTCAATATTTCTTGTTGCTTCTTTAGAACATATTCTCCTAATTTATTTATTCCAGCAAACCCCTCTTTAAAAGAATCAAAGAATATTTGAACTTTAACAACTTCCTCAATTATTTTTTCCAACCATGTATGCCCCTTTTCATTTATGACCCTATTGAATATAAGGTATATCAAATCATCCAATTCTTTGGCCCATTCTTCCTTGTCTCTCAATTTATCTATATTCTTGAGCACATGAGGGAAAAGCTCAAAAAAATTATCAAGATAATTTGAGAAAGAGTTTATGATTTTCTTTACCAATGCAATTCTTTTATTATCAAAATTAGAGAGTTCATTAGTCATGTCAAAGGTTTTTTCTATTTGCTCACAAGGCAAACTAATGACTGAGAAACATAAAAGAGTGACATCCTTGTCCCTGTTATTCCATTTATTTACAATTGGCTTCAAAGCAACCTCATTACTTTTCACCTCATTTGATATATTCATTAACCTTGCCAATTGTTCATAAAATGTAGGCTAGCCAGTCTTGTCTATCATATACATAATTGTTTTTCTTATTTTGTCCTCATATTGGATATCCAATTCCACATGCAGTGCCTATAGTTTGTCCTTTTCTTCTTCAAATTCTTTGACTGTGTAGAGTTGAGGTCTCTATGGTGTATCTGGTATTTCTACAAGGGGAGTTGACTTGAAAGGTTCAACTGGAGGATGAGGATAAGTAATCTTGGGCTGGCTAGATTCTCCCACTTTTCTCTTTCCAATTGCTTGTCCACTTGAGCAATCTGAGCCTCCAATTGATGTATTCTATTTCCTCTTTCCTCATAGGCCTTCAGCACCTCTTCAAATCTAGCATTAAGTTCCAAGAACTTGTTTTTGTCCTTTGTAACAACAAAACTCCAAAATCCACCATTTCTTTGGTCATCTAGGATACCTTCTCACTGTCCACTTCATCTACCCTATAAACAATAAGGCTACCTATATGTTCAGAGTCTAAAATTTCTTGTATTCTTCCTTTGTCTCTTTTTTGGATAGACCACATTACTAAGGTTTGATGGTCATCACTATATTTCAACCCCTTATGGGCTTGTAGAACTTCCTCCTCAGTTCTACACTGGGTGTCCTTTGATTTCTTTACTGTATAAAAAATTATGGCATTTGCAATATCCCATTCTAGTAATAAAAAACTCTAGAATCCTTCAGCAATTGCCTACCCCCTTCAGGAGTTATTTGGGAGAATTTTTTAATAAAACTAACCTTAATATCCCCCTCAATCTTAGAGTCTTGCCTGCCAAGTTGCTCTATTTTAAGCTCTAATTTAAGTCTTTTGCACTTCTCCTCAAATTTGCGTATACTTTTTCTTCACAAAAATTGATCAAATGCTCTTGACTTCACAAAAACTTCATCATCAATAAATTTCTTGGATGTTGTGTAACTACATGATCTATTTCCTTACCTCTATAGTCTCCCAAAGTGAGAGCTAATGTTGGCATAGGAGGCTCCTCAGACACTCCTTCTATATTTGTTGTTGTAATTACAATACCCCTTTCCCATCCCATTTGTCTCAGTTATTCTCTCAAGGATAATTCATCATCTATTCAGAGTGGGGTTTGGGTAGGGGAGTATTCTTCAATGTTAGAAGAGGATCCCTATTCCAATTTATGTCTCTTAGGAGCAGGTGCAGCAGGTGGGGTTTCAGAAAGTTGTCTTTTGTATTGAGGCATAGGTTGTACACTCTTTGCCACTACATACCTGACTTTTCTCTATAATGTATATTGTCTTGGGTTCAAAATCATCTTACTTGACAATCTTTTCTCTACCTCAATGGCCTTATCAAGATGTGCTTGTGTCAAGATTTCTTCCTTCTCATTCAAAGTTTGCATGAATCCAACAAAATTATCCATCAACATATCTATTTTTGCACCTCGATATTTTCTATCAACAAGGGAATCATAGTTTGGCTCAAAAGCATTTATAAAATCAAGAACCTTGCTATCTACTTTCAATTTCTCTTTCCTTACTTCTTATTCTTGTAATGAAAATCTGTTTCTAACTATACCCTTAGGAAAGTAGACAATGTGCCTCTTGGCTTTGGCTAATTTTTCTTTCTCTAAATAATTCATATAATCCCTCTGAGTCTATAAAATGAGAATGGGATTGATCCATCTGATATTTGTCTAGAAACTTTTCTAAGTGCCTCCATCCCTTTTTGACAAAAAAAAAATTATGCACAACAATAATTTGGGGAAAGAAAGTACCTTTAGATTTTCCCAACAAATCTCTCTCTTCCACTGATCCTATCTACCACAAAACCTTAGCAACTCCCACCTTTAAAGGCACTTCATAGGGTAACACATGTGGTTATCCAAGAAAAACCATAAACTCTGAATACTATAGACACTGCATATGGGATGATGTCTCCCCAATTGTGGCTTACCTTCAGTCCTTTTGCATGATCCTTTGGTCTGATAAGCTCTAATAGTGATTGAGGTATCCTGGGGTTGTCTCCAACTAGTAACACTCTAAGTTGGGAGGAAAAGTACCTATCAAATCTAACAAAACTTTCATTAGTCACCTCCCATGTCATATATGCACTCCATAATTGGACAGGGAGCTTTTCTCCATCTCTTTCCAATTCCAATTTCATTTCTTTAGAGAAAAAGACAACTCCCTTATACAAACATATGTACATTAATATAGAGTACCAGCAAAAAGGATTATCAACTTTAGCCTTTGCAATACCCATTAACCCAGAATGAATCTTTTATGCCAAGAGAGTAGCAAAGTCAAAAATAGAACTCATACCATACTGAAGGGTTTGAGTAATGATGAAGACAATAGAACTTGGGATGTGGTCTTTCTCATCCATGCCAAAAATCTTCCAAAGAGAGAAATGTAGTGCTTGTGCTCTAGGGTTGAAATACTTTCTCAACAATGGCTCTAGAGTATTTGGAGTAACCAAGGGTAATTGTCCTATCTTGACAAAATGTTCCTGTAGTGGTCATCTTCTTAAATATACTCTATGTATATCATGCCTAGCCTAGAGGTCTTCCATATCTATCTTCTCATGAATTGCATGGTTAGGGTTTAATTTGAAAACCTCTCTAATCAATTCTGGTGAAACCCTAAAAAGATTATCACTAGAGTGATACTTCAATATCCTGGTTATTCGATCATATTTCTTTGACATTACTGCAAGAAAATCATCATCAAAGAAAAATCTTGGGATAATTAATTTTCCAATGTCAAATTCCCATACATTATTTAGAGGAGTATCAAGTCTTCTTTCTGCAACCATTTACGAAAAAGCTCTAAACCCCCAACAGATACTTTGACATCTCTTAACCAATTTTATTTATCATAAACCCTCATTGATCAATAACCTAGGTTTCTTTGGTATGAATTCTTTTCCTCTAGAAGTTCATTTATTTATGTGGCATTTGCTCTAAAAATTCATCATGCACAACTTTTTTTAGGTAATCCACTTTTCCTGAGAAATCCCTTCATGGAGGTATTTTGAATAATTATCTTATTGTGAAATTTCTTTCTCTATTTTCTAGAAATCCAGATACTTATCCAATTTTCCTGTTTATCTCTTCTGAAAATCATTAGCAGCAAACCGAAACTCTCAGAAAAATGTGCCCTTAACTCAAAAAATCTTTGCTTTGTAAGAATTCTACAACTTTAGTGTTCAATTATGGACAATTGGAATCCTTATTACAAAAATTAACCTCACATAAAATAGTATTGATCAGAATGAATGGCCCAATAGTCATGTTTCATGTCACACTGTGGAATTTAAAATTCAACCATCGATCTTCACAAATTAGACAACTTAGCTTTAAAACCAAAAGACTACATTACCCTTTTGTGAAATTGGCCACGTGTCAACAAGGCATTTCTCCGCATTTGCTAAAGTTTGAGCAATTTCAGATTGTGGGAAAGTGTCAATTGTCGATCTTCATGAGATCTACGATCATGAAAAACCTTTGGAATTACTACATTTTCCTTTAATATTTTGGGCCCAATTACATAGTCACCCTCCAACTCATTAAACATGTAGACTTCTTAGCAAATTAGCATAAGTTATCTGGCATGTATCCCAACTTAACATTGTCAAGCAACTTTTGGAATGACTGACCCCACTTGGCCACATGTCGTCAAGGTGCTTTCCTTCTTTCTTTAAACCTTGAACATCTTCATAAAGTAGGAAAGCAATCACCTTCAATCTTCAAATGATCAACGGTGCCACAAGATTTACTTTGTTTGAAATCAGTCATCAGCAACATCCAATGAAATTAAGTTAACCTACCATGTGTTCTGACACTTTTCTAACTTGTGGACCCATAATAGAGATGATCTCATTAATTACTACATGTTATGTAGGTGCTTCTCTACATTTGCTAAAGTGCACTCACTTTCATAAAGTGGGAAAGTGCTCATCATCGATCTTTGAATGATCAACAGTGCAGCAAAATCTTTTTTAAAATTGTCCTAGTCGCCAAATTTGCCCAATAAAATCGCTCAAACTTTCCAGCATGTCCTGACACAATTTGACAAGCCTAAATTGTTTTAACAATTCTATCTTTTGTAGCTTATGAAGGAACTGACATCATTCATGCTACATGTCATGTAGGTTCTTCCCCACATTCCATAAAGTTCATTCACTTTCATATTGCGATAAAGCACCTACCGTAGATCTTACTTTGATCAATGGTTTGACAAGATAGACCTTACCGGGGTTAAAACATCTTCAAAAGAACACTAGCGAGTCAACTTGAGGTTAAAACAATAGTTTAACCATGGGTTAATGGTAAAATATTTTTGGAAAAATATTTCAAAAATAAACACAGAGAAAATGGAAAAAGATTTTTTGAAGCAAAAATCTTCCCACGTATTCTCAAAATAAAGCAATGCCCTCCTACTTTTTGAAAACTAGGACATAAAAGTAAGGGTTTCATGAAACTTAAGGTTTTTATCTAAGGCAAACCAATTTTAGTACACACTACCTCTAAAATCATGAGTCAACTAGGTTTTCATCGTAAAATGCAATAAATTTTTTGGATGTGAAAAACCAGGCCAACAACTGGTATGCACTTCCAAATAGCAGAAAATAGGGATGTGGAATACAATTATGGCCAAGACTCAAATAATTCCCATAATTTGTATAGAAGTGGTGTGGAATAATGTAGTTTCCCAAGGACAAAAAGCCATCAATCTTGTGCAAAATGATAATTTAGAAATAGGTGATACGTGCCTTCCTACTAGCTATCATACAATAGACATTTGAATGGTTGTGCGATGTTGAGTCTATGTAACCAATCACTAGTTAGAGCCCTATTCTTCAATGCTATCCATGCAAAGCATCCAACCTTAGGTAGAGTTAGATGATTCCAGTAGAAAGAATAAGCACAAGATGATTTAATAATAGTGTATCTCTGTTGGATAAGCTTGTACCCTTCCTTGATGGTGAATTTTCCATCTAACGTTGGAGCCCAGATCAATTTATCCTCCAAGTTTAATAGGTAGACCAATTTTTATGAGAAAATATTCTCCAAATAGTGAATTTCTTGAAGGGATAGTGATAGCTCATGGGGATCTTTCCATATCATATTTCTTGAATATAAACATACTGTTGAAACATAATCGCTTCGAGAAGTACCCCAAACATTTTTTGAAGTAGCAACTATGGCCTCTATATTATTCATTCGAATTAAGGGTGGTGCACCATTCCATCAGTCATGCTAAAATTTAACTAATGCACCATTTTTCACTTCCCAAGTGATGAAATTACATATTATTTCTCTAGAAGAGATCATGAAGTCCCAAACAACTGAACCTTTAGGGGGGTTTGACATAGTGAGAATTCTTTCTAGAATAGAATCATCTAAGTACTTCTTTTGCATAATTTGACACTAGATGTTATGTGGCTTGGTGTACATTTTCCAAACTAATTTTCACCCAAAAGCCTGATTCCATTTTTGATGATCATGTATTCTTGCTCCTCCTAGCTACTTTACTTGTGAAAAATTCTCTAAAGAGACCAAAGGAATTTTCTTTCCACCATTCATATTCCCTGTCCATAGAAATTTTGTTAACAACTTTTGAATGGTTTGAATTACTGAAGCGGGTGCTTTGAGAACTGATAAATAGTAATTTGGTATAGCTAATAGGACTATTTTAATAAGCAAAATTCTTTTTGATAGAGACAACCACCTTGCTTTCCATGCTACTACTCTAGATTTGATCCTATCAATGATAGGTGTCCAATGACTAATTTTGTTTGCCCCCATAAAGAATGGAATTCCAAGATATACAGATGGAAGGAAGTCAATTAAAAATCCTAGAAGATTGATAATCATAATGGATATAATCTGATTAGTTTTAAACAAGTAGGCTTTAGATTTTTTGGGGTTGACTTTTTTATTTGAGGTTGTTGTATAAATGTCCAACACTTGTTTGATCTACCTGGCCTTTGAAATGTTAGATACCCCAAAGAGTAAAGTGTCATCTACAAAGAGGGAGTGTGTCACTGAAATGTCTAATTGGCCAATCTGTACACCTTGCCAATTACCTAAAGTCTTCTTTCTTTGAATGAGCCTACTAAATGATTTTTCCATGAGAATGAATAACACTGGTGACAAGGGATCCCCTTGTCTAACTCCTTGTGTGGATGAAAAGAAACCTATTAGTACCCCATTTATTAGTACTGAAAAATGAGCACTTGGTATGCAAGCCTTAATCTATTTACACTAGCCTTTTGCAAATCCAAATTTTTGCAAGATGTTTATAAGAAATGCCCAATTTACCCTGTTGTATGCTTTCATCATGTCCAACTTGATGACAAAGTGTGATGATTTACTATTATTGATTGAGTGAAGTGCTTCATGTGCCATTAAAGCACCTTCTATTGTTTCTCTTCCTAGTACAAATCCCCCTTGTGGTTGTGAGATAAGGTTAGGGATGAGATGTTATTCTGGGATAAATAGCCTTTATGATGATCTTGTAAATAGTGTTGCATAAGGAGATCAAGTAGAAATCTACAAAGGTTTTAGGTGTCTTGACTTTCAGAATGAAGGCTATGTTTGTGGTATTGAAAATTGTTAACATGGATTTGTTAATCCTAGATTCTTCTATTACACCCAATAGTTCCCATCCAATCCAATCCCAACATGATTGGAAGAATAGAGCTATAAAACCATCTAAGACAAGAGCTTTATCTAGAGGCAGGGAAAAGACCACTTTTTTAAGTTCCTAAATTGTAAATGGAGCCAAGAGTTTCAGATTATCCACTTCTATTACCAATGTGGGAATTTGAATCCTTCTTGAATACTTTGGGGCTCAAATAATAGGATGCCCATTTTTGCATTAGTGATAGAGAAAATACAATTAATTGTTGTTTTTTGTTTTGCTGAAGCATGAAAGGATTTGGTATTCCTGTCCCCTTCTCGAAGCCATAATTCTCTTGATTTTTGCCTCTAATATTCCTCTTCTCTGCTTCATGTTTCCTCCCATTCCTACATGAGCATTTTCTAAGTGGTGTATGAATCCTTGTCCATTCCTTGTTTAATGATATAGATGTATATGGATTCCAATTTTTTCTTTACTACTTCTTTTTCCTTGAAAATATTATTGAAAGCCTCTTCATTCCATTTTTTTTGCTCCACTTTTTGATATGTTTCATATTAAGTGCAAAATGATGCATTTTAGTTCCCTCAATATCTAGTGCACTAACCCACCATTATCTAAGTAAGGGTAAAAAATTTGGATGTCGCAATTACATTTGTTCAAATTTGAAGGATGGTATATGTTGAAATCCTTGGTTTTCTATTGTCAAACTCACATGCAAACATTTAGGGAAGTGATCTGACCCTGAACGTGGCAAGATTTTTGATTCAAATGAATATTTTCTAGTTTCCAATTCACTGATAGGAGAAATTTATCCAATCTGACAGATATCTGTGAAAAATTTGCCCTTTTGTTAGTCCATGTGAATGTCCCATTGGATGGTTGTACATCCATAAAACTATATCTTCAACAAAATTTGAGAAGTCTTGGATGGTTCTTAGTGGTGGACAGATTCCACTACTTTTTTCTAACAATTTGAGGATAGCATTGAAGTCTCCACCCATTATTATATGAAGATTTGTTTGAAGTTGGATCACCTGGGTTAGTTCCCTCCACAATCTCTGCTTATCCAATGTTGATGTGGGCCCATAGACATTAAAGAGTAAAAATTTGATGTCAAAACACTCCAGTTAAATGGCTTGCCAATTCTCTTTCAAATGGAGTATTTGCCCTTGAATTGATTTAGGATCCCAAAGGATAACCAACCCTCCTGATGCACTAACTATCAGACTGTGGGCAGATTTCCACTTTGACCACTTCCCAATTGACTTGTCAAAGAACTCTGTTGACATCTTTGTTTCTTGAGAAGTATGACATCCACTTTCAAAGAATCTAGCTCTTGCTTGATTTTGCTTCTTTTTTCAGAGTCATTTAGACCTCTAACATTCCAAGAGGCCATATTCATTGCTGACAACGAGAACCCTGGGTTCTCCTCGTCAATCTTTTAGAGGGTGTGAATTTTCCATCCAATGTTGATTGGATACCTATTGTAATTTCTTCTTTGACTAGATTGCTTTTGGGTTTTCTACCTCTCTTTTTTGGCATAGCCTTAACCCATGAATTTTGAAGTGGTTTTTTCTTAATTAAAAGAGTTATACTATAATCATATGTTGGTTGATGTGGCTTTTACTCAACTACAGTAGTTTCAAACTCCATATTGTTGATTTGATCTATTTCTACTTGACTCTCCTTTGAATCAAGAAATGTGTTATTCTAGATTCAATTCTTGACATGATTAGAGACATTGTCATCCAGATTAGGGGAGGGCAACACTGAAATACTATCTTGAAGACATCCATTAATTATTATTAACTCAACATCTATGATTTGCTTAAGTAGTATCCCATCTGGGTTAAATACTAACTCATCAGCTATAGATCTTTGAAAAAACCTAGTGTTGTTTAAGCCCTCCTGCAGAATGATTTAACTCTCCTCTATGAAGGGTCAATGTTCATAAGGTTGTGGTTGTCTTGCCACAATAACAGATTGTTTAGCTTGGACACCTTTGATACACTTGACTACTTGCTAGAATTCTCTTGGATTCTGATCAACTTCATAAAACAATACTCCCTCATCTTGTACTAGTTCAATGTTGTCTATGTCATCCTTGACAATCTTGTCATGAGTTCAAGGTTGTCCTGCCTCTGTCAAATTGGCCAAAATGTGCATGTGTGGTTCCTTTTTTTTTTTTTTGAGGATCTATTAGATTGAGATCAGCTTCATGAAACAATACTTCTTCTTATCCTGCTATTTCATATATAGTTATAGCAGCTATTTTTTTCACTAACTAATCTGATAATTTCCTCACTCGTAGGTTGACTGAGGCTTCTTTATCAAACACAACATGTGTAATTAGTTTTTTAATTGGGGAGTCATGAAACATAAGTTGTTGCACTAGAATATCCATGTCTAGATTATGCATTTCTTCAGGTTGCCAGCCTAATAAAAAGACCTTGATGAAACTCTTCAGAATCAAAAGGCTATATGAAATCACAAAATAGAAGAAGATGGATGCCTTATATGGATGAAAGAAAGAAGACATATCTTTGACAGGAACTGCTAGAGGAGTTTGTACATCGATGTGCACAGAGAAATGGGAAGACGATTGAATTGAGCATTGAAGAGGGTTTGTGCAATGGTCTTCACACATCACCAACTGAGTAAGAGGTTAAGGATTACAATGTGTTGTGAAATGCCCTAGCTGGTGCTAGAATAATATGATAATGTCTTCATTCTGAAGAACAATTTCTTGTTCACAATAACCCCCATTTAGATTTTAGAGAAATGGATTTTGGCAGTCCCTTAGCCAGATCAAGAAGAATGCACATTCTAACCTCTCGATGTGGGTGCTCAAAAGGGATTAAGTCATTTTTAAAAAATATTCCAAGTCTATTGATAATAATTTCTATGATATCTAAATCTTTGTATTCTGAGGATAATTATGGCAATGCAACCCAAATGGCAAAAAATAAAGGGGGTCTACCCTGCAACATTACATAGGAGATCCATACCAAGGTAAATAGACCCAAACCTTTGCAAAACCAACTTTTATTCTTGTGAATAGCATCCCTCATATTAGTAGATTCAAATTTGGCAAGAAAATATCCCAACTTAACATTTAATCAAAAAACATTTGATAAACCTGGCAAGTTTTCTAAGGCCCAAGACTTAGTATCATCAATAGACAGAACTAGTTTTGAAAACTTACCTATTAGAGCTTTGTCCTGAAAAAGGTAAACCTGATCTTGAAGCAAGTGGTCTAGAAGAGTAATAGTCATTGAGGAACAAGGGTCAAAACCATGATGGAGGATCTATGATTCTAAATATATCTGCAACTGTTTAGCCTGTAAAACTTGTGTAGACTTTTTTTATTGAAGGGTGCTCTACTATCCACTGGCTGCTAATACTCTATTGTAAAACCATTGGGAATCTAATTAGCATTACTTAAATCACCATTATCTATACTAGGGCTAGGAGAATATCATAACAAGGGATCGAGGTGGCGTGTCTTCACAAATATCAAATACTGGTTGCTTTTGATGAAGAAGGCTCCTATGCATCCCCTTTTGTCTAAGAAAATGACATGATTTGTTGAAATAGGGACAAGTATAATTTGAATTTTTTTCTCGCTCATTTTGTTGTTTGAAAAAACCTTGATCTGAAGAAATGAGAGCCTGATTAAAGGATATTGCATGTCTCTTAGCAACTTGCTTAGTCTACTCACCAACCTCAAACATAGAGATGCCATTGAATTTGGGAGGATTAACCAAAAAGGTGGAGTCCTTCCCTTGAGGGCAAATCTTCCCTATTAAAAGCATGTTTTGTTCTTGCATATTTTGAACCCCACAATTTTTAATTACAGGTATCTTAAAATGAAATATGGGGTTAACAAAGAAGGGCTTTGCCAAGTAAACTGTCACTTTCCCTCTAAAAATCTTCATGAAATCATCTAGCCCAGATTAGGGCATTGTATCTACTTTAGGCATGTTTTTTTTTAGCAAAGGGAATAGACTGAAACCCAGAAGAGTAAGGTCAATGGTGACTATGGGGAATGGCAGATTTAGTTTTCTTTATTCATTGCAAACCCTTATCTTGATCAAAATGATTATTCTTCTGACTTGGCATCTATAACTTGCGCTCTAGCTCAAATCCATGCTCAACCTGGGTGTGAAGTCCCTACTCATAACAATATTGCTTGAACAACTAGCTTTGTGGTTGCAATGGTCGTCTGTTGTTGTGCAACTGCCATGTCTGCTCTCCACTGTGCCTACCACTTGGTCCTCTTCTCTCCATCTTAGCCATTCCCAAATTTTATTAGTCTTCAAATAATACTCTTTATTGAAGTAATTGTCATTGCCACAATGACAATTACGCTCTAAACCATGCAAATTACCTCTAAACCATAATGACATTACCTCTAACATGACAAATTACCTCTGAATCACAATGATATTACCTCTAAACATGACATTACCTAGTGTACTTAGCTATTAAAAATAGAAGGCTAAACTTTATGTTTTAGCATTAACTTGGCTGGTCTATTTAGACCCATTGATTATTGTCACAAGCTTTTAGACATATATATATATATATATATATATATATATATATAAGGAGTGAGTTAGGATGTATATAAGTTAACCTTACACTAACTATAAACTACAACACAAAGGTTGCACCAGGGTATTATAGTATTGTAATTATACAAAACCACCTGATTTTCCCAAGTGGGTGTATGATGGTGAAGAGACGTATTAGGTGAGTAAAGCTCACCAATGGTTATAGGAATACAACTATATCAAAACAATTAGAAATCATAACTACATATTCGTTAGAGTGAGTAGTTCAAGGGTCTTGATCTCATGGCTACAGGTATGTAGGCAGCCTAGTAGGTGGAGTATGCCTCTAGTGTGTAGACGCCTCGGACATAGTTAGGTAGTTAAGCTTGCATCTTCTGCAATACTTCATTTGAAATGTAACTAATCTTGATAATTGACCAAATTCTTATATTGATCACTTTGAAAAAGATATATATGAAAGAGGTTAATAGGATATTCTTCGATGTTTGAGGGGATTATTTTTTATTTCATTATTATACATATATGATTATTCATGAATCATGTGTGATTTTGATTATAATTTGTTGTAATTAATAATATCTATTTTTATTCAACACTCTTTTCATTCCTTTTGTTCACTGATGTTTGTATATCCTCACTCATTGGCTGAGTAGATATAGTTCCACTAACAAGAATTTATTATTTGGTGACTACATTCTCTTTGTATTAGATTGGCTTTAAA